>LVTN01000325.1:0-27347 GCA_001649415.1 Musa itinerans
ATGTAATGCTCATGTATGTCTACGTTTTTTTATTTTATTCATATCAACATATAGAATAGAGGACTTACAATAGGCTTAGTAATCTTATTTTAATTAACTTTTATAATCATTTTAGGTTTATAAACATACGTTATATGTAATCATGTAGGGGCAAAACTATTCGGAAACAAGCAATTCAAGCAGTCATTTTTGTGTTATCTAGTTCCGTAGAGTGGTATTTCATAGAGTGGTGCAAAATGTCAACCAGCACAGTACCTAGGAGTAACCCGAGTAGCATATAGCTAGATGGGCCTTTGGGATAGTGTCTAGCGTTGGTTTGTTATCTTGTTCCATAGTAGTGTCATGTGGGTACTTGTGGAGACTTTTGGTCGTGACAAATTACCTTGGATCTTTTATCGCATGATTATTGGAAGCTTGCAAAGTTTATATTTGTAATTTATATTGCTTATCAAGTATTTGCTAAAATGGTTGCTTATTGATCCCGAGTTAAACGCTTCCTCTAACCCATCTTCTCTTTTGTAGGACCATAAGAGGTTTCGAGGGGGTTGATAATTTATAGACAAATATACAAAGGTGTCACACGACTTAAGCAAAACTTGATATACAAACTTGAGAGATATATCAAGGTTGCGTTTAGGGCAACCAACACGTATGACTGTTCGAGGAAAATGGACATTGAGACGTAGGAAAAGGAGTCACTTAGAGGAGTTGACATCCAAGATTGACATTCAAATAAATGATTAATCCTTTGCGTGAGAAGCACCACGAGGACAAGCAAGATGGAAAGAACGTATAGTACACAAATGTTGAGATGGTTGAGTTCAAGCTACAGCTTGATGTTGGCAATCAAACTTGACTGTGCTCAAGGCAAGCGAGGTGCTTGGCAAAGGATGAGATTGTGTATGGTGGGATGGATTGCTCAGCGACTGAAAGAGTTATGCAAAGCTCATAAAGGTGAGGAGACTTGCTAACTTAAAGAATTTGGTACTCATGTAAGGCCTTGTATACAGACAATGGATTGTCCCTGGCCATTCCAAAGCGATTGAAACTTGACGCTATGAAGCATTAAGACTTTCTCTTCGTCATGAAAAAGATATATATCCATATGAGGTTGAGTATGTAAGAAGTTTAGTATGTTATTATATCTTGAGGGGCACAGTAGAGGTTGCACTGGTGAAGAGTCACAATCTAGTAAGTGCATTTGTGAGAATGAAATATTGCACAGTTTATTTAGTAAGATGAAGTACTCCAAGGGAATGGTGGCATCTAAAACTTTTAAAGGGAATGATGCAAAAAGAAAAGTTACTCCAACGAGACAGATATCTAGAAGGGATAAATTTTGGTCATTTAGAGGGAGAATCATATATAATGGATCGCACATGTTGAAGAGGGGTACCTCAAGACAACTCCTCCGCAAAGCTCAATTGATTGACTGAGTAGCAAGGAGTCATCACATGATCTCACATAAGGTAATGCATTGCGAGATCAAGTGGGAGAGTGACCCAATGCAACACCAAATAAAGGCACACATAGAGTTGATATAAAGATCAAACTCAACGGAGAGCTAACCCATGGAATGGTGAGCTTGAGGGCCACCATCAACTCAATGCAAACTGAAAAGTAGAGCAACTTGGGTGAAATTTAGTAAAGTGCCCAAGTCGCATAAAGGGAGTCGATATAGAAGATAGGTTATGGAGCAAAGGCACGAAGCTTTTCTTAGATATAGATCAATGGCATAAACTCTTATAGAGGCAAGAGCGATATCATGTCATTTCATAGGTCTCTTATTATAATGGAGTGGACTCATTTTGTATGGTGCCAAAGTCAAAGGAAGCTTCGAGGCACATGCACCTTATCTCGGTAAAGCATTTGATAGAAGAACTAAAGCAACTTAACTTACAGAAGCAAAGTTAGGGTCAAAAGGTCATAACACAGGATAAGAGGACAGAAGGCGGGTACTCTTGAAGAATATGTCACAGTGATACCATTCAAGTTGCTACGAAGGATCGATGCATAGCGAAGATTATGCTAGGGGGTAGAGACCTAGGATCTAGATAATGACGCACCAATTTTAATGAAGTTAGTGGACTTTGAGAGTTGCTAGGTGACGGGCTGCCTTAGAATGATGCTTTGTCCGGGTGTGACCTGAGAACAAGTGGATGAAGGTTGATTACTAAAAAAGCAAACACAATCGAATGTGGTGAAGGCCTTACGATGTGCCGACAATGGTCACATATGAAGAGATTGTAGTCTGAGTTCATCCCACAAAAATCAGGATGCATTGAAGATGTCACCAAGAGGCACCATGGTGTAGCAGATCATAGTGGAATAGTTCAAGATAATATGATACACACTAGAGAAGTCCTACGAGGGACTTGATTATACAGAGGTATAATCGGGAGATACTTGGAGCTCCATTTCGTTGAACAATATGACAACAAGAAAGGTTATAGATTCAAAGAGAGAATGCTATGGTATAGCAGAGGTGGGTTTTTCATACATGCATCAAATTTTACATCGAATAAAAGCCTTGATCATCAGCATATTAGGGCTATGTACCACCAAAGGAGATTTCCAAGTGCAAGTACTAGTAAGTCCTATGAGAGGGACTTGATCATACAGAAGTCTGATTAGAGTGGATGAAGAGTTGGACTACTCTAGAACCCATATTCGATTAAGGAAGCTTGATAAGTCATAGGACAAGGCTGAGTAAGTGAACATTGCTATAAAGGAAGCAAAAGATAATAGAATCGATGCGAGCCCCATAACATGATGGTGGAGGCCATGTATGAGAGTTGTAGTATGTCTTTCCATCAACCAAGGATAACTACTCAAAGAATACAAAAGTGTTGAAGCAGGTAGTTGAAAGGGGTGAGGAAGCGACGACGGGTCTAAAGGGGCCCAACTACCCAAAACCAAGCATCAGTTACAATAGAGGTAGATTCGAAGAATTGTCATAGTGCCGTAGAGGCTAATCTACTAATCACGGAGAAAAAGACACGAATGCGAGGTGACATATAGTATGGCTATAGGCATGACAATGACATGACACTGTAGAGGCGAGACTTCCATAGAGTCATCAATCCTTTACTCTCATGGAGGGAGAGCGCTTAGTCATGAAAGGGGTCGAGGAGGTGGAGAATGCAAAGGCAAACACCAAGTACCAAGACAACGTTAAAGGACAGAGACTTAGGAACTTCGTAAGACCAATATCAATGGGCTTCTCATCAAAATAGCCAAAAGTGAGTGACTTTGGGTCAATGTAGAAGGGCTCGACCAAGGAATAAAGTAGGCATTACGTGGTACTGTACCTTTTCTACTAAGAGAAGTAGACAATAAAAATCATGAAAAAGATGGTACAATCCTAAAGATGAATAAAATTATGTCAGGGCAAACTTTTACTCTTTTGGTGTAAAATTTTTTACGATGAATTATAATAGCTAACTCAAAACAAGGAGGGTAAATACTTCAAGTGCTTTAGAATTGTGAGTAAAAAGTAGGCGAATGTTAGTAACCAGCTCGATGGATAGAGTACAACCCTCAAAGAGGTAGGCAAAGTGAAATAATATTTACTTTTTTAACCCTTAAGAGAATGAATAAAATCGAGTGTCTCAATTTTCTTATTTATATAGCATAGGAGCTCTGTACATATTCAATAACCCTTTGAAGAAAGAGGAAGATAATAGTTGTTAAATTCTCACCAATGGTGATCGGTATCACCAAGAGTAGATTGTCCACTTTATTTCTTAATAGAATGTCAATCGAAAGCGAAAGTAATATAAATCTACTTGGAGGTGACAACTAAGTGGAAGAGGAATCGATGGACAAATTTTACGAATGAAAAACTTTAAAAACTTTAAAGTTTGTAAGATGATACTTGTTAAAGCTCCAACAAGCATTCATCCAATTCAAGCAATGCGAGACGTTTAAGAGACTCGCACATAACAAGAAAGGTCATTTCCTTAATCTAAAGGATATATAAAAACCAACAAAGATGAACATTACTTGACCAACCCCATACTAGAATCAAAGTTATTGATGAGTTGAAACATGATGGTTGAATCAAAATTTGATTACTCAACAATAATAGTAGAGAGTAGTTGGGAGCCAAGAGACATATTAGAACTAAAAGATTTTGCAAAGGCAAAGAGATGCAACTTTACACAACATATAAAAGGAATATGTGAGGAAGAATGTTATTAATAAAACTGTTGATAGAGTATTCGACGTAATGCTCATCATGTATGTCCATATTTTTTAGTTTTGTTCATACTTTACAAACATATAAAAGATTTGCAGTAGACCTAACAGCCCATTTTATTAAGCTTTTGTTGTCATTTAAAGCTTATAAACTCATATTGTGTGTAATCTATCATGCAGAGATAAAACTACATAAAAACAGACCATCCAAGTAACTATTTTGAGGATTCAAGTAACTATTTTGAGGATTTTCTAACAAACTCGAATAAAAGGACCTTGCTGTAACCTTCACATAAGCGTTAGCATCGAAAATGTTGCTTGAGCATCAAAACTGATGTTTAAATCACCTGCAAGTTCAGATTCATCTACAAATCAACATGCAACTCTGATGAGCTATTCTAAACATCATGAAGGTTTGAGTTTGGTTTACACACTACAACAAAGCCTGCAACAACCCTCTGAAATGCTCAAGAGTTAATTGGTAACTTTCGACAATAACCATTGTTTCTCTTGCCCTCTTATATACAAAACACCATCATTTCCCAAACAAGCAAGCTCAGATGAATTGCAATAAATGGTCAGCACAGATAGATCTGGCGTTAGAACATTGAAGCAGATGGCCTCTCCACAGAAGTTCCTTTCTGTCATCAATCCCGAAAACCAAATACATCTCGTTCACTACAGTCAGTGCTGCAACTCCCAGAGCTACTAACATTGCGGCTGTGCAGCGATAGGTCCCTGATGTGACCTGCCAGATCCGAACCATCCATCCTTTTATTATCAAGAAATTTGTCACCCTCCATGTTTTTATTCAACTGAGGCGATAAATGGGCTGGTGGATGCTGTTTAATCCCTGGATCCGATGACTGCCTGCATGTCAGACTTGGTCTACTATCTGAATTAGATGGCTGTATGCGCAGCGGTCTAATTATTGGTCTGCTCATATTTTCATCAGGAATGGGTCTGAAATAAATTACAGAACTTTCTGAATGATCTTTGGCACATGCTTTTCCTTTCCGTATTCTGTAAAATTTCCAAGGAAGAACAGCATAATAAGATGAGGTCAAAGCATAAACCTTGGTTATATTACTGGATCACCTACTACACCTCCACAAGATATTATTAAATTGCGAAAAGAACATTTGCATTTTCAAGAGATGTAACAAGACCAATGACCTGTCACATGGTTTGGTCATTTGAGAAATTAATTTGGTCTTATTTCATAATGCTTCAATTCTGCAGCAATAGCGAGGATAAACTTGTATAAAAAATGGGCGGGCTTTTAATAGATGATAAAAGTGTTCGGGAGACACAAACTGGCCAAGACTTGAGAGGTATAGATTGCTAAAATTTGGTTGCCGATTTTTGTATTAGTAAGCAAGGTATGATCTCTAGCACCTAGGAACCCCCAGTGTCGAAGACAATTTGCACAAGGTCATGGATTTAGATTTAGATATATGTGCAGAAGTTGCAAATTTCTATAACCGTTTCAAATCATGACAATAGAATGACAGGATTATGCTCTACACTAAAAGATGATTCATTCTTAAGCTGGTTGAAGAACTTGGTTCAGTATAATTATGAACCTCAGTAATGTCAGCAGTTTAAACATGCACATACAACATGATAGAACTAATCATTCCCAAGGTACTTTATAATAAGAAGTTGTTGCCACAATCTCAGACACAAAAAACATGAAGTTGAATGGTGTTACCTTCGATAAAGACTTTCTGCATCTTCTTCCTCTTCTCCTTCCTCATTGACACAAGAAGTTGGAGTAGCTGTATCACAAACTGAAAGGAGGCTATCATGGTGAGTTAGCACCTGATGTAGCTGCTCATTCAACTCAATGGCTTGAGTAACCAGTTTCTCATCCCTGAAGGTATCAAGAACATGAAGCTTAAATTTGTGGTAGCACCAAGTAAATTTTTACATAGAAGAAAGGTCCAAAACAAGATTATGAGCTTCACTCAGTGGATAAAAGGCCATAAAGGATTCTGATCCTAAACTTGGATTGGCTCCATGGGGTCATAACAAATAGCTTGTGTCATGGAGCAAACAATGATTTAGATGGTAAGATCCAACTGATATTTTTTTAAATCAACAATTGTGATTGATAAAATCTTCCCCTGTTGCAAAACAAGTTATTTATGGTAGTAAGTCTTGAATGCATTAAAAATATGATTATGTTATTTAACGTTTAAGTAAAGAGAAGATCAAAATTTAATAATTTTGAAGTTAAGATTATGCATTCGTGAAATTGTAATCTTAATTATAGTGGGCAGTGGGCACCAATGACAACATCATCGTACGATGAATATTTACGGACACCTGACACCACTTCACAATGATTAAATATCTTAAACCAAGATTTAAGTTACTGGATAGATCTATTTGCAGATCACATACTTCAGTTCAATTTCATATGCTATTAACTTGCAAGTAAACTCCATCCAGATCAGACTACATGTGAGTTACAATATTCAATATCAATAAACATTGTCTCTCAGATCTTTCCATTGACACAAAGCAAAATGTATTCTTTATAAGATCTTGCATTATTTACTCCCATCCAAGTCTTAAAAGATGGTTCTTTTGCGCAAAGAAAATTTCAAGCAACTATTCACTATTCATTGGATGAAGTGCAAATATGAATTTGTTAACAAGCTAGAATATTCGTTTAAGAACGATATCTAATCCATGGAACATTGTGTCTAACATTTCCCATCCTCTAGCTGGTCGTCTAGATCACTGACATAAACTATTAATTCTAAGCTATTACTCATTTACACACATAATAAGAATGATGTTCACAGAGAAAAAATAGATAGAACTTTCTAATAACAAACAGGTGTAATGATAAATAACATACTGATGGCTGCTTTATCAGAAGATGATTTATGAAATATATTCTAATATTGCTACTTTAAGCAGACAACAATCTTGTCATCAGGTTAGTTTATGAGCAAAGAATGCCCAGCTGGCAGATTTATATGAATACATTAGAGTCAATTGAGACTTCAGGCATCCAACACTGGGTGAAATACGTCTTTGTGGCCTTCGACGTCTTTGCCAAACGTCACAGATGAGGAGAAGAAAATGAGACAACATATGCCTTTTTTTTTCCTATTTTTATATTATTTTTATATTTTCTATGTATATACACATATATATATACACACATATATATACATACATATATATATACATATATATACATATACATACATATACCGAGCGATATCGAGCAAAGCTCAATACGTCGGAACGATATGAAATTACGAACTTTGCTTGAAATCAGGCAGAGCCTATACAAATGAAATTCCAAAAGGCAAAATTCCGTCCTATGAGTAATCCACCAATGCAACCAGGAAGAATTCCTTCCAAGGAGTAACCCATAAGTGTAACCATCAAGGACGATTAATCAACCACATAATAAATTCTGTTAAACAATAGGCCAAATCTAACAAAATGAATGCATGAGAAACAAATTGGAAAAAAACATATTGCTTTGCTGGACCTTGCATATCAAATGTCTAAAATCCTGCATAAAGAAAGAGGTTGAGAATTCACTACAAGATGTGATGCAATAAAAAGACCCAACTTACAGCTAAATGAAATCAGAGGAGGCCTAAGTAAAGCATTGATGCACATAGGGTGACAAGATTAGAACATCTCACCGTGAGGTCATCACTAGGTGCATGATTCGCTGCTTCTGAAATGAACATTGTTCCACTAGATCTAAATGTAATCTTAATTATAGTGGGCAGTGGGCACCAATGACAACATCATCATACGTCTTTGTGGCCTTCGACGTCTTTGCCAAACGTTGCAGATGAGGAGAAGAAAAGGAGGCAATGTCGCCAAGGCAACATATGCCTCTTTTTTTCCTATTTTTATATTATTTTTATATTTTCTATGTATATACACATATATATATACACACATATATATACATACATATATATATACATATATATACATATACATACATATACCGAGCGATATCGAGCAAAGCTCAATACGTCGGAACGATATGAAATTACAAACTTTACTTGAAATCAGGCAGAGCCTATACAAATGAAATTCCAAAAGGCAAAATTCCGTCCTATGAGTAATCCACCAATGCAACCAGGAAGAATTCCTTCCAAGGAGTAACCCATAAGTGTAACCATCAAGGACGATTAATCAACCACATAATAAATTCTGTTAAACAATAAGCCAAATCTAACAAAATGAATGCATGAGAAACAAATTGGAAAAAAACATATTGCTTTGCTGGACCTTGCATATCAAATGTCTAAAATCCTGCATAAAGAAAGAGGTTGAGAATTCACTACAAGATGTGATGCAATAAAAAGACCCAACTTACAGCTAAATGAAATCAGAGGAGGCCTAAGTAAAGCATTGATGCACATAGGGTGACAAGATTAGAACATCTCACCGTGAGGTCATCACTAGGTGCATGATTCGCTGCTTCTGAAATGAACATTGTTCCACTAGATCTAAGGTAAATTCATCAGTTGCTCCCTGCAACAATATCTGTACTTATAAATGTCTATCTTCAAGATGCAAAAGCAAATTTTGTCCTCGTTTTTCACAAAGCAACAAATCAGTTAACTCCTAAATTCTAGTCTGCTGAACATGATGGAAACATAATACTCCTAGTGGAAAAACTACTGTTATGAATATTAACTTTGAACAAAGTACTTTAACCAGTTTGACTGTCATATTAGGAAATGTGAACATCTTCATAGTGTAACGATAATGAAAAAACAGAGAAAGGTAATCTAATCAATACCTGTGGAATCTTAGGATCTAAAGTATTCAGCACATCCCGTAAGACTTCCAAGACGCTGGAGGCTCTATGTATTATACTGAAAAAAGAAAAGCATGACAAATAAGAGACATGCAAAGTAACTTGGATGAGGATTATACACCTTTGTGCAAATAATAAGATTCAACAGAACAAGAAACTAGGCATTTTGCAATTATTTCAGTGGAAGAAATAAGCTCTTTAAGGATCTGGACAAAAAAATAGCTGGCACATATTACGTACCTGTCATGCTTCCTCTGTATACACAGAAAAATCTCATGCTTTATCACTTGAATTAGATGCAATTATTCATTTTTCAACACACTATTATTACCTCAACTATTTACAATAAACATTAGATTCCAATTTAGCAATAGTTTGTACAATTTAGTGACAAATGGTTACGATGTAATCCTATTCTGTTTTAGTCATTTGTGATTGCTAGATTTGCTTATATGATGAATGTAATGTTGGTTAAATGATAAATGTTACGTTGGCTAAATGATGAATATGATGTCAACTCTCATATACTGATGTCCATATTACATACGATCATACTATAATGTCAAGCGCAAGACATCACTTCAGAAAAGGTATGATGCAAGATACTTCATTTTATTGGATAGAGTCAAGGACTATTGTACCACCTGAAATGGTACGGTACAGGTGATACGTATCGGTCCAGGCGTGGACCGATACACAGACCACCAAATAATAAAATATTCAAAAAAGTGTTGGGGCCCTATCCAACTCAGCATTAAAAAAGAAAAAAAAAGGGCTCATGAACACGAGCCCTGTTCTTGCATAAGATGTCGCTGCCTATACACAAGCCCTCTTTTCGCGTAAGATGTCACTACCTCATCACCACCACTTCAACACTCCTTGCGGCTGCCTCTGCTGCTTCAACGCTTCCTCACTGTTGCCGCTACCACTTCAACACTAGTATTGCCTCGCTGCTACTGCTGCTCTTCTCCTCTTCTTCTTTCTTCTTCTTCCTCTTCTTCCACTGCTTCCTTTTTCCTTCCTCCACCACCCCTTCCTCTTCTCCCTCTACATTGATTCATACTGGTGTACCATGTGTCAGTACATCGATACAAACCAATACATACCGGTCAGATAGATTGGTGAAACGGGTCCCGTACCCAAAAAGGCAATCCTTGGATGGATTATCATTGAACTGAATTATTCAACAGTGTATTGGCAGTTAAATCTAGCAACCACTTTAAGCATTGCAAATGTTGACATTTCAAGTAGAACAACATTGTATGATATATATTACTTTGTTTAAAGTAGACACCATGCACCTGCATTTTCTTTCTCATCCAGCAATGGTGTCAAGCATGACTTCAAAACCAATTATTTCTTTTTGGCAGCACACTTGATGCCAACCAGCACAGTGCAACATGGGTCCAATGCTAACTGGTACAAGTTAAGCATGATGGAACACGTGCTGACACACCCTACCCAAAGCAGAGCCTTTATTTTAGCACAGTATGGTACACATACACTTTAAAACAAACATAAATTTTGCATGATGAATTTGAAATTCAACTAGCATAACAACATTTACTTTGTAAAGTTTTCCATTGCTGCTTTCATAATGCCTTTCCTAAAGTATGCAATAAATTGTTTTTTCTGATTATCATGTTTATGTTTATTTTATTGGAGGATCAGACATCCTCACTAGTGGAGTGTTATAATGAGATCACTGGCCATGTATTTTGACATCCATACCCTTATACTGTCATAGACGAGTAGTCCTACAGGTAGGCATATGTGTATAGCCAACACTTCAAAGTGGAAATATATTTTTCCAGGTAGGATGTAGTTTCGAAGTTACTATGGTTAATTTTGACCAACCAGGGCATTAGGACATTCAAGACATATTAAAGACTCCTGTTACAAGATATTAGAAAATATGATATGTATCGATAATCAATTAACACTCAACCTATAGTCTCTGGCATCAAGCAGCTGACATAATATCAAACCACAGGGCGATGTTGTATGCTCTATCTTTTTTGTTTTTTTTGGATGCTCTATCTTAGTGAGAGAGCCAAGTACAGTGAAAAGTCTATGGATGTGCATCCATCCAGAGTTTAGAAAGTCTTAAAAGTTAGAATCATTTAGTTAGGGATCTTGGAGCTAGTGCTTAAATAGCTCCTGTTTCCAAAGCTTGTATCAATAAACAAACAAGCAATAAACTGTATACAACAACCACATAATCAGGTCCCGGTGCTTGACAAATTTGAAACCTTTCTTCCATGGTTTGATGTTAGACCGAGGTAAGTAGCATGTGAATATTTCTAATACCTCAGGCAGGATAACCTATGAAATCTTTAGATTATCCGCTTCAATCCATGCAAGCAATGGAACATTTTATTCTCTATCTGTTAGCAAAATACTAAGATAACTATGACAAAAGAAAAAATTACCAGCTCACTGTACCTAGAGTCAGGCATCAACTGAGTGGTCACTTGCTTTTCAATATTTTCACAATTATGAAAATGAGATTCTTGTGGAGAACACTTTGCTTGATTCTGAGGAGTAGATTCTTCAGGTAGCATAACATGTGGGCGTTGAGGAAACTGTACTCCAGAGGACTAGATAACAGAAAGAGAAAAAGTTAAAGAAACTATCTCCAATGATCCTGCTGAACAAAAGGTTAATTTAAGAAGTAGGATACATATACATGAAGCAACTACCACATCAAGACAACAAGATATCCAACTACAGTCAGTTCAGCTGTCTTGCTCCTATTCAAGATACAGAAATTTGATAGTCATTCAAGCCATGAATGGTCTATTTAGTGGACTAAGAAACATGGCTGAGGCATAGATTGAAGTACCAAAGTAGATTATGCCACTGAAGAAGACATGCATGTCTAGTACAAATTTAGTAAATCAACTTTGGATGCCACAATGGAAACTGACTCTATATTTAGAGGTAAGGGCTGGTCCTTCAAACCCCACATTGGTGGGAGCTTCGTGGCACCAGGTACGCCCTTTTTTCTTGAACTTTGGATGCCACAGCCTATCAAACATGAGAATGCTGAACCTTTCCTTTATCACAAATTTTATATATACACCGGAATTTGGCAAGTCTCAGTACAACAAGATCATGCATAAAACATATTAAAATAATAAAATGAATGTGAAAGACAAATTACAAAACAAAACAAGAAAAAAAGAAACAAGTTGCTACTTATGATTTCAAATGCACATTACTCAAATTATCACATTTAAATTAATATGCATAGCAAGCTTGTTCCTAGGTCATATGAGAAATTAATTCAGAGTAATCAAACAATCAAAATGAATCTTCTATCATCAAATGAAAGACAAAAAAAACAGGAAGAAGCAAAACCAAGGGTAAGTCCAATCATCATGAGTTCAATTATAAAAAGCAGCAAATTATCTTTTCATGTGTTGCTTCCCAAAATTTATTTAGTAGTCGAACAACAAATCCCCAGTTTTGGTCAGAACAAATTTCTGCTATTTGGCATCTTGCCAAAAGACTATGAGTATAAAAAAGTATTGCTACATGCAGAATGCATTTAAGTCATGACTCAAGATCCCTAGGTAATTTTAGGACTTGCAAATTATACACAATAATAATTATGCTTATTCATAGTTCTTATTTTGTTTCTCATCCTCATACTATTTGCCTTGGTTTCTTTAATACTTGCGACAAAACAAGGGAATATCAAACTTTCAAACGAAATGCAAAGGGCATTGAATGATTGACAATTTAAAGCTGGGGTCAGAGTTAGGATAAGCATAAAGTCTTTTGACAATTCAGGCATCTGACTAACCTTCATTCATCAAGATCTCGAGGGAATATGCCTTCTTTCCATTAACATAGAATATTTTCTTTCTCCTCTACTTACAAAGTGAAAACAGGAGTTTGGTAAACTTTCAGTCTTGATAAAAGGGTAAAAAACAATAAGATTGAGAATGATAGATGCATAACTACAGGCCTTTCCAACAACTCCGGACTTTTTTAAGGTCATTTAATCTAAGATCTCATTTTCAGTAACGGATACTACAGGTCAAATGCTTGTCCTAAGAATCCCATATGATTTCCAAACCATGAAACTGGAGCAACAACACCAAGATTCTTTCTGGACGTAAAAATCTAGACTGCCATGACTAGTATTCCTAATCAATCCATCCGAAGGTTACAAAGTCATATTTAGTGCAACACTATCTCAATTCTCACATTGATTGAATCTTAGCAGCTATTAATCTAACAAAATAAAAAATGCTGGAGCCACAAAGGGAAACTCAATGACGAACACCACCTAGTCAATATATTGGAAATAAAAAGCACAGAACTTATGGCATGCAACTCAGGAGACTGTACATTCACTGTGAGGGCTTCCTTTTCTCTCTCTAGAACTTTTTTAGAGAGAGACGCTATGGGCTTTTTCGACTGGGGGCGATGAGTCATAGGGCTCCTCCTTGCCCCCCTGAGCAACTAGACAAGGTCGGTGCAACGGGTTCCAACCAGGGAACTTTGGACGCGCTAGGTCCGCCGCAGCCCACTCTTCCAGGAACGACGGTGCTACCCTCCCCTACACTATCATGGGCGAAGGTACTCTCTGGAGGCAAACCTAGACCTCCATCTGGTATGTTCTTAACTCAAAAGTACTTTTGATAAGATTAAAGCTGCCTCGTCTAAGGTTGTGGTTTTCAACAAAAGGAATGGGCTTATAGCCTTGTTGGATACTTCCTTCGTCGGCATCTGCCTCTGGCTCTGGAAGTCATTAGAGAGCATTTGTTGCCAAGTTTTGGCTTGTTTCACCTTCTCCCCTTGTTATGGATTTTGAGAATGGTTTCTTTCTATTCTAGTTTTTTAATCCCCATGGCAACCTAACTAACTTTCAACCCTTGATTGAATCAGTTAAGACTATACTCCAGTTTGGGTTCGTATTCCAGGACTCCTGATTGAGTTCTAGAATAAAGAAGACCTGTTTTCTATTGCTTCGGTGCTTTGACGCTGAACGATTTTTACGGGTATGTTTGTTCGCACTTGTATAAAAATCAAACCTTTCTCTGTTCCTTTGCAATAAGGTGTCTGCATAGGCAACCCTCCTAAGGGTTTTTTCCAAGTGGTTTTTCGTGTGGTCATGCTAGACATTAGATTGCTGATTGCACTTCTCACCATGCGTCTTTCCTCTCCACCTCCTCTTGCAGTGTGGTAGCAACATCATCAAATGGTGCCGTTCGGAGCATTGTAGCACTAGCCATGGATGTTGCTTGCTTGCAGTGATGTGGCTCCTTTGACGACGAAGGTTGCCACTCAAGGGCATAGGCAAATGGATCAGGCACCAGGCACAAAAGGGCATCAAGGTGAGATCATAGAAACCCTGTACTTCGTGTTCTTAGGTGTGGTGGACCTTCCTAGCGGCAAAAGTATTCGACGTCGATGCCGGAGAAGAAAGGAGGGAAGGTCTTGCAGGGAGGGACATGTGTCCAGTTTATGGCTGTCAACAGAAAAAGGAGTATGATAATCAAGGGATCTAGTGAATCCCTAGCATCTAAGGTGGGGGTGCCTTGTTTCGAGGCAACCCACCGCACGAGGTGGGCAGCGTGCGGATGGGTCGAGGAACAGAGAGATACAGATTTCCCAAATCTTGGCATTAATGACCCTTCACGTACTTCTGAGGGAGTGGATGTCTGCAGCTGTGTGATGGCTTGACAGCTCAGCCTCTACCACCTCCCTCTGGTAATTCATCGATACTCTTCCCAAATGGAAGTCCTAACACTATTCCCAACTCCAACTCCTGTTGGGACCTCCTCGCTTCCAAATACATCTATATTTTCGCAGATGGTCAAGAAGGTAATCAGGAAGGCTGTTGCTATTAAGGTGATGGCAGAGCCCGCAAATGAGGAGGTGGATGACGTTCGGTAGGAGCTAGATGATGCTACCTTAGTCAAGGATCTACCTCCAACGAGCGTGGTTGCACATGCCAAGGCTAAGGAACAGGGTGTGATTCTTAAGCCCAAGAAGGGATAGATCCAGAAAACTAAAGAAATGTCCGGTTGAAGCACATAGTGTGCCCACGAATAAGCCTTGCCTTGGAGGGAGTTCCTCTACCAATTAACCCCTTTCTCTTATGAAGATTCTAAATTTGAATTGTAGGGGTTTCTGTAGAAGGCCTGTCAAGGAATTTCTCACTAATTGCATTAGATCTAATAATTTGGATTTAATTGTCCTGCAGGAAACTCACCTACCCAAGATGTGTGGTGAGGAGTGTGTTTGTGTCTTCGGCCATGGGTGGTGTGAACAAGATGTTGAGGCCGTGGGCGCTTCTAGTGGGATTCTGAGTGCCTGGAATGTGAATAGCTCCATCGTCTAGGTGATACCCTATAAAATCTCAATTTATGCATGTTGTGCAATCTCATAGTGGTAAATCTTGGGTACTTACTGCTATATATGCTACTACTTCTTTGCCCATTCATTCTAAATCAACTACGGAATAACCTTAACTTGAAACTTGTCCTAAATCAATTTGTGTGGGATTCTTTCCCATTGGAACAAAACTTGTCTTGGTAGAATTGAAGACCTTCACAACTCTACTCAGCAACAAATTGCTGAGCTTGAGGCCAAGGATTGTTCCTATGGTCTCTCTATTCTTGAATTAACTTACTTCACTTATTTGCAAAAGAAATTAACTACCCTGACCCGCCAGATCAACTTAAGTGTTGGGCAAAGGCCAAGACCAAATGGATTGGTCATGGGGATGCCAACTCTAGGTATTACCATAGCCTAATTTGATCGTTCATCTGTCTTTACCTAATGGACCCATCACTGATCAAAATAATATTATGAGAGAGTTTGCATCACTCTACTACTCTCTTTGCATCTTCTTCTATCTCTCCTAGTTGGCCTACAATGGATGGCTGGGGCTTTGTTATGGCTGAGGCCAATTTTCTTACCAAACCCTTTAGTGATGATGAGATACTCTCTGCCCTTACTCTCTTGGGTTTGGTAGGTAAAAGCCCTGGTCCTGATGGCTTTACAATTGAATTTTATAAAACTTATTTGGACTCTCTTAGGGTTCCAATGTCTAAGGCCTTCCAGTAGTTCTACCATACTGCTTCTTGCTTCAGACTAGACCAAGACTCATATTGTTTTCATTCCTAAGTGCATCAATTCATGCCAGGTTAGGGATTTTAGGACTATCTTTCTGTGAAATGTGAACTATAGGATCCTTGCCAAGCTTCTTGCTAATTGAATGAAACTTTTTCTTGACTCCCTAAATTCTATGGTACAATTTGCCTTCTTACCTAAACGTAGCATACATGACAATATTATGGTCGTGCAAGAGATTATACATTCAATGTATGATTTTAAGGACAAAAATCCTTATGTATTGATTCATCATCTAGAAAAAGCTTATAAACGTCTCTCTCGTGGGATACCATTTAGCATATTCTACAACTTGCAAACTTTCCTAACCAATTCGTTCAACGGATTATGGTTTGTGTTTTTTCTCCCTCTTATGCTTGTTTAATCAATGGTAAAACCTCTTAACTTCTTTAAAGGAAATAGGGGCATCAGACAAGGAGACCCGCTATCTCCTTATATGTTTATCCTTGTTTTCCAACGTTTATCCTACCTATTGAAACAAGCTTGTAGTAGTGATCAAATTACACCTTTTAGCTTTAAGAGATCATACAAGTTGTGTCATCTCCTATATGCTGTTGACATCCTTTTGTGCTTTAAAGCTAACAGAACCTCCTGCTAAAGTATTCAAAAAGTTTTTCAGCTTTATGAATCCCTTACCAACCTTCAAATTAATATCTTGAAATCTGGTATATACTTCCCTCGAACTACTCATCAAATACTTTCCTTTCAAGTATCTTGGAATTGTAGTAGCTCCTAGAAGGGTGTCTTCTCATGTTCATGAGCAAACAGTAATCAAGATCACCTATAGAATTGGGGCTTGGCAAAGATCCTTTCTCTCTCAAGCTAGCATGTCATTCTTATTAATTTAGTCCTGAACACTTTGTCCTTACGCTCTTTAAGTGTAACTTGGATACCTCAAATCTGTTCTAAATGACACTAACAAGCATATTAAAAACCCTAAAACACATGGGGGCTTGGGATTAGAGACATTCAAACCTTCAAATTTTCCTTACAAGCCAAACGCATCGAGCGATTCCTTAATAACGAGGATAGTGTTTGGGTGTGGGTGCATGTATTAAGAGCCAAGTATAGTAATATCAATCCCCGGACTAATAAGTTGATTTGTAGCATGAGCTAGAGCTAGAGACTCTTCTTAAAAGCCTTTGACAAACTCAAATCAGGTTTTCTGCATTGTTTTGGCAATGGTTCCTCTATTGATGTCTTTGGATTTTTTATTCTCCAATCGATTTTAAACCAACATTTGTGAATGTTTCCTTGTGGTCTTCTTACAGCAAGTTAAATGGGTTTTTGACTTATGGTGCTTGGAAAAGTGGCAAGCTTGAGAATGTATTGGGGAAGGTTTTGGCAGATAAGATGGATAGGTTTAATTTACCTCTTGAGTCCTAATGATGACTATTGGATATGATGGTTTGATGTGCATGGTAGAGCCTCAACCAAATCTGCATTCCACTTCCTACAATCCCGTAGGCTAGATTCTTCATATTTCTGGGATGGCTGACAATATTTATGGAAGCTTCCATTGGTTCCTAGGATTAAAGTGTTTGGTTAGAAGCTCCTACATTGCAGCCTCCCAACTCCTGATAGATTGTTGGCTTTTGGGATTCATACTTCTTCTGACTCTGTGTTCTGTAACACCACCACTGAGATTGCTTCTCATCTTTTCTTACACTACAACTTTGCAAGGGCTGTGGGGGGAATTGATTTGAACCAAACTTGGTGTCACTTTGCTCTACTTTGATACCTGGGATTCTGGTGATTGGCTTAGGGAGGGGGATTCCCTTAATTCCCAAGATGCCTCAAAACCTTAAGGCCTTGATTGCTACTATTCTGTGGTTCCTTTGGAAATCCCGTAATGATAAACTATTTAACAACCAGTGCCAACACTCTTCTTCTGTGTATTATCTGGTTGTCGTTTGGTTTCATGTTACAATGAAGACCTTTTTACCTAAGGACAACGATAGGACAAATTAAATCCTAGTTACTTAGGAACCTCCATTGGATGGTTCGAGTAAGCTCAATTATGGCTCAAGGGACCAAGAAGGAAAGGGTGGAATTGGTTTCATTCTAAGAAACTGTCACGACCTAAGCTTGATAAGCTAACTGATCCATCAACTTTGTTTGACTTAGACTGTTAGCCAAAATGACTAGGTTAAAATTGACTTAGACTCCATCCATAGATAATTCTTTCCTACTCGAGCCCCCTTGTCCAATTACTAGGTCGACTCTGATATCAAATGTCACGACTCGAGCTTCATAAACCAATTGGCCCCTCAATTTCATTTGATCTAAATCATTGATTAAAATTCAATTGGCCCCTCAATTTCATTTGATTTAAATCATTGATTAAAATGCTTAAGTTAAAATTGATAATAGTAGCTTAAGTTGAAATTGATAATAGTATATTTATTAAACCCTTATAAGTCAAACATAATCTTGTCCACTTCCGAGACGGGGCTCATCGAGGGCTCTTATAGTAAAGGAGATACACATTGAAATGGACTCAAAGGTGCTGGTTGATTTCCCGATGGTTGGATCTGCCCTCGCTCGGAGAATCCGTAGTTTGATTCATGATAGTTGCTATCTTCTGAAAACCTCCTTAGAATTTATAATCTCACATGTATTAAGGGAAGGGAAAAGGTCAGCTAATTGGCTGGCAAATTTGGCTCGAGAAACTGCTTCTAATGTTTTCTGGGAAGGAAGTTTACCTCCCGATTAGGGTTTTTTTGGTTCGCTGTGATGCGAACATGCTGGGTTGTATTCGTTCTGCTTAGCTTTCTAATATAATTTTCTTTTCTTTGGGAAAAAAAAACTCAGGAGACTATACTAGTACTTGGGAACAAGGTCAAATTATAAGCTTCTGTAGGACTAAGTGAATACCTACCACCAGGTCGTAGTATGCAGTGTAGTACTGTGGGTATCTTCCAGAAGCTCCACCAAGAGCTGTCTGGGCAGCATCAAGAAGAAGAAATATTCTTTCTCCAACAGGAAAATCTGTCTGCAGTCATAAAACATCATGCTCAAGATTAAAAAAAAAAGAAATCGAAAGTATAATCAGCATTTGTTAGGAGATATCAACGTTTCTAAAAGATTAAGATACGACCTTTTTCTTCACAAGCTTCACTAAGATCGGTAGCAGTTTATTATCCATCACTTGTTTGTGAATATGATCTCCACAGTTATTTATTAGCATTTCTAGCAACTGCAATGGCAATTCAGGACCACAAAAGTAGAAAATTGTTTATCATCTTTCATAGTTTGATGCAATATTTGGATGAAAATTAGATATGAATCAAACACGAAGACGTACCATAACAGAGAAAAATTGAGTATTGACATTTTTATTCTTCAGCTGCTTTTTTATGGATTTGATGACACACTTGGATTGCCTGATGAACGATTCATAAGCAGTAATGTTGAGTCATAATGCAAGACTGAAGAGAAGGTACTGTTAAAATACACGAGCAAATGGTTAGGGAAAACACAAGCATCAACCACAATGGCATATTACCCTGGATCACGTGTAACAAGCTCACAGATCTCGATGTTTCTCGTCCAATCCATCTCCTTCAATCTCTCACTTGTGGCCAAAATTACCATCTCGGCAGCCATTGGCCCCCTGCGAGAAACAAACCATAAGTGGAGCGCCAAATGGACATCAATTAATTCTCAAGATAAGACCCACAACTTCCTGTCTCCATCCGGAAGCAGGAAGACCTAAAAGCAAGAGATTGGCTACCATTAGAAATTTAGGACAGAAGAGCGAAACAATCTGACAAGAGAAACTCCAATCTTTTCTATACGAGACAACGAAAAGCAAATTGCTGAGTCAAAACAGAGAATAACTTTCTTTCCACTGCAAGTTCCGGAGACGATCACAGAAACTGGACGTTTCGTAACAAAATTAGGCAATTTAGAGAGCAATCACAAGAACAAAAGAGGGAAAAGAACGGAACTCTGAGGAAGAAGTCGAAGATTAAACTCCGGGGCAACCAAAAGATGCCCAACCATCAACGAACCTAAATCAAGTCGAAATGCAAGACCTCGAAAATGGCAGGTCATACAGGAGAACAAGATCGCAACCACATAAGAAATTTGCAGCGGGCAAAGATCGTCAACAAAGAAAACAGAAACCCTCGCAAGTATCAGAGCGAAGGCCAGAAATAACCCCAAGAATCCACGCATTTCCACGCCAGTGATGCGCGATCTCAGTTAGATCCCCTAGGCTCTTTTGTTTCCGATCGATGATTGGGGGGATTTCGGCACCGAGCGACTGTGAGAGGGAGCTCACGGCGTGAGGAAGAGACGAGAGAGACTTAGGAACGCGACGACAGCTATAAGACGGTGTTCGTGGAGACGGCGAGGGACCGGCCCAACGGTGGTCCTCCTTCCCTGGCCGTCTGATGCACGAGCGGGGCATCCATCCGACCGTCCGATGGAGGGGCGCGAGGCTCCGAGGTACCAAACAGGGAAAGACGAGTTGCGATTCACCATTGCTAAACCGGACCCACGGATTACGACCAATGGAAAGATATCTGCAACCTGATTGGTGAATGTAAAGGGACAGGTGATTCGGAGTTTTAGTTGGCGGGCTCCTCCTTTCGGGCCCGACATCGGTGGTGGCGAGCACATGGATTGGCGGCCAGGGTGGGGCCCGCCCCCAGTTGGACAGCGCCGGCCTGTGGGACCGGGGAGCCTCAAAGTTCGACGTAGCTCGTATTTTTTTTTATCATTATTATTATTTATGGTGGTTTTAGTTGGCAGCTTCTGCGCGGAGATGATTGCAATCGATATCTGCAAATATTAATGGGAGGATCACATCGGCACAAATTTCTACTAGTAATTTCATGGGTTTGATGCATGTATACTTGCTCTAAAATAATTGATTCATTAACTTATTAATCTAATATATCTGTAAGTCTTTATAAGTCAATTCAAATTATTTGTGTAGGATTAAATATGAAGAAAAGGAAATTAAAATTTTTATTGCTCATGAATAATCTCTCTCTCCTGAGCTACGATACTTGAGTGGATCTAGTGATTCTTGCACTGATGACCGACTGTAAGCTGATACTGACTTCTTATGAATCCTGTAGCTTGCTAATGATCTAGCATCGATTTTAATGAGTTCTTAGGACCTTTGTCAAAGGAGCTGCAGTGTGTTTCATATGATCCTAAAGAGAATACTAGAATTTACTTGGGTGTGTATGATTGATAATTAAAATGAAGTAGATGATTGATTTCTCTTCAATCTATAAGCTTGTATATGAAGCAAAATCATGTTAAAATGGTGGTGTAACTTTCCATTTGGACTCAATTCAGCATCTGCTGCTCTTACTTTTTAGGATCACTCCACAATCCAGACCAACCCACATTACACTGAGGTGGAAAGATGGCTATCGACCAAGCTCATTCTGTTCATTGAACCTTTATGAGGATCCCAAAAGTATCCCTTAGCTGTAAAAAGTAGTCCCTACCTCCTGCAACTTTTCATGTGGTCCTCTTTGTTCAGTGAGAGCATTGAGCTTGAGGATAATGGCATGATCAAGATCTCAGTGCCATATGGACTAGTTCTTTTGAGTGATTTGGCTGTCTTTAGCTATGAGAACACACTTGTATCGCTGGAAGAAACAAAAATGGTGATGGTGAAAGACACTATGACAGTTCAGGGAGGGTGACTTGCTTCCACAACTCCAAAGAAGAACAGATTACATCCGTCCACCTTCACTGTGAAGACCATGCAACCGGAAATGGCACCATCACCTAACACAGGGCTTATTCCCTGCATCATAAGTATCCAAAGAGTAGCAGACAATTTCGATACTTCCATTTCATCCTCCATTGCAAGTCTGGAGTGCAAGTAGTAGACAGATCTTCCCACGACACAAAAGTAGCGGCCAGATTCTTTCATGTGCTTCCTTCATCTCGGTTCTTCCCACCAGAGATTTCTGAGGACCATAGAAAGACATGGACCACAATATCAAGAATGAATTCTTCACTGTTGAGATTGCTCTTCACCACCATGTCCGATAACTCCGGTTCCGACCTATAAATGCTTGAGCAGTAGCTGAAGCAGGAAGGAGAGACTGCTTTGTTTCAGTATGCCGACTGCAATTTTCCGGGGGAGAGGCTGCTTTGTTTGTTTCAGTATGCCGACTGCAATTTTCCGGGCCATCTCATTCTTATCGGTGGCGCTCCTGCTTCTTCCTGTTTCTGGCCTGAACCATGAAGGCACCGCCCTCCTCGCGTGGCTGTCGTCCTTCGACTCTTCTCTCTCCTCCGCTCTGTTCTCCTCGTGGGATCCAACCCACAGCAATCCATGCAGATGGGCTTTCGTTTCTTGCTCCAGCAGCGGTCTGGTTTCAGAGATTTGCATCAGATCCATCAGCCTCCACACCACTTTTCCCTCCCAGATTCTTTTCTTCAGGTCCCTCGCCAATCTCGTCCTGTATGACACAAACATCACCGGAGAGATCCCACGGATGATTGCTAATCTGACTTCTCTGCTCACGCTGGACCTCAGATTCAATGCTCTCAGCGGGAAGATCCCACCGGGGATGGGAAACCTTTCGTCGTTGCGGTCTCTCTACCTCAGTTCCAACTTACTGAAGGGTCCGATACCGCGGGAGATCTGCAACTGCTCGGAGCTCAGAGTGCTCGAGCTTGTCGACAACCAGCTCACCGGGACGATTCCAGCAGAGATCGGACGGCTTTCTTCTCTGGAAATCTTCCGTGCAGGAGGAAACTCCGGTATATCCGGAGAGATCCCACCGAGCATTTCGAACTGCAAAGGATTAGTTCTTCTGGGACTCGCAGACACCGCAGTCTCTGGCCGCATTCCATCCGGCATCGGGGAATTGAGAAATCTAAGAACTCTCTCTATATACACCTCCAATCTGTCAGGATCCATACCACCAGAAATAGCCAACTGTTCGGCCATGGAGTATCTGTTCCTCTACGAGAACCAGCTTAGCCAGGGGATTCCATCCGAGTTGGGCCTGCTGAAGAATCTCAAAGTGATCTTGCTTTGGAAGAACAGATTCACTGGTGCTGTGCCGGAATCAATCGGCAACTGCACTGGTTTGACGGTCATGGATCTGTCCTTGAATTATCTGACGGGTGAAGTTCCAGCCTCCTTCGCCAAGCTGATGTCTCTGGAGGTGTTTCTGCTGTCTTACAACAACATCTCAGGAAGAATCCCAGGCTTCGTTGGGAACCTTTCGAGACTGTCACAGTTAGAGCTAGATAATAACAGGTTCTCCGGTGAATTGCCAACAGGAATCGGACAGCTGAAAGAGCTGACTCAGTTCTTCGCATGGCAGAATCAGCTCCATGGAAATGTACCTTCCGAACTAGGTGGCTGTGGAAAGCTCGAATCTTTGGATCTTTCCTACAACTTCCTCACCGGTTTCCTGCCGGTTTCTCTGTTCAGGATCAAGAGCTTGACGGAGCTCATGCTCATCTATAACGGCTTCTTCGGTGATCTACCTCCGGATATCGGCAACTGCACCAAATTGGTCCGGCTGAGGCTCGGATTCAACAGGTTCTCAGGCAGAATGCCAGCGGAAATCGGGCACCTGCGCAATCTGAGCTTCCTCGAACTGTCCGAGAATATGATCTCTGGTGAGATACCGTCCGAGCTCGGAAACTGCACTCGACTCGAAATGATCGATCTGCATGAGAATCGGATTCAAGGTACCATCCCTTCCTCGCTCGAGCACCTTCGGCAGCTTAATGTGATCGATTTGTCGAGGAACAGGATCGCCGGACCGGTTCCCGAGGTGCTGGGTAAGCTCAGAACTCTGAGCAAGCTCATGCTGGGTGGGAACTACCTCAGTGGTTCGATCCCGAAGACCTTGGGCCTTTGCGGGGACTTGGAGTTCCTCGACATGAGCAGCAACAGGATCGCCGGTCCGATACCGGAGGAGATCGGTTACCTGCAAGGGTTAGATATAGTGCTCAACCTGAGCTGGAACTATCTCTCCGGTCCTCTTCCTCGAGGACTCTCGAATCTGTCGAAGCTGACCAGCCTCGATGTCTCGCACAACATGCTGACGGGATCATTGGATGTGCTCGGCGGGCTCGACAACCTCGTATTTCTCGATGTCTCTGACAACAATTTCTCGGGGTATCTCCCTGAAACGACGTTCTTCCGGCAGCTGCCGGCTGCTGCCTTCGCCGGCAACCAGCAGCTGTGTGCCAACCGAAGTGACTGCCTCCTGCAGCTCAAGACGAGAAGCAATCCTTCAAGACGAGCCATCCTGAGCTGTGGGATTGCACTAACAGTTGGCCTGGCAATAATGATAGTTTGGCTACTGATGTGGACTCGCAAACTAGCCGAGAAGAGAAGGAAG
Source organism: Musa itinerans (assembly GCA_001649415.1). Taxonomy (NCBI): domain Eukaryota; kingdom Viridiplantae; phylum Streptophyta; class Magnoliopsida; order Zingiberales; family Musaceae; genus Musa; species Musa itinerans. Next base: position 24,526 of record LVTN01000325.1, read on the forward strand.
GAAGGCCATGGAGACTGGCAATGGGACTTCACAGCCTTCCAAAAGGTGTCTTTCTCGGTCGATGACGTAGTGCAGGGGCTGTCGGAGACTAACGTCATCGGAAGAGGTTCTTCAGGAGTAGTCTACAGAGTTGAGACCGGAGCTGGCCTCACCGTCGCCGTGAAGAAGCTGCGGGCGGAGAAGAAGAACGAGCAGCTTCAGGAGAGGGATTGTTTCACCACCGAGGTGAAGATTCATGGCTCCATCAAGCACAAGAACATAGTGAGGCTTCTGGGTTGCTGCATGAACAGACACGACGACACTCGCCTGCTCATATTCGATCATATCAGCAACGGGAGTTTGGACGATTTGCTCCACGGAAGCACTAAGATGACGGTGGCGTGGGAGTCGAGGTACAAGATCGCACTCGGTGTAGCTCAGGGCTTGGCTTACCTCCACCACGACTGCAATCCTCCCATCATTCACCGCGACATCAAAGCTCGGAATATCTTAGTCGGCCTCGAATTCGAACCCTATCTTGCGGATTTCGGACTCGCGAAGCCTGTCGATCGTTCCGGGAGGACGATGCCCTGCGGCGTCGTCGCTGGCTCTTACGGCTACATCGCTCCGGGTAGGGAAGACGATTCCGACTCCCAAATCTTCAATCGCAACGCATAGATTTAAGCCCTTATATCTTGTTCTTAGACGTTGAGCTCGATTGCGATTCCATGGTTGTGACACAGAGTACAGCTACAGCCCAAGGATCACCGAGAAGAGCGACGTGTATAGCTACGGCGTTGTTCTCCTGGAGATCTTAACCGGCCTACAACCGAGCGATGCGAGGATCCAGGGAGCGCATATCGTGGACTGGGTGCGGAGAGAACTCAGGGCAGCTAATTCTCGGGCGGCCGCCGTCCTGGACGGAAGTTTGAGGAATCAAACGGACGTGGAGGTGCAGGAGATGGTCCAGGTGCTCGGCGTGGCGCTGCTGTGCGTGAATCCGGCGCCAGAGGAGCGGCCTTCCATGAGGGACGTCGCAGCTTTGCTCAGGGAGATCAGGATAGTGAGCCGACATCTCCAGGAAGCCGGCGATCACCCGGAGAAAGGCTTTGAAAACTGTGCCAATGCCGCAGCATGCAGTAGCTTCTCCCGAGCCTCGGTGCCCATGATAAGCTCATCATCTTCGACGTCATCTTCCCTGTAGTCGTGGATCACGAGTGGCTTCATTCAACTGCATCAACTCAAGATGTTTCATGAACTTGGCTTTGTAATTTATTGATTCTTTTTCTTGTGGTTTTATTTTTTGGTAATCCGTGCCAAAGATCTCGTAACATTAAGCCACAGGATCATGCAATTTGAGCTCAAGTCTTCCAAATTTGCCACTTTAGATCATGTACTGCCTACATCTGCACATCAGGATGCTGTACTCAACACTTCTTCCTGACAAAAGAATTCTCAGCTACAGGGGTCTGCTGCCTAACAACTGCACCAGCACCTGGCGGTGTCCACAGAGAAGGAACAGCAGGGGATGGATGATGGTGCTTGGCCCATTAAATTCTGGTTGTCTTGGGTGCAAAGTGAGGAAGGACCTTGACAGAGAGGACTTGTGGACACCTTCCACTCCACATTGCCGAAGAACATCGCATGACTGAAACTGAGCTCATGTGGTTTCATGTGCTATGTTCGGTAAACTGGTGGTGACCTTCTGTGGTCCAGTCCAGTGAAGCAGCACCCCCACAGCCTTTACAGTTGGCTGCCATGAGCGAGCCACCACCTTGCCTGCCACCTTACCAAAGTGACTATGTTGAAGCATGGACAGCCATCTGAGATGATAGGGTGCAGCTTAAGGTGACATTCATGGCCTCACACCATCAAGGCTCGTACATGGATCAGGCACACAGGCCTAGCATGCCATCTTACTCAATCCACATCAGTCACATATGTAGTATGTTTGCACCCCACACAAGTGCTTGAGCTGCCAATTCTATCAGCAGACCCTTCTGATTGAGACCCACTTGGAGGTCAGCTTGGTTCTTCAGATTCACAAAGAACAACAATTCACTGCAGGAGAAATATATTTTGCAGTGGGGTTTATGCCTCCCATCATCCAACTTGCAATCAGCAAGCTTGCAGAAAAATATGAATTCAATCATCACATGTCACCAGAATAACAATTGAGATGGTGCAGAGACTTGTTCAACAATCAAAGAGCACCTATGAAAGGTCATCACCGATAGAAGATAAAATTTTTCCAACTATATGATGAAATCTTTTTATTCTGTTGAGAAAAATCCTCTATTCTGTTGAGAGAAATCCTTCCTCCTAATCCTATAACTATAAATAGGAGAGGGAACATGTTAATATATTGAAGCATCTTCAACTATTCAATAAAGTTTCTTTCAATATTTATTCTTATCTTCTATTATTTATATCATGGTATCAGAGCCGCTTGCCTAGAGCAAGCTCTCTTCTTACTGCCAACTCATCACTATTGCTTCTACCCCTCTGATGGTAAAAGAAAACGCTTTCTACCATTGCTTTTCCGTCGTTAGGCCGTCGGTGTGATAAATCTTTCCTTCTCGACGAATGGCAACTATTTTCTCTATTGCCACTCTGTGCCAACGTCCATTCCCTTCTGCTGTGACGTCACTAGTGTTGCGCTCACCAGTATTGAATCTCGTATTTTGATGATGAAACCACTTGATATATGTGTTTATGATTTAATCTGCGTTTTGAGTGACGCAGGATGTTTCGATCAGGATGAGACAATTAAAGCAGGAAAATCATGTTGGGCCGGAGGAACATGTCAGAAGATTGGACGTCGGGCCGGTGGATCGGTCGAC
>LVTN01000325.1:45544-56141 GCA_001649415.1 Musa itinerans
GATCATCTTAAGATCATAAACTTAACAAGATCAAGATTAATGAGTTAGCTACTTCATTAAATTATATCATAATAAATTATATCGTAGTAGAAAATGATTACCCGTAAATTGATACATTGCTGTGGTATGAAATCGTCATATAATTTTTAAAAAATAAATATTATATATTAAGAAAGAATCGATATAATAACCTAAGCTTTGCTCATCAGAAACTCAAAAGAGAAAGCAAATCAAAAGGCCAATTTCACCTCCAAATACAGTCCATCTTATTACACCTTACAAAACTAGCTGAAATGTGTATCACTTTACATGGCTTAAACTTACTCTATTTCCTGAATGATCACCATGTTCATAATTGCCATGAAGCCAACCTCCAAAATCTTGGTGAAGGTGAAAGGCAGTCCCCTGCCTTCCTGCTCAGGGTAAAAGAACAGCAATAAAGGGATCATAATCCCCCACCAATATCTCTCTCTCTCACTCTTCTTCTTCTTCTTCCTTGAAACTTGAGCATTTGAGCTGGACTGACTTCAGGATCATTTCTTCGGGTTGATTCTGCTTCTCGGTATGTCTCTCTTTCTGCCATCAGATTTCCTGTTGGACATTGTAATTGCTCATTCTTCCAATGGATTAAACATAATAATTGGATCATTTCCTCCATGAATTCAGTTTGGTATGTCTTGCTCCATGACCACCTGAATTGGCAACCCGGTCAATCATTCTTGTATGCAGATGCATCTATTTAATTTTGATTCAACTCTGTGTGTGTGTCTGTGTATCCACAGATGAGAGAATGATGTTTCTCCCCCATGGATGCCAGATGAAACCTGTGTTGCCAACTTCAACACCCATGAAAGGCCCTCCTCCCTCTTCGTCTCCCATTTCCACCGACTCCCGGCATCGGTTGGCATCCACAGAGTAAGTAGTTCTACTCTCTCTCTCTCTCTCTCTCTTTGTATCTTCACAAGTTGGATTCCATTTTGTCTTGAGAAGTGTGACTGTTCTAAGTTCATCATGGCTCACTAATGATTTATGTGCTATGGAAGAGATGGAGAGAGCAACATCTTCTCATGGGGATTCAAAACTGTGACTTCTTTCTGTAAGAAGCTGTGTTTGACCAGGCTGTGACTTCTTTCTGCAAGAAGTCAGCTGATATCAGAGCCAACATCTTAAACCATTAGCTCGGCTTACAGATCTTATGGAAGCTTTACAGTTCAAAGATTTCAAGCTTTCTCCTCATTGTTGTTTCAACAATTTCATCATGCAAACTCTGTCTTCTGCATATTGGCATATGGATTTCAATTCTCTTTTCTCGGTGAACACTTTTCTGAACACTCTCATGTGTTCTCTTCTTGTTTCAGGGATGACACAGGCAAAACAAAAGCTCAAAAGCCGAAAGTTGTCGGAGGAGACGAGCGCAAGTTCCTATTTCCAGAGAGCAGCTCCGGTCGCAAGCTTTCGTCTTTGAAGCTTGCTCTGCTCGTCCTCGCCTGTTGCATGGTTCTAACGTTTGTCTTCTCCCCCATAACTCGCAAAGATCAACCACTGCACTCAAGTTCAGGGTACAGTTTTCTCTGGTCTAATTGAGTTGCCTCATGCTTTGGTGATACCTTCATTTCTTCAAACAGGTCTCGGTTTGGAGATGTTGCACGGATTTGGCAAACGACGCTCGCAGATCCTCGATATATCTCGCGTTTGGATGTTGATTGGAGCCAAGTATCAAACACTCTCGAGGATATCGACTGTGCCAGAGAAGGAAATCTCAGAATTGGCTTGCTAAATTTCAACTTGTCCGAGGTCAGATCTTGGCAGCGAACACTGCCGCCGCATGCAGAGCTTTCGTCGGTGCATCTGGATCACGCTGACACAAACCTCACCTGGGAGCTTCTCTACCCCGAGTGGATCGACGAGGAAGGGGAGAGTGGAGTAGCGCCCGCTTGTCCCTCTCTTCCTCAGCCTCGCGTCAAGAGAGGGTCAGAAAGTTTCGATCTTGTCGCCGTCAAGCTGCCCTGTGACAGGTCAGGGCGCTGGTCCAGGGATGTCGCCAGGTTGCACCTGCAGCTTGCAGCAGCCAAACTGGCTGCTGCCTCTGCGGCACTCCGTGTCCTTCTTCTCACCGATTGCCTCCCTCTTCCCAACCTCTTCACCTGCAGAGATCTCGTGAGGCACGAAGGGAATCTTTGGCTGTACAAGCCTGATCCAGCGACGCTGGAGGAGAAGCTTCGGCTTCCGGTTGGGTCATGCGAACTTGCAATCCCATATGAAGCGAAAGGTTAGTCGTTCGACTACATGTCTCTGAGAGCTTTGTGGATGCACGGCCATTAACGAACTCTCAGGACGATTCACGAGTTGCTCTCCGCTGCGTGCTCGCAGTGCGGATCTACACGGAGGCCGGGAAACGAGAAGCATATGCTACGATACTGCACTCGGCAGAGCACTACGTGTGCGGAGCGATCGCCGCAGCCCAAAGCCTTCGCTCGTCGGGATCTGCGAGGGATCTCGTCATCCTCGTGGATGAAACGATCAGCCGACGCGATCGAGGCGGCCTGGAAGCTGCAGGGTGGAAGCTGAGAACCATCGAGAGGATCCGCAACCCCAAGGCCAAGCGCGACGCCTACAACGAGTGGAACTACAGCAAGTTCCGGCTGTGGCAGCTCACCGACTACGACAAGGTGGTGTTCATCGACGCCGACCTGCTGGTGCTGAGGAACATCGACTTCCTCTTCGCGATGCCGGAGGTGAGCGCGGTGGGGAACAACGCCACCCTCTTCAACTCCGGCGTCATGGTGGTGGAGCCCTCCGACTGCACGTTCCGGCTGCTGATGGATCACGTGGACGAGATCACCTCCTACAACGGCGGCGACCAGGGCTACCTGAACGAGATCTTCACGTGGTGGCACCGCGTGCCGAGGAACATGAACTTCCTGAAGCACTTCTGGGTCGGCGACACGGAGAGGAGGAAGGCGAAGAAGAACGGCTTGATGGGGGCGAATCCACCGGCTCTGTACGTGCTGCACTACCTGGGGCTGAAGCCGTGGCTGTGCTTCCGGGACTACGATTGCAACTGGAACCTGCAGTCGTACCGGGATTTCGCCAGCGACGCGGCCCATGCGACGTGGTGGAGAGCGCACGACACACTGCCGGAAAACCTTCGGGGGTTCTGTCTTCTGCCGACGAAGACGAAGGCGTACTTGGAGCACATCCGGAGGCAGGCGGAGAAGGCGAAGTACCCCGACGGGCACTGGAAGCAGAACATCACCGATCCAAGATTGGGTGTTTGCGCCGAGGAGTTCTGCTCTTGGGAGAGCATGCTGCTGCATTGGGGTGAGGCCAACTCGCCCCATGTTTCTGCTGCACCTCCGCCTAGCTCATAGCAACATCTGTCTTCCTTCTCCTCCGTGACTCTCGATGCGATCAGGGTAGATACAGAGGAAGACGATCTGACACATGGTTCGGAGGAACACGATGACTGTTCTTGCTTCATCTTGCATTCTACTGAGACTGCTCGATTTCGGACGGCCATGGAAGAGCGCTTGCGTAGCTCACACTCTGTGCCATCAGCAAGAATTCACCAAGCAAATCTCAGACTCATATTTTGTTCTAATTCCTGCCATAAATTTCACAAGATTTCTCCACTCTGCATGGAAGATTGAAGTGATCATTCGATAGAATTTGGAGCAGTAATCATGTAAGTAGCTAAAGAACAGTATCAACATGCGAGTAAATTCTTGACTGTGACGACATGGATGTATATTTCCTCAAGTTGGCAAGCAAAAAGCTGAATGCCATCTCATTCATATAATATTTGGTCCCATGAACACACATTGAAGAGATGTTTGTGAGGCCATGTGCCATTCACATGTCAAAGAATGTAGATCTATCTATCTATCTATCTTCACCCACTGACACAAGAAACATCACCTCCTCTGTTGTACAGTATGATACAAGGATAAAATAATTGATATAAAAAACTGTATTATATCATTTAAATTTAGAGGTACCATCATAAAATTCTACAACCTAAATGCTTAAGCTAATCCCAAGATATCATTTAGACTATTGTTGGAAAATGAACTCTCAATGCATATCTTAAAATGTTTGTGGTGGAGAGACTCATCATTAGAGCTGTTAATTAGATGAAAGTCTTGTTCTTTTCTTCTGATACTTTCTTCCTGGACATGAGCAATCATATATAGGTAACTGAACACAAGAATGAGGCAAGAACACAAGAATGGTAGCCCTGTGTGCACCTTCCTATTGCACCCCCAAGCATTACATCTTTAATGCGTAGCTCGTACACTATGCTCGTTGCACCTTTCGCCACAACCACCACATGGAATTATGAGCTATGACTTGGCTATATAGAGATCACCTCCGCCCATTGCAGCTTAGTGCATGGGGCGGTGGCCGCCCTGTACATGGGCGCCAAATCCTAATCCCGGAGGAGGTCCCATGGCGGAGGAGGAAGGCGACGAGGAGGAAGCGCGAGCCTCGGCCGTCGTGGGCTGCAGGTGCTGCACCTGCCGCTTGAGGAACTTGACGTAGCGAATGGCCTCGTCGAGCATGGTGGCGGTGTCCATCTTGGTGCCGCCGGGGACGAGGCGCTGCAGGATGCGGATGCGCTCGCTGATCCGCTCGCGCCGGTGCCGGGCGGCCACGCTCTGCGGGTCGTCGCTGATGCGCACGTTGCGGCGCCTGGGCTTCCTGATGGTGGCGGGGTCGACGTCCACCGGCTGCATGGCGGCGATCCGGTACATCATCTCCTTCACGGCGCCCAGAGCTTCCTCTTCTTCCTCTTCCTGCTTCCCTTCCGCCTCCCTGCGGGCGTAAGCGAAGCATGGAGAATTGATGTGGGGTTGGAACTGAGTCGCCATGCGCATCATCTCGAGATCCCAAGAGCTGCTACCGGAGTAGTTGCTGATGTTATCCATGGAGTGCAAAGGAAGAGAGATGGAGGACACTGCGGTGGATCCAAGAGTGATGGCAAAGAAGAAGAGTTTATATAAGCCGATGAATCCAAGACGAAGTAATTGGGAGAATTGGGTGGAAGATAAGGGGAGGCTTTTATTACAGTGAGACAGAGGTGGAGCTCTTTTGACAGTCACATAGGATGTGTGACATGCTTTTACATTTGGTTTCTGAGTTGAGATATGGTGAGGACAATAGAATAATGGCGTTGTGGAGAAGAATAAGGAAGCCACCAAATGATCCCATGATAGCGCTGCTGCTCCTCGTGAAAGATGATTGCAGGCTTTCTGCACACACACGCACTCTCTCTCTCTCTCTCTCTCTCTCTCTCTCTAAAGGCCAAAGGAAGGATAGTGGGCGAAGGTCCATTGGGAGCTCAAATGCCAAGCAACTGCTAAGAATGCTTCAAAGTAGTGAAGGCTGCAACGTATGGTTAATTCACTGGTTCAGATCACAACAAAATGTTAGATATGCTATAAATAGTGGATACTGCCTCATCAACTTTGTCCTAACAAAATTAGAGATACAACACTCATCAACTCCAAGCAATATGCAATTGTAAATGCTAAAGATGGATAGATGGAACAATTTTCAACTGTTTAAAATCAGTTACATAAACATCATTGAGCTCTACAACAACAACAACAACAAAAAATCATTATTCGTAAGATCTGTACAATTTTTATACCGACCGTGAATGATCTGAGGTAACCCTCCATTTTTTACTACATGAAACTTGCGACCAACAATAACTAATGAGAGATATGGAGGGCTACAAGATAGTGAGTGATCTCTTGGGAGCAGATATAATTGTTTTTGAAGGACAAGTTGGTCCGATCCTACATTCTACAGTGCAAAATCTGAGCCGCACTGCTACATACACCTTTTTCTTTGTAACAACATTTTCTCCTTAAAGCTATTATTCTTTCTTTTTCCTTTTAGAGAAAGCTTGAGACAAAAATAGAATCTCATTCATCACAGGAGTAGCTATTTATGTTTTACTAGATGTCAATGAAGAGAAGTAGTAAGTGTTGAGAAGTACCTGAGTAGATTGAATGCAGTAATTCTGCCAAAGAAAAAGTCCCTCATTTAATCAACCATCAATAGGATTTTTACTGCACATGGAAAGTACAGTTAAAGTCGGGAATTGATTTGAATGGAGACAGTAGTGTAAAATGGCAGGGAAGGAAGAGTAGCATATATAGATTACTGTTGACATGCAATTTAAGAAAGCCATTGTGACAGAAATGATTAAATCTATAAAAATGCAGAAGAGACAACAGAGTCAGACTGCTATTCTAATTTCTTAATATGAATCAGACAGAATTCCAACTAAGTAGTACTGTAGAAACCAGGTAAGTAACATATAGTATTCGTTGTTGTTGAATACCTAGATAAAATGAAGCTTAGGTTTGATAAGGTTTCTAAAACTTGTGGCAGATAGAATAATATCATGCAATAATCTCTGATGATATTGACATCTCATATCTACTGTCAATGTGACTATGGATTTCTATAAACTGGTCCATCCGTAATCTACATGGATGTTTACAGAGTATGAGTTCCTGAAAGAAAAGCCACCATATGTTGTTTTGGTGGTTGTTCAGCATGGTGTACTCTCACATGTCACATGATCGTTTCAGTATCATCAGCACTGAAGAGCATGATCGGAAGAGGAGCAGAATCAAATGAAAGAGAGAAATATGTGGACAAAGAGGGGCTGCCTCAAGTCGTTCACTTTATTAGAGCCTAGTAAAGGAAAGACAAGTTCCAAGATGAATTGGACAAAATCACACCGCATTCACTTTCTGCACGTGTGTGGAAAAGAGAAGTACAAAGCAAGTTTCTGACAGTATTCGAGGAGGGGGAGGAACACACACCGGCTTTGAATTTAATGCTCCCTTCGAGCTTCTAAAGGACATGAAATTTGATGTGTGTAGCTATCAACTCACCAAATTGAAGAGGAGAACAGGATGGTGCCATTGATGGTTGAAAGAAAGAAAATAAGAAACCTTAGAATGAGTAAAGTTTCTAGTTGCTTGCTCTCTCTCCTATTTTCACTTTCTTGTACCTAAATGTATCAAGACCAGAAGGGAAAGATAAAAGGAATTTAGTTGTTGCTGAATAAATTACAGACATCAAGTTAAGCTGCACGCCAGATGCTATGATTATTAAGTAAATCAGCAAAGTTCCTCACCAGCAGAATATTTATGCCTCGAAAGAAGTCAATGCAAAAAAGGCCATCATTTTCTTATGCTGAAACAAAGTAAAAGTTTTCAATTGGTTTATTTTGTTTCAGGGCTGAGAATTACATAAATGTCTTCTATAAGATAAATGATGCAAAGATGGCTGGTATCCTCCCAACCTTTTCAATCTTTTAGTACAAGACTGCATCATTCTCTGAAAGTTTCTGTGGATAAATAACCCATGCTGCATGCTCCATTGCCAGAGCCCAGCCTATCCACCTAAATGGCACCGAGTATTAGGCTGTCATCTATAAGTCATTGATGCTTTGGCATTAAAGTACATGTATTAAACAATACATGGATGCCACATAGACATACTTGCATGCACTTGAGATGTACATGTACTGGTAGAACTTGAGTAATTCCTGGTACTTTAAGTTTGTGCAGAACATTCATTTACCCAAGTTTTTAACAGTGTCACTTGCTTTCTACCTATAGAGTTATGCTGGTGTTCTAATATGCAATGTTAGTATTGTTGTACACTTGTAACCAAACGTTTTTTATACTATAACTGAGTATAAACGACTCACATATATGTATATTATTAATAATATGGATCGAATAACAAAAGAGAAGAGAGAAATCCAACTATCAATAATATAAAAAGAACTGAGCAACGAATACAGAAAAACTTTATCAACTAAAGAAGATGAAGAGCTCTGTATCCCCCTCTACTGCTGCTTATTCATATAATTTGGCCACACATATGAAAGAAGGTTCTACCTTTTCTTATAGAGCTAAACTCTAAAGAGTCTCAATTATTTATAACTTAATATTTAACCAAACTTAAACTCCAAACCAATATTCTAATATTCTAATCGTAACAAATTCAACATTATTTTTAATGTTAATAAACATGTATGGAAACACGATGACATCTACAATATCAGCCACTGACATATTAATAGCAAGAATTGATGGAGGAGGGAGACCCATACACAACTCAGTTAAGGATAAGGATGTGCTGAAGAAACTTGAGGAAAACAGTGAGATGCAAGAAGTCAATGCTAAGGTAGCAGTACTACAGAAAGTTACTTGAGATCTTCTTGGACATGAGGTAGGTTGTGTCCTAGAAGTCTATTTCAGAGGAAATCAACAAGTGTTTATGGTAGCTAGAAACTTGCTGGCTTGGAAATATTAATAACATTTTCCTAAGTTATTTGAAGTATGAAAGACTCCTGGGCTTAACTATGGCAATCCATGTGATGGAGAAATAGCCTTGACTATTATAAGTTATTTGAATTGCTTATGGACCAATGTAATTTATATAACCTTCATTTGACTCCAAGCTGAATTGTAAAGAAAAAAGGGGGTGGGGAAGAACATACAATGTGCTTCATAAAGTCCAGAGGGATCCTCTGATGGGGCATAGAGCAACTCAGCTGTGTCTTCAGTAGAAGCTGGTGATGACAGGAATATTTTATTAGTGTCAGTAGAATTTATGAGCTACAGATGGTTCTGAAACTACTTATCTTCTCTGAAAAGGCATTTCTAAAAGACTTATTGCACAAGAGAGACCATAAAAAATTGAGACTGGTGACTTCCTTGGATAAGGGTGCTCTGAGGCTTATGAAGGTACTGTGCTACTGTGATCATTTAGATTTATTTGATTATTATAATGTGATTGCTGCTATGTTATTATTGGTGGCTTTAATTTTGGCTATGGTGTATATGACAAAAAATCACATGACATACATGTATGTATTTTACCTCGGAGGACTATGGACCGAGCTGGTTCAAAGACACATCGTTAGACTTCAACTAGTCAATCTCATGGCATTCAATGGACCGATTCCTCTCAGGTTTTGGACCGTAACAGTTATGGACCGAGCTGGTTCAAGGACACATCGTTAGACTTCAACTAGTCAACCTCATGGCATTCAATGGACTGATTCCTCTCAGGTTTTGGACCGTAACAGTTATGCCACTTGATCCTACTTCCCAGCTATATATTCAATACTATGAAAGGATTTCTAATGAACTTATTAGAGGTAGACTTTGATGTCATGACAAGATTGCTCCTTTGTAATTAAGGTGATCAGGATTTGAATTGTAGAAATACTTTTCTGCTCTTAAATATAAGGTTGGATACACTGATGTTTTCCCAGACCTCAAAACTGGAAAGAGCTGAGTACACTAGTCTGTAGTATTCACAGATGAGGTGCTGACTGTTGTACCTATCTTTTCTTGCTCTAGTAATTACTTCTTGACTTTTACTTCAATAAGCTGGAAGGAGTTCTTTTGTACATGGTTGCGATGTTTTGTCTTATAATAACAGTAGTAATAGTATCAACAATATTAATAACAGTGAGATGATATAACACACACTTTCTCCTAAAAAACTGGTAACTTCATGGCAGCAGGAAATGTAAGATAGCAGTGGTTGACAGAATATTTTTTATTCTAGTAGAGCTCACATCTAAAATTACAACATAACTATAATATTTAGAGATGATGATCGACAAATGGCATTGGATGCAGAATCAAGCTTCCCATAAGAATGTTTAACAATTATCTATTTTTTAATCTAATGAATCATTTGTAAAAGTGAGAGCTCACTTCTGTAACATCAACTAAGGGAATATATCTGAAAGATCAAAGCAATTAGATAGCTGCGATCTTTTTTCCCAAGGGAAAAAGTTGGTTTTCATATTTGTAAACGTTGATCAATAATAACATTGTGGATTTACTGGAAACACTCAACTCCAAGCAACATACAGAATGAATGAGTTAAAAAGGAATGAATGATTTACCCTAACAAGCTGCTTCATTTTATGGACAACTCAACTCTGGTCTTCAGCAGCGCCTGCCAGAAGAACCCAAACAGATGTACGACATGTGAAGAAGGAAACATCGCCATTCCAGAATGTTATCTGACTACATGTTTTTCACCCTGCACATCGAAGAAGGGAAGAGAGGTTAGATGCCACATAAAGTTGATCATTCGAGACTTGTTTAAATCAACCAACTCCTGCCAGACTGCCGAAGGTTGGTCCTCGCGCAGCGCCGCCCGCCATTTCCAATGAGCTGAAACCCTAGATCGAAATCAACCATCCTGTCATCCAGCGCAGATCAAAATCGACCTCGATGATCGAAGCGGATCAGCCACTTCCATCCAAGAACGAGTGGCAGGCGACGAAACTACCGGCTCATGATCCCAATCCAATTCCAGAGGGCAGCAAGAAACGAACTTCTACCGTGGGAGAGCTTCGAACTCGAAGAATCAACGTAAGATCGTCGATGCCGATTTCTACAACAGGCTCAAAATTTATCGCGGAAAACGAAGACTCGAGAAGCGGAAGGGACGGTCATATGGTCTTTTGGGGTATTGATTATTTCTGCATTTATTTTTTTGAATTTTTAATATTCTTCAATATATATATATA
>LVTN01000325.1:56216-69732 GCA_001649415.1 Musa itinerans
ATATATTTCATTATCGAGTGGTGTTTGATGTTGTAGATGAATCGTGGCGTCAAGCGATGCTGGATGATTGAGTGGCAATGAGTGACTTTAAACGCATATAGGATTTTGATGGATGAAATAAAAATTCACAAAAAATATTGATAATTGAGAGACAATAAATAGTAAAATTATATATATATATATATATATATATTAGGTTGCCAATTGTTGGGTCCAATTCCTTGTTATAAGCATGCCCTACATTACTATTAGGGCATACACTACGTTCATAATGTAATGGCTGCATCCCATTACTTCATTTGATTGCATTTCTACCCTGCAGCGCTAACTTCACCTAAGTGTTGGATGTCCAGTGTAGCTACTAGCTAGCCAAGGTATTAATTACCAGAACAGTTATGACCAATTGTAGGGTTTAGTCAAAAGTATTGGCTGATTCGGTACATATATGGCATGATTTATGATATATAATCTTGAATATTGAGGCAAGAAAAATATAATATGCTCAAAAGTTAAGCTTCAAGATCACATCATCCAAAAATGAGAGAATACCACATGGGTTTGACAGACTCTCTTGTGAAAGTAAATGGTAGAGTGGAACCATATAAAACAGTTCCAGGTTTGGTGTAAATGTCCATATACATATATTCGAGCAAAAATGATGGAAATATGGAAATGAAGCAACTCCAAACAAAATCTCCAGAGCTAATATGTGATGATCAAGGCAAGGGAACAGGTGGCCTCCAATCATGGAACTCAACAAGGTCTCTGTTAACTACGGAGCGATTGTGAAGCCAAAATGTTTCTCCGGACTGGTGAAAACGCCTCACCTTTCTTTGAAGCTCCCACATAATACCTACCATGGCGGAGCATGGCTCGGTTTCTGGGGCATATACCCATAGGCATCTCACCTGTCTCCCACGAGCTATCATGGCTTCAATCACTTCATCTGGCAGTGTGAAACATTCAGGATGATCGGACGCAGTTGGAGATGGATCAAGGACAATGAGAAGTGAAAAAATGCACCCAAGAAAAGTTAACCTGGTATCGTCTCTAGGTATTCCAAGAGTTGTGTGCTAATCCGAGTAGATGGCCACTTGATGGATATCTGAGTATAGTCGATCACATTTTGGAAAGGCAGCTCAACTTGATCTGATAAGATGACAGGGACACATTCCTGTATTACAGCTCATCGAATTAGAGACTCAGCAGAAATATGTATCCACAAACCTCTGTTAAGATAATATAAATGCAAGGTTTAAAAGTGCATGCCTCTTAAGATTTAATAAGATGATCCGAACCAACAATAGAAGTGGCAAGATTGTTACTATCCTCTAGTTATTTGGATATCATGAATGACTTTATGTTACATTTATCACTCTAAACAATGATAATCATTTATCCGTATGACATATGAACACAAATTAGGTAATACTTGGATAAAAGAGTACCAATCTTTAGTTAAAAGATCTTAATACCAGAAAAAGTGTGCAGTGACAAGTATGTTGTGGAATAACAATTTGATGTCTATCATGTACAAGCTTGTGTTTTGTGAGTCTTAACAGCAACCACTAGGCTGAACTTACAGAAACATTGGTATCATGCATGTGCTAGTGTTCATACATGATTGTGCCTATGTGAGTGTGTAATCATCTGCATGTTTTTCTGTTTGCATCTCTGCACAATTGCACACACACAACACACACACACACACACACACACACACACACAGAGAGAGAGAGAGAGAGAGACCACAAAGAATGACTCGTAAAAGCGAAGTGTCCATGATGACTCGCCACGTGGAGCTAAGCAAAACTTAGCATTCCTCAAGTGATTGAAGTAGTCAGTCCTTCCCAACTTGTTAGGCCCTGTGAGTTGCAACTCTGGAGATTCCAGCTGCAAATGAAATCAATATGCTTGATGCTCAGGAAATCAAATAATTCTGAGAATGAAATCAAAACACTCTTTAATTCAATAGCACATTTCCCATTTACTTTAGTTAAATTATCTTCTTTGCTCTTATCTTGCCTCTTTTGTTTGCAGATAGAAGAACAAAATCTTCATAAAAACATAAGCACCAGAAACCTCAAGTTTCTATATTTCCAAAAGCCCAACATACCAAAAGCTTTTCTGATCTATCAGAGTTCAACTTGTGCGATAATGTTTATGGCTTCTACCCAAGAGAAAAATTTAGTGTATTCCAGCCTATCCCTTGAGCAGAACATCTTGTATCATAATCTATATTGTGCATATATCCAAATATATATGGCTAGAAAACTTGAAATCCCTTCTTCCAAGAATAAGGCTTTTGTTTATGGATGATTTCCATGTATTACCAGCTTTAAGGTCACATGTAGCTCATGGTGACTTGTGCTTATATGTGTAAACAAGCTTGGATTCAAATATACTATGCTACCATTGCTTTTGGGCTATCTTGATATATCTCTCATAGCTGACTTTTTTTCATTTAATATTAAATGAGTATCAGTCAACCTAATAAGTAGCATGGGATTTCAAGTTAGGAAAACAAAATTTATGTATGAAGATTAAATATATCATAATAATAGACTAACCTTATCAGGATATTGTTTAGCAAGTTCCATCAATCGAAGGCGACCAACCTTACCCTGGGCACGTCCTAAAAAGTTCGCCAAGTGCTTCCTCTTTGATAATGGAATAGGTTGGACCACATTGGAGCCATAAAATTTGGTCATTCCGTCATCAACATTTCCAGGAATGATAATATCCTTCCAAGTATTAAAAGCACTAATGTCACGCTTATCGGTGCGATCACCCTAAAAAAATAGATAACCATCATTTCAACAATTACATATGCATGGTCAATAAATAATGAAATATGAATACTAAAATAGATGAATGTAAAACTAAGATACACCAAAATTAGTATTCTACAACATGCAACACAAATGACTGATATTTTTAGTAGAATCACCATAAAAAAAATAGTGGGGAAACCTTAGAACCAAGCAATAATCAGAAAAGACTTCGCTAGAAACATAAGCTACTTATACTTTATTTTTTTTGTTCACATACAAGTTTAAATATACTCAGGAGCATCACAATGAGCTTGCAGTCCTAAAATAACAATGTAGCATGATTTCTCTAAGCTAAGGGACAATAACTAAAAATTCCAACACAAACGTAAAACACTAGAATCATGCTGATACACATAGCGACCTTAATCTGATATTGTTTGGCTCACATCTAATGGGGTTGCTATAAGGTGATATTTAACATTGAAGAGAAGAGAAGAAACAAAAAGAAGAGGAGAAAACGAGAAAAAGAGATAAGAGAAGAAAAGGAGAAAAGGATAAGTATAAAAAGGAAAGAAAAGCATTGAATAAATAAGATGTTATCGATATAAAAAAGGAAACATCTTGCTTGTCATTCTGAAAATCAAACACAAACTTAGATTTTAGATGAGGAATTGCAGACTTTCTGACATATACATCTCTTTTAGCCTTGATGAAGGATATAGACACAAATGTAAAAAAGCCTAATTTACATATGAATTTAAAAATACGGCCAGTTTAAGATTTTTACCAAAACCTGCATATCATCCTGTCAGCTATGCTAATGTAATTACACCAAGACAATGGTTGAGAAAAAAGGAAGCACACTGGTGGAGGAAAAAACATAAATTTCTGAAGGATAGAAAAATAAATTGAGTATATAACTCATTTTCTTGAACTAAAAAATATGCAAAGATGTAGAAAGTTGTTATTCTATAGCCTGGTTTCATTTCCTAGCATTGGGATCTTCTCTCAAATTCTCTACCCATTTAAGAAAAGAGATTAAATATCAAAGGCAAAAGTTTAAGCAGTTCTTCCTATCTTTTCATTCCACAAACAAAATAAACCCCTCCGAATCGAACTTCCTATCTCACTAACAAGAAACAGAAATTATTCTTACAATGTAGGGATTAATAAAGATACCATGATAGATCTTGAAGTGCTTACTAGTTATCTGGTTCAGTGGTTCCAAACCCCTATTTTCCATCAAACACAAAAGAGAAATAAGGAAGCTTGGTTGTCCATTTGAAAGAGCTAGTTTAATCGTGTTTGCGCACTCCCAATAGTTTTTGGTGATTAATTTTAAACAACACTAACAACGTCACTGGAAGCAACAAAGTTTTTAAGTTCCAAACCATTTATGTCGAATGCATCAATCTTTCTCCTTTGTTTAGGTCCCATACATTTAGTTTATATTCTCCACCTGATGATGCCGTGAATTGGAACTAAGTCACCCCTTCAGCCCTTCTTACAAACACACTAACTGGTATTCACTTGCATTTAAGACAACTTGTCTTATCTTAGTGTTATCTGCAATCTGCTACTTTTTGAAACCCTTACCAGACATTCCAATCCAACCTTGCCTTGACTACTCTAGATTCGAACCAAATGAACTAATGTAAGCAAGTAAACCACCTCCGCACTCAAATAAAGGGTTTGCTTTCGAGGGAAGGTGCTTAATAAAAATTGAACCACAACATTTCAGTAACAAAAATTATAAATCTCAAACATGTAGGAAGACTTGTGAATGAGGTTAAGATAATCACTATATACCACCAATAGTAGTAACAATCTTTTTGACAACTAACATGGACAAAAGATACTAAAAAACTATTCACCTCATCATCTTTTTTCTGCTATTTGTTTATGCATATGAAACCCACATAGGACAAGAAATAGTACCTCTGGAGTCAGAATTATTGACCTATTCAAGAATGTTGCCCAAGAGCGAAACAGGTGAGCACCAGCCCCACTGCACTTCTTGTGAAACAATTGTGATTAAGCACAACACAGTGTGTTAAAATAAAGAGACACTTAGCTGTATTTGAAATAAAAGCAGAAAATATGATACCTAGGAAAGACAAATATGTGATCGCGGCCTCCTGAGTATCGAAAATATGGCATTTGACTGAGAATCTTAACATCAAACACAAAGCAATGAGCAATTTCATCATAAAGAAGTCTAGGGAAAAACATAAATCTTTAGATAAACCAATGGATCTACTACCTAAGTTGAACACAACTTACACAAATAAACCAAAATTGCATGGACTCCAAATAAGAGCAAGGAATACGTATAAACAAAATCCCCTCTCAAAACGGTATGCAAGTACAAGATTCTGATACTGTAATTGCACTCGAAATTGTAGAAAGAAAAGTATAAACAAAATCCCCTCTCTTGACAACCAATGAACAAAAACGGTATGCAAGTACAAGATTCTGAAACTGTAATTGCACTCGAAATTGTAGAAAGAAAGAAAGATAATCAAAATTAATCTACCTTTGCATATGTCTTGTTGATTTCTTTATCGTTCAAACCACCCATCATTCTCACACATTTGACATACGACGGAACAAAGAAGAAATCGGCTTCCTGCTTGTTAATTGTCCGGAATCTTGACTTGAGAAGCAGTTGGTGGATCTTGACCTATATAACATCAATCAAACCAAATCAACTTCAAACTCGAACGATCAGAAGCATATGGGCATACATTTAGGGCTTCTCCTTTTAGGAAATTGGTATCAGAGATTTCAGATAGCAACATATGATTCTGTTAGTGACAAAGAATGCGAGGAAAGATTAATTCGAATCTTGATATATGAGAGAGGGTTAAACGGCAGACTTGCGTTCCCCACTGGCCCTTGACGCAGGCGTCGGGGGAGATCCGGCCGTCCCTCCCGCGCATCAGCTCGCGGAGGCCATCGATCTCCTTCTCCTCGTAGACGTAGATCTTGAGGTCGAGGCGGGAGCCGTAACCCCGGTCGGGCCAGAAGAGGGAACCGGCCCGATCGAAGAGGGCCGCGGAGGAAGCCACGGAGGCCAGACCGCCATAGGTGAGGCCGCAGGAGAGACGGTCGAAGGCGCGGGTGAGGAGAAACGTGGCGGCGATGAGGGCGAGCGCGCCGATCTGGTGGACCCGTCCGCACGGCACCTGTAGTGCTCCGGCGCCGGCGCCCGGCCCGAGGTTGCGGCCGCGGCTGATGCTTCCCATTGGGACAGAACGAGCGGAGCGAATCGAAGTGGTTAAATGGAGCTCAACAAAACAATTGACTCAGAACTCAATCGAAGACCAACTCGAGCTCGAGCTCGAGCTCAACTCCCACCGATTATAACTCGAATTCAAATCGGTACACCAGTCGTCTATCTACGAAAAATAAAAGAACCGCAAATATAACTGAGAAAATTAAGATACTTCAATACTTAACCGATAAATTGCCTTTTTTGGCCTAATTATAAGAACTTAATGGTTAATCACATCGGTTTTCATGATCTCATTAGAGTGACATAAGACGTAATTAATGGTAAGCTAATTAATTAATTTGATAAACCTAATAAAATAGGTTTTCAACCCCTCTTGTCTTCCCCGCCAACAACAGAACTGCAACCAGGCAACTTCTGGATTCCGTGCTCCTGCATTGCCCTCCTTATCTTCTCTGCTTCTTGCCATTTCTCTGAAGCAGCATAAATGTTCGATAGAATCACGTACTGCGCATCGCATCCGGCAACCGAGTTCAAGCGACCCACATGGCGGATCACCTTATCGGCCACCTCGGTCTCCAGATGCAGCTTGCAAGCTCCGAGCAATGCCCCCCACACCACCTCGTTCGGCGTCATCGGCATCTTCTGGATCACGTCATAAGCTTCCGCTACCCTTCCCGCTCGCCCCAACAGATCGATCAAACACCCGTAGTGCTCTACTCCCGCGGCCAATCCGTACTTGTCCATCTTCCCGAAGATCTCTAGCCCTTCCTTCACAAATCCTGCGTGCGTGCAAGCGGAAAGAAGAACGAGGAATGTGATCGCGTCGGGCTTCTCTTCCGACTCCTCCATCGCCGCGAAAAGCCCGAGAGCTTTTCTGCTTTGACCATGGCTAGCGAGGCCCGAAATCATGGAGTTCCAGCACGAGGCGTTCCTTTTGGTCATCCCATCGAATATGCTCCTTGCTCGCTCGACATCCCCGCACTTTGCGTACATATCAACCAGCCCATTCAGCACGAAATAATTCATCTTGATTCTCCGCCCATTGATCAGCTCGTGGATCTCTCTACCATGTTGCAGAGAACCCAGCTGCCCGCAAGCTGACAGCAAGCTAGCCATTGTGAACTCATCAGGTTCGAAGCCATCCCTCCGCATCCGCCTGAACGCTTCCAATGCCTTCTCACAGCATCCAATCTGGGTGTAACCCGCGATCAGCGCATTCCAATTCACCAAGTTCCGCACGGGAATTTGATCGAACAGTCTCTGGGCCTCCGCAGCGTCGCCCTTCTTGAAGTACCCTGTGATCAACGATGACCACACGAAGGCATTCCTGCACGGCATTTGGTCGAACAACGTCCTCGCTGCATCCGTCTCACCGTTAATAATATAGCCATGGACCATAACAGTCCATGCCGGGACCGTCCTCAGCTGGTCCGTGATCTGGTCGAACAAGCGCCTCGCGGCAACGGTATCACCGATTCTCGCGAAACCTTCAATCAACACAACCCAGGTCACCGGAGTCCTTCCGGGCATCCGATCGAGGAGGTCCAAAGCTGAGCCCATCTCACCAACCATGGAGTATCCGCTGATCATCGCATTAAAGGTCACCGCATTCTTCTCCGGCATTTCCTCAAACATCCTTCTAGCGTCTGTCGTTCGATGGCATTTACAGTACATGGAAACCAAGGAGGTCCCGACCAGGAGCTCATGGTCTATCCCATACTTCACCGACTCCGCATGCAGAGATTGTCCAAGCGCGACGAAAGAGAGTGAGGCGCATGCCTTGAGGACCAAAGGCAGGATACGTTGATGGGCTCTGTTCGGTAGATTTCGGGTGTATATGAGGAGAGCTTCCTTAGGAAAGCCATGAGAGAGGTAATCTCTAAACAGCTGAGTCCACTGCAGTGGATCCTGTGTTGCTTTGGACAGAAGAGAGACATGGAGCTGCCTCACGTACAGGTGGCCTGGCGGCATTACAACCAATGTTAGGGCATTATGGTAAAGTTACTCTTACCGTCTTCTCGAGCTTATATAGAGCAGCAGGTGCACACATTCTCCAGTTTACCCAGGTACCCTTCTCCACTATAATAACTGTCATGCAAGCTTCATTTCCGGGGAAGATGGAGCAGAAGATGCTCCAAATAATCCAGAAGGTCAAAAGTTCGAGGGAGCTGAAGCAGATTCATCTACAGATTATTGTACATTCTCTGGGAGAAAACAGTTTTATCCTTGCCAAGCTCATGAATCTCTCTTCAGCCTTCCACTCCCTAAACTATGCCATGCGGATCTTCCAGAATGCTCGAAGCCGGAATGTCGTCGTGCATAATACCATGATCAAATGCTTTGTCGAGAAAGGATGCCAGAATGAAGCCTTCTCCGCTTGCAACAAGATGAGGGCTTTGGGAATTCCACCGAACAACTTCACCTTCTCTTTCCTCCTGAAGGCCTGCGAATCCTTGAAGTCTTTGAAGTGGAGTAAAGGAGTTCATTGCCAAATTCTAAGATTTGGATTTGGGTGCTATATCTTTGTTCAGAATGCCCTCTTAGGTACTTACGCAAGATGTACCAAGGATATTGACTTGGCCCGTCAATTATTTGATGATATGTCTGAAAGGGATGTGGTTTCATGGAATTCGATCATTGGGGCGTACATGGAACGTAGGGACATGGCACAGGCTATGGCGCTTTTTGAGTTGATGCCTGAGAGGAGTGTTGTTTCTTGGAATTCAGTTATCACGGGTCTTTCTAGGATTGGAGACATGGCCTCGGCTCGATCGGTGTTTGACCAGATGCCAACAAGGAACACTATTTCATGGAATACCTTGATCTCAGGATATGTGGTGAGCGGTGATGTTTCGGCTGCAAAATCGATTTTTGATCAGATGGAAGACAAAGATGTGGTTTCTTGGACAACTATGATATCGGCTTATACCAAAATTGGTGATTTAGAATGTGCAAGGAAGGTCTTCGATGAAATGCCAGTGAAAAATGTGGTTTCATGGAATGCAATGATAGCGGGATACAATGAGAACTGTCGATTTAACGAGGCACTGAGCATGTTTCAATTGATGTTGCTAGAGAGGAGGTTTCCTCCAGATGAGGCCACTCTCACCAGTGTCATCTCAGCCTGTGCTCATTTGGGAAGTCTTGAGCATGGAAATTGGATCCACTCCTACATAAAGAAGAACAACATTCACCTAACAATTGCACTGGGAAATTCTCTTATTGATATGTTTGCAAAGTGTGGGGACATAAAGTATTCCGAATCTGTGTTTAAACAGATGCCGAGAAAATGCATCATAACGTGGACAACGATGATCTCAGGATTAGCTTACAATGGGCAATGTGGAGATGCTTTGGCCCTTTTTGAGGGAATGAGCATGGAAGGAATGGAAGTTGATGATGTTATCTTCATTGCTGTTTTATCTGCATGCAGTCATGGAGGCTTTGTTGAAGAAGGTCAGATCATATACAAACAAATGGTGGAAAAATATGGCATTCGGCCAAGAATGGAGCATTATGGATGCATGGTAGACCTCCTTGGCCGTGCAGGGAAGTTGGAAAAGGCACTCAAATTTATTCAGAACATGCCCATGGAGCCCAATGCTGTTTTATGGGCAACTTTGCTCAGTTCTTGCATTTCTCATGGAGCTCAAGAGTTGGTAGAGTTTGTCAGTCAAAAAATTGTTGATTTAGAGCCACTGAGTTCTTGCTATCAGGTTCTGGTTTCAAACTCCGGTGCAGTAGAAGGAAAGTGGGACAGTGTTGTGAATGTTCGTGCAATGATGCGAAAGGAGGGAATCAAAAAAGTGCCTGGTTGTAGTTCAATCCAAGTGGGTGGAGAGGTCCATGAGTTCCTGGTCAAGGATACAAGGCACAAGAGGAGGAAGGAGATCTATGATGCCTTGGATGGATTAACAGAGCTAATGAGACAATTAGGCTACACGCCTTTCAGAGGCCAGCTTGGCTTATTGTATGCTAATGCAGACTTGTAGCTGTTGACATGCCAGTGACCGTCACAAGGCAGAGGAGAAAGTATCATCTGTTTGTGCATGAGAAGCTTCATGCCGAAATTGACAAACAGCATATATATATATAGGCAAAACAGAGTGTCCATCAACAACATAATCGGATGCATATTCATCGGATTTCTAACACCATGGTATTAAGAAGTCGATGCAATCATATCTGCAGTAGTTACTCATTGTTGAATGATCTGGTGTTTCCTTCTCATCTTGGTGAGGTGTATGGTGGTTTGCATAGGCCGATCTGTTTAACTCTGCTGATACAAAGATCAACCATGCACCTGCCTGTCGGCTGCTTATTCGCTGCTCAAGTCAAGGAGTTAGTTCTTTGTGATTGGTGCGCAACCTCAAGCAGTCATTTGGATTACCTGCCACACTGGATGTTCTCATCTTGGTGAGGTGTATGGTGGTTTGCATAGGCCGATCTGTTTAACTCTGCTGATACAAAGATCAACCATGCACCTGCCTGTCGGCTGCTTATTCGCTGCTCAAGTCAAGGAGTTAGTTCTTTGTGATTGGTGCGCAACCTCAAGCAGTCATTTGGATTACCTGCCACACTGGATGTTTATCAGTACGTGTTTGGTATCTGAAACTTTCAGAAAAAAGTGTTTCTATTTATATAATCTTAACTTTCCGGTAATTTATGCATAGTTCTCCACGGTTCTTTCTAAATTCTAGATCCAAATTTTCTCTTAATACCATATGATGAGGATAATAATGGTGATAAGACTCAGGCTTACGTCAGCTACCTCAGATGACGCCCCGCGCCTCGGTGGACCTGACAGCACCTGGTCAAACAATCCGGAACACCGACCGAGGCACATTAACGCCCGGCTCAGACCCGACCTCTCACGCTACGCCAACACTGCAGTCAGACGTTTCCAGGAATACGATCCTGCTCCCTGCAAAACAGACACATCAGGAACAGTAATCCACCCTATAAAAACCCCACCCCCGGGAGGGAATGGGGGACGGGATCTGCCTCTATCTGACTTGATCGTCGGAGGGGTCGGGTCGAACCCCAACCCGACCTGTGTGCAGGTGCGAAGGCAAAGCAACTTCCCCCCAACGCCGAGAAGAGGACCCTCTCCCACGGGACGCCCCGACAAGCCCCGAGGTGATCCGATCCGTGCAGCTGCCCGCATCAGCAACCCCAAGGGACCTCGGGCAAGATCCCCGTCATTCGAGTCCGAACCAAGCTGTGCCAGCCCCGAGGTCACGGCGTAAAGTCGTTTACATGAACAGATTGGTGCTAGGAGGGCCGAATGTCGAGGGATCCCCAAACTGACCCCAACGAACCCCCAGCTGAAGGATCGTTCTTAACGGAAGCACCAGCCGAGCGCCCCTCGCGTGATGAGCCACGGACAGGCGACCTCGCCACGATCTCGGAGTGCTACTGGCGTCTGTTCAATGACCCGGGCTTGCTCCCACCCGAGGGCGCTCCCAGCGTCCCTTCGCCCGTGTCGACCGAGACCTTTCAGGACCTTGCCCACCAGGTCCGAACTTTGGCGGGAATGGTGCAGACTTTCATCCCGCTCATTTCCCAATCATCAAATCCGTCGACGGCCCAGCCCGCACGCCGACTCGCGCTATCCGCGCCTCCCCACGTGACCACCTCGGCGCTCCCTGACTCACCATGGACCCGGACTTTTCCCCTTGGAGATCAAGCGGTGGGAAACCCTACCGGCTGACCCGAGCATGAGACGATATCTCCGGACTCAATGGACTCCTTCCGGGCCCAGTTGTGCCTTTTCAGTCAACGACTCGAAGAAGTGCAGAAGGAGGTCCGTAGCTCAAAGGGAGAGCTAGGGAACGATGCGCACCGGGGGTCGTCATTCATGACTGAAATACGGGACCACCCGGTGCGCGCAAACTTTCGACTCCCCTCCCTGGACGCTTATGACGGCGCCGGCGACCTGGCGGACCATGTGGCCACCTTTCGAGCATAGATGACACTATACGGAACTTCAGACGCTCTGATGTGCAGGGCGTTTCCCACGACCTTGAGGGGGTCGGCCCGCATATGGTACAATGGCCTGAAGACCGGGGGAATTGCCTCCTTTGATCAGCTCGCCAAGGAGTTCGAGCTCAACTTCCTAGCTTTGGCCCGACCGAAGCCATCCGTTGCCCTGCTTCTTGGACTAAACCAAAAAGAGGACGAACCCCTCTCCCGTTTTGTGAATCCCGACAGCATCGAGGCTCCCACTTCCCGCCGTGGGCGCGTCCCGAACGGAGATATTCCTCCAGATAAGGGAGAAGGGGCTACTCAAAAACCCCCACTCGATGAGGAGCCCACGGGAACTAGCGGACCAGTCGAGGTACTACCGCTTCCACCGGCAGAATGGTCATGACACCGAGTAGTGTCGTGAGTTGAAGAGGCAGATCGAGGAGCTTATTCGTAGAGGGCACCTCGGTCAGTACCTTCGGTAGGATAAGGAGCTATCGCCGCACCCGAAGGGACTCGTCGAGCGACACATCGACGTGATAACGGGTGGCCCTACATCCGGAGGGAACTCCATGTCCGGAAGAAAAGCATACGCCCGGGCCGCCCCTATCGAAGCTCCCGAGTGCGGGCCCGAGCCCGAAGTTACATTCCCGGCCGAACCACCCGAGCGATCCGAGCATGACGATGCGCTCATTATATCGGCCAGGATAGCTAACGCGTAAGTAAGAAGGATCATGATCGACACTGGGAGCTCGGCCGACGTGCTCTACTTCGATGCTTTCCAGAATGTCTAGAGAAAACATGGAGCCGATGTGCTCAGCGCTCACCGGGTTCACCGGCGACTCAATCTCACCACTAGGGGCAATCACCTTGCCTTTGACCTTAGGGGTCCCACCAAGATCGAAGACGGTGATGTCCACCTTCTTGGTGGTCGACCTCCCCACGGCGTACAACGCCATTCTTGGTCGCCCCACTCTCAACAAAATCAGAGCCGTCGTTTCCACCTACCATCAAACCGTGAAGTTTCCAACCCACGCAAGGGTCGGAGAAGCCTAGGGGAGTCCCCGTGATTCCCGACGCTGCTACCTAACGGCAGTCTCGCTACGCAAAAGGGCAAGGACCGAGCAACCCCTAGGCGACCCCAGGGAAATGAAGAAGCCGACCCCACATCCTGAGCCGACGGCGCCTACTTGCGACATACTGCTAATAAAGGACCGGCCTGACCGGACGGTCAAAATCGGGTCAGAACTGCCCGAGCAGGAACGGGAGCAACTCGTCGGCCTCCTACAGGAGAATGTCGACGTCTTCGCTTGGTCGCCCTCCGACATGACGGGGATCCGAAGATCGCACAACACCACCTCAACATCTCGCCCGATGCTCACCCGGTGAGGCAGAAGCCCCGAAGGCAAGGCCTCGATCGACAATTAACTATCCGCGATGAGGTGCAGCGACTTTTGTCAGCAGACTTCATAGAAGAAGTCAAATACCCTCGGTGGCTATCCAATATAGTCCTCGTAAAGAAGTCCAATGGAAGCTG
>LVTN01000325.1:77627-104102 GCA_001649415.1 Musa itinerans
ATCACTTTATATTAACTATTGCATATATGCATGTATATATTGTGATGTCCTTGGATTTGTGCAATAGGAATCGAATCGTGATGAGATCACGATAATGAAATCGATTCACCTTTAAACACAGATCATAAATAATCCCGGTCATAGGTTACTCGAGAGGGACATCGTGATAACCGGACAGACTGGTGTGTTGTATACCCGTCCATATGATGGATGCAGCTGGTCTCATAGCTGTTTGTGTGGGGACACTAGGGATACAGTACAGGTGCTCATTGGAGAATGAGTTCACTGATTGATCCGCTTATGGAATGCTGGATGGTTGATGATGCCTTATTGTTAGACAGTAATTTCGTGGTCCTAGTGGTGTATATGGTCCTTAGACTTGAGACACCAAGGATGTCCTGTATGAGTGCTCCACTCTTTGATACCAGACTTATAGGTTTGGTTGTCTCAGATCTAGTACAGTTGGTCATTAGGAGTGGCAGTCGACCTTACAAGGGCTACTAAGTGTTGATAGAGGATCATCCACTCTCGGCGTTGATGAGGATAATAATGGTGATAAGACTCAGGCTTACGTCAGCTACCTCAGATGACGCCCCACGCCTCGGTGGACCTGACAACACCTGGTCAAACAGTCTGGAACGCCGATCGAGGCACATTAACGCCCGGCTCAGACCCGACCTCTCACACCACGCCAACACTGCAGTCAGACGTTTCCAGGAATACGATCCTGCTCCCTGCAAAACAGGCACATCAGGAATAGTAAGATGCTCTATAAAAACCCCGCGCTATGGGAGAGAAAGAGGGGGGGACAACACATACCACTTAACTCTACTCACTGACTTGATCGTCGGAGGGGTCAGGCCGAGTTACTGACCCGACCTGTGTGCAAGTGGGAAGACGGAGCCACTTTTCCCCGAGGCCGAGGAGAGGAACCCCTTCCTCGAGACGCGCCGACGCGATCCGACGCATGCGACCGACCACGCCAACAACCCCCGAGGGACCTTGAGCAAGGTCCTCGACCATTTGGACCCGAACCAAGCCGTGCCGATCCCGAGACCACGGCATAAAGTTATTTACACAAACACCATAGAAAAAATAAAATCTATTGTAGCTAAGTTCTTTAGAGCTTCTCAGCTGAAGGCATTAGTCCTTTCCTTTGTAGAACAATCAATATTTGTCATAAATCTCCTACTTGTTTCCTGAATCAGATATGGTACCAAACATTAGGCCATAAATGCAGTCTCAAAATTTTGAATTTGATATATGGATGTTCACAGCTTTGCTTTTATGAATGCAAACTGCAGAGTCTTGATAATACAATGATCAAAGGTATCTCACTTTCACTTCCTTTCAGATCAACAGTATACATCAAATTTCAATTCCCTTTGTTCATCCTAATTCATTTTCTTGGATTATGTTGTTTTCTATGCTCCGACAGCCGATTTAACCTCCTTTTTTTCCTTTTTCTTCGTCTCTACAAGGATTCTTGAGGCTCTTGAACAGTTACCAATAATTTACATCAAACTGTACTTCATGTTGTAGTGGTTTATTAGCATTGTTAATTCTCAAATATTGATGTTCTAGAAAAGCAGTCTTCTATGTAGAAAGAACAGACGAACAGTAGTGCACATAATTACTATTCAACTAGAACTTTGAGACTATATGCAGGCCATATAGTTCCAAAGCTATCAAAACAAGAGGCAAGTCTCGGAGGACTCTCTGGAGGAAAAGGTTAAAAGAACCTGCCTCGCATCCTCAGCTCCATCAAAGCACAAGACACTGGAAGAAATAATATCATATGTCCTGCCATATATTTGATGAGCACAGGTGGAAGCTCAACGAAGCCGGCTGCAGACAGAAATAATAGTATATAACTCTTATTATCTGGTTCTCGCCGTGCTCAAGGTTGAAGCCATGGTCGGCATCAAGCTCCTGCATCTTTCTCTAGCAGCAGTTCTCCTCTTCGGTTGCCAATCCTGCGGTAAATTCTCTTCTTCTCCCTCGGCTCGCAGTAAGATTTGTTTGCACATAGATGAGAAATTTAAACCTTTCTTTGATCCTTGCATGCTCGACACATCGTGATCCACTGCTGTTTTACTCGTAGCTTCATCTCGTCTGGATGATCAATGATTTGATGCTGTGTAAACTAATCTTCGCAGATGGGAAGGTGATGATGGAATATATAGGAGCCACCGGGAAACCGGTGAGGCTCTCCGACGTACCGGTCGATCCCAACATCGACTTCCACTTCATTCTGAGTTTTGCCATCGACGCCGACCCCTCCGGCGCCCCTCAGAACGGCGTCTTCTCCCCCTACTGGGCCTCCACCCTCACCCCAACTGCTGTCCGAGCCACGAAAGCCGACCACCCCAACGCCAAGTTCCTCGCGAGCCTCTCCGGTTGGTGCCTCGGCGACAAGGTCCTCCGGTGGTACAACCCGACCGACCCCTCGTCGTGGATCTCCAACGCCTTCGCCTCTCTCAAGTCACTCGCGGCCGAGTACCACCTCGACGGCATCGACGTCGACTACGAGGTGTTCCCGAAGAATGACACAACCTTTACCTTTTGCATCGGGGAGCTGCTCACCCAGCTCAAGGAGCAGGGCGTGATCACCGTGGCCACCATCGCGCCCTACCACGACATCGCCTGGCACTACGCCGAGCTCTTCCGGCGGTACGGCGGCGTCATCGACTACGTGAACTACCAGTTCTACACCGAGCGTGTGAGCCGGCCGAGCGGATACCAGGAGGCATTTGCGCTGCGGGCGAAGCAGTTCGACGCGAGGAAGCTGCTGCCCAGTTACGAGGTGAACGGAAGAGGGATTCAGGGCGACTCGTTCTTCGACGCCCTGCGGCTGCTCGAGTGCAAGGGGTTCGAGGTGAACGGGGTGATGGTGTTCTCGGCGGATGCTTCCTCGTCCAACGGGTACTACTACGAGAGGAAGTCTCAAGCCTTCTTGCTCGACAACAGCACCAATTGTGATGCTCGGCTCTGATGTCTCCAAGTGTACGCGACCACCACGATGCAATCATGATTGCTTCGGGTCAAATCCGACTCTTATCCTTAGCGAGACCTGTTACGATTTCTAATTGGCCAATGGGAAGCAGAGGAGTGCCACTCGTGGCTTCGGGTCAAACTCTTGGCCGAATTCGACTCTAATCATCAGATCACATCTGATTCATGGACTCGGTACGGTTTCTAATTGGCCAATGGGAAGAGGAGGAGTGCGTCGGAAGCTCATCGTAAGTACCATGCAATCGGGGATTCGGGTCAAATCCTGGTCCGAATCATTAGGTTTTCTGTTTGGCCAATGGGAAGAGGAGGAGTGCGTGGGAAGCTATGTACGACACGCGACACGACTAACGGGACGAGTCGATCACCTGCCTATATAAAGCTCGCTTCCTCCCCTCCCCCCTTTCTTTCTTCGTTACCCAGAGGGTCAAGGGCGGCGCACTGATCTACGCTTTGATAGAGCTCCCCAGGCGTACGTTTGCCATCCCTAAACCTTCGATCTCGTAATCGCATCTTTGTTTCGACGATCGATCTTCCGTCTTCGATCTGTGTTGTTTTTGGATGAGTTGGTGTCGAGCTTGAGTTCTTTGTTTGTCCGCTGCATCGGTCCGTGTCTGAGATGATCGGCGTCTTTTGCTTCGATTAGATCTTGTGTTTTTCCATGCTAGAGTTTTGGTTCTCTGTAGATCTGTTGATTGAGGTGGGTTGTGCTGAGTAGTTCGGGCAACCGATCCGGTTGATCGAAGTCAACGGATCTGCTATGTACTTGTTCCGATCACCAGTAGCGTAGGTCTGTATGCATATGCAGAGTTTATGATCCTTGGGGTGTTTTTCCGAGTCAGATCAGACCGACTCTGAAAATTCGGGTGTAGATCTATATGCCTATTTATTGACTTATGTTCTTTGTAATCTCTAGAAGCCCTTTTCTATGTATAGGTTTTGGTCCCTTCTCCTGTTTGAGCATCTTGTTTCTTTGGAGCATCAATCATGTTTATCTCATGCTGTAAGATTTTGTGTGTCTGGTTTTGGATGGTGTTCTCGGCGGATGCTTCCTCGTCCAACGGGTACTACTACGAGAGGAAGTCTCAAGCCTTCTTGCTCGACAACAGCACCAATTGTGATGTTCGGCTCTGATGTCTCCAAGTGTACGGGACCACCACGATGCAATCATGATTGCTTCGGGTCAAATCCGACTCTTATCCTTAGCGAGACCTGTTACGATTTCTCATTGGCTAATGGGAAGCAGAGGAGTGCCAATCATCAGGTCACATCTGATTCATGGACTCGGTACGGTTTCTAATTGGCCAATGGGAAGAGGAGGAGTGCGTCGGAAGCTCATCGTAAGTACCATGCAATCGGGGATTCGGGTCAAATCCTGGTCCGAATTTGATTCGAATCATTAGGTTTTCTGTTTGGCCAATGGGAAGAGGAGGAGTGCGAGGGAAGCAATGTACGATCCGCGTTACGAATGACTGCACGAGTCGATCACTTGCCTATATAAACGTCGCTTCCTCCCCTCCCCCCTTTCTTTCTTCGTTACCCAGAGGGTCAAGGGCGGCGCACTGATCTACGCTTTGATAGAGCTCCCCAGGCGTACGTTTGCCATCCCTAAACCTTCGATCTCGTAATCGCATCTTTGTTTCGACGATCGATCTTCCGTCTTCGATCTGTGTTGTTTTTGGATGAGTTGGTGTCGAGCTTGAGTTCTTTGTTTGTCCGCTGCATCGGTCCGTGTCTGAGATGATCGGCGTCTTTTGCTTCGATTAGATCTTGTGTTTTTCCATGCTAGAGTTTTGGTTCTCTGTAGATCTGTTGATTGAGGTGGGTTGTGCTGAGTAGTTCGGGCAACCGATCCGGTTGATCGAAGTCAACGGATCTGCTATGTACTTGTTCCGATCACCAGTAGCGTAGGTCTGTATGCATATGCAGAGTTTATGATCCTTGGGGTGTTTTTCCGAGTCAGATCAGACCGACTCTGAAAATTCGGGTGTAGATCTATATGCCTATTTATTGACTTATGTTCTTTGTAATCTCTAGAAGCCCTTTTCTATGTATAGGTTTTGGTCCCTTCTCCTGTTTGAGCATCTTGTTTCTTTGGAGCATCAATCATGTTTATCTCATGCTGTAAGATTTTGTGTGTCTGGTTTTGGTTTCATCACCTGATGATGATGATGATGATGATGCTGCCGCTGCCGTATTTACTTTAGCCTACAATTGTTTGAGTTTTTGCCGTTTCCTTTTTTATCACTTGATGCTTATTCAGTAAATAATCTGGTTTGTAACATGTAATTGCTGCTTACAGGGTTCTGCTTGCATATCAAATGTCTTTTGACATCAGAAAGGACTATCCTAGTTTTCTTTGGTGCGACTTTCGGTTCATATGCCGTTGTCTGTTGTGGTGTTCTCGTAGAGCATTATTTCGCTCGCTGTGTTCCGCAAACAGCGACTCGGTATGCAGCTCAGCGAGAAGAGTGGAAACCTTTGCAGTATTAAGCGGAAACCTTTGCATTCACAATTAGCTCAGCATCACGGTGCTTCAAGTTACCAACTCGGGCTAATTGTACTTACTTTTATCGTTTCGGTTTTTATGCTTTTAAAAAAAATTATATTGGTATTTAAGAGACAACGTCAGTGGTGATGGACGGACGACAGTGTCAGTGTCGACATAGTTGCGTGGTTGCCTTTGATGACAATTAGGTCTATTCTCTTCGTGACGTCACTCGTCTCTATGAGTATGTCGTTAACCTCATCATCACGTCTCGTGTCACTTTTTATCTGTGTTGACGCTGACACAGTTATCGGATGGTGGTGGTCATCGCGATGTTTACATTAAAGATGGTGGCCTCCTCAATATTGACCTATTGGGCGAATTCAAACCTCAACTCAAAGCTCTTATCGCTCCATTCGTTGTTGCACCACCTCTCGTCGAGTAGCCCTTCCATCACTTTACATCTACGTTGATGCTAATACAAATGTCGAGTGACAGTGTGCTACATCTACGTCGATGCTGATGTAAACGTTAAGTGGTTCTTTTATTGCTTGGCAACTACGTCAATACCGATACAAATAAAAAACAACAAGAGATGGTGTCAGAATTGATGCGGTAGGAGCTCCAATGACCCTAGCTTTGGGTAGAGACTAGGATCCACCCAACGAGTTAGCGACGAAACGACCACCATCTTCGCCATAGACGTCGCAATGGCCACCACCGTCGACGCTAATGTAATTTTCACTCGCAACTATGTTTGTGTCAACGCAGATGCAAAGTAATACAGGGTGGACAATGATGAGGTTGATTATATGCTCCTCGTAGAGACGAGTAGTGTCATGACGAGAGCAAACCTTATCATCGTCAAAAACCATCAGGCAACTGTACCATGTCAACTAGAAAGGACTATCCTAGTTTTCTTTGGTGCGACTTTCGGTTCATATGCCGTTGTCTGTTGTGGTGTTCTCGTAGAGCATTATTTCGGCACTGGACTTGATAATTCAGAGATTTTGGCTCGGAGCTGAACTTAATCCAAAGGTTTCCATTTCCGAGCCCACAAAGGTTTTCGCTGCTGAGGATATTTTTGAGAAGCACAGTTATACTGTTATTGCTTTTTGGCTAGATCAAATTTTAAGTCTCATTATAGTATTATAGACAAGAGATCGTGATGGCTAAGACCAACCTCCCACCGGGCTTCCGTTTTCACCCCACTGATGTTGAGCTTGTTTGGTACTACTTGAAGAGGAAAGTAATGGGAAAGCCTCTCCGGTCTGAGGCTATCTCTGAAGTTGAGCTATACAAATTCGCCCCTTGGGAACTCCCAGGTAATCCTATGTCACTTTCATATCTGATCCTTTTTGGATGGTAAAGATGCCATCTTACTCTCGGTTTGAATTTTGCCAATGTATAAAATAGTGCTACATGGATAAAATAGTATATTATGGATTGTTTCTTGGCAAGTGCAATGATCACGAGGGAGCCACCCTCTGACATAGATAACTATTCCATTAAGTTCTTTTTTGTTGTATCCTTTTCTCTCTTAGGTTGGCATTGATTCTTATCAGCCTTTCTGCCTTGCACAGAAAAATCTCTGTTGCGCACAAGGGATCTTGAGTGGTACTTCTTTTGCCGTCGTGATAAAAAATATCCAAATGGCTCTCGATCAAATCGAGCAACTGATGGTGGTTATTGGAAGGCTACTGGAAAAGACAAATCTGTCACTCACAATTCTTGTACGGTTGGTATGAGAAGGACTCTAGTTTTTCACGAGGGGAAACCACCAAACGGGGAAAGGACTAACTGGGTGATGTATGAGTACCGACTAGAGAGCAGGGAATTGGTTGATGCTGGATTCGCACAGGTTAAGCTTGCTTCCTATACTTATTTAAAGGTGTCATGTATGATCTTTGTTACTGCATTTCTAAAATGTCCTCGGGGGATAGTATTTTATGCATACAGTGTCTTTATTGTATTGGTTGCTTAGTTGTATTTTTACCTGCTTTATTGTTCCTTCTTCCTGTTAATCACCTGGGCACTTATTCTTTTGGCTTGGCACCTATAGACCGTAGGGCATAACCATCCACCGGGACTGCTTGGCCTGTCATGAGTCTGCATTCCATGAAAGATTTTTTCAAACTAGCCTTGTAAAAACTATAAGTACGTTGAAGGAGCCACCGTCAACAGTATGTTGTGCGATTGGAAGTCACCTTGATGTTTTTATTTTCTTACAATTACTTCTTGTTCGATATCACTGCAAGGATGCTGTGAAATTTTCTGTCATTGTCATTCAATTTGACCTTTTCTTTTGCAAAAGTTAACGATCTTGTTGTACTTAGTTAGTTTACAATTTACTTACTAGACTTTCCTTGTTATACAATACAGGACGCTTACTTACTCTGCAAAGTATTCCAAAAGAGTGGTCCGGGTCCTAGAATTGGGGAGCAATATGGTGCGCCATTTAACGAAGAGGACTGGGAGGATGACACGGCTATTGAGAGTTCCTTTCCTCTTCCTTGTGTATCTTCTTGCCTGAGTGCAGAACCATTAGATAACCAAGCTATACAGGCGGATCCAGTTAGCAAACAGCCTATAGCTTCCAGTGCTGTTGAGTTACTTTCCGATCATGATCTTCTTGATGTTGATGGAATATTGCTGGAGGAGTTGGCAGAGTTTCTTAATAGCTCTCCACTCGTAGAGAATGCTAATGGCAAGGTACTCATGGCTCACATCTCTTCTGAACTTTTGATGCAAATGCATGATTAGTTATGTTGTATGTGATGCGTCTTTGGTGGTCTCCTTTGCAGATGCCTGATTTAACGATTCCTAGCATGAATGCTAATGAAGCTGCAGCTATGGACCCTGAAGGAGTATATAATGAATTAGACGATCTCTCTACTGGGGAAGTTATGTTGTATGTGATGCGTCTTTGGTGGTCTCCTTTGCAGATGCCTGATTTAACGATTCCTAGCATGAATGCTAATGAAGCTGCAGCTATGGACCCTGAAGGAGTATATAATGAATTAGACGATCTCTCTACTGGGGAATTGATTTTTGGCAATATCAATCACATTGAAAACATTCTCAATGAAACTGCCTTGTGTCCTATGCTACAAGAACTTGATAGTAAACAGTATGTTGAGCTGAATGATCTTATTGGGGATGGAAATCCCTATGTGTCTGCTGAGCCAAGTACTCCATTTGCCCCAAACCCATCTGGTCATTGGCCCAATTTGGAGAATCTGAATCACATCCTTGATCCTATCCCTTACTTTGATAATGATGTTTATGGTGGTATGCGTGGTCTTCCTCATACAGGACCTGATACAACAAGCCAACATTGGTCACCAGGCATGCAGGTATATTATTTCTTTCTAGTTTCTTTTGCTGATGCAATTGTTTTTCTATAATTAATATTTTTAGGTTTTTTTTAAGTAGTTGTAATTAAAGTTTTTTGGTTCTGGAATTATCGATCAGATTGGAGATTTTGGTGAATTTGTGCCCCCCCCCCTTGAACGATCCTCTTTCTGAGTATTTATCATCACTTGCAAGAACACTCTCCAGCTAAATTCCTGCAGCCCTTTCGAGCATCAAAAGCCATGTGTTTGTTATAGCTATGGGCCTGAGAGGACGATGTCAAGAAAAGAAAATGGATTCACACTACTTGTGAGTTCTACCTTGAAGAGATGCTCATCAGTAAATTTTGCAGCGCTTCCCTGATTTGTTTTGGTTCTTCGACCAAAGTACAACTTATTTCTTACTAGTGTCTCTCTCTGGAATCTGGTGGAAGTTGAAACACTGCAATTTATTTCGTGGTATCAATTTCGGTGTTCACCAGATTGACCAAACGTGAGTGTCACTCGGAGCTTCTCATGGCTATAGACAACACAGCTACTGTTCCTATCAGGCAGTCATCATCCTTCTCTTTCAAGTTACCAACTCGGGCTAATTGTACTTACTTTTATCGTTTCGGTTTTTATGCTTTTAAAAAAAATTATATTGGTATTTAAGAGACAACGTCAGTGGTGATGGACGGACGACAGTGTCAGTGTCGACATAGTTGCGTGGTTGCCTTTGATGACAATTAGGTCTATTCTCTTCGTGACGTCACTCGTCTCTATGAGTATGTCGTTAACCTCATCATCACGTCTCGTGTCACTTTTTATCTGTGTTGACGCTGACACAGTTATCGGATGGTGGTGGTCATCGCGATGTTTACATTAAAGATGGTGGCCTCCTCAATATTGACCTATTGGGCGAATTCAAACCTCAACTCAAAGCTCTTATCGCTCCATTCGTTGTTGCACCACCTCTCGTCGAGTAGCCCTTCCATCACTTTACATCTACGTTGATGCTAATACAAATGTCGAGTGACAGTGTGCTACATCTACGTCGATGCTGATGTAAACGTTAAGTGGTTCTTTTATTGCTTGGCAACTACGTCAATACCGATACAAATAAAAAACAACAAGAGATGGTGTCAGAATTGATGCGGTAGGAGCTCCAATGACCCTAGCTTTGGGTAGAGACTAGGATCCACCCAACGAGTTAGCGACGAAACGACCACCATCTTCGCCATAGACGTCGCAATGGCCACCACCGTCGACGCTAATGTAATTTTCACTCGCAACTATGTTTGTGTCAACGCAGATGCAAAGTAATACAGGGTGGACAATGATGAGGTTGATTATATGCTCCTCGTAGAGACGAGTAGTGTCATGACGAGAGCAAACCTTATCATCGTCAAAAACCATCAGGCAACTGTACCATGTCAACTACATTATCGTTCGTCATTAAACATTAAAATTATTTTTTATTTTTTATTTTCATCGATAAAACTGATATTGTTATGATAAATAAATCTAGATATTTTACTGTTACAATTATAAAAATATTAATATAATAAAAAAAAAAGTAACAATCGAAACGCTGAAAAGTAACTAAGGACGTCGCAGCTGCGGGCAACGGTGAGATTGCGTTTTCGAGCCAACTGGCATTTATTTTTTCGGAAGAGAAATCCGCATGGATGCGATCACAGTTGCGTGAGTTTGAGTCCTCCAACCACCGGTCAAAAAAAACGGTGGAAAGATACAAACTGTGATGCTGTGCCCCTGACCAGTTCAGGGGGCCAACCCCGATCCCCTGATTCACGCTGAAAGAAAAGACCTTAAACTAAAGCAAATGATGCAACCTTATCATCACTTCTTCCGCCGGCTGGCAGTATCTTCTCCGCGGGTCAAAATATTATCTGAGTGGAGTAGGTGTCCTCCCACTACATCGATCTATCTCGCCCCTTGTTCCTTCTTCTTGTAGCCCTCAAGAAGAAGAGATCGATCACCAACAGTTCCAGCTGGGAGCAGAGTAATCATCAATGCAGTTCCTGTATGTCAACAGTTCCTCGATGACATACAGGAATGACTTTTTGTAATATCCAATGTTCAATCTGTCATATATATATATATATAGTGCATATCCACATGCACAACACCCAAACCCAATCTAATGTTATATCCTACGTCTCCAATTTTCTACGATGGAAAAGTGGTCTTCCCTCTCTCTTCCCAAGACCTAAATAGCCAGATCATGATGTCCCAAAAGCTGAGCCTGTTTGGCCTAATTACCAACTTCAATGGAGCTTCAACAGAGCTCAAAAGAAGTTGTCAGTCTCGTGCTTGTCTGACAGATATCGGCTTTATCAATAAAAACAACTCCCAAGTTTGTGGAATAAATCTATTTGTTTAACTACTAAAACTCATAAACAGAACATATGAAATTGAAATTTTCCATCAAACACTCAAAGACTGAAATGAAGGATATTACTTGCACCATATTTCTTTAAAAAAAAATTATTAACATTAGGATTAGTAAAGATGTGCAGAAATTGAATTTAGACGAGTTAACGATCACTAAATCAAACTGAAAATTGCATATTTAACATGACAATTGAGGTAGCATGAAGTTGAATTATCTTGTAAACAACAAAAGATATTAATATAATAGGCAGAACCTGTGAATGAACTTAAACAAAACATCCTTTAGTAACCTACATTAGCTCAGAAAAGAACAGTTCTGAAGGTGGACAACAGAAATTCCTATCCTTTCTCAAAGACTTATGACATTTCTTAAAGTTTTTTGGAATTATACAAAATAAGACACGAGCATACACAAACATTTCTTACGTCATTAGACTGTCATTGTAATTTTTTTTTTGTTCATGAATATGTCGATCGTCCGATACGAAACAAAAGATTACGTCCCATATAAGCCATGGGAAGATTATACCTCAGAAGATTACCTCTACATAGTTTAAAGGGTTGCATTTCTTAAACAAGAACAAAAATTACCATCTCAAACTAGCATAGAAAAGGGCAAGCTTACCACCATGCATATTTTTGATTGATTGACAGACAGTGTCAAAAGGCAAGCTCAAACCTCTTGAATACTCTAGAAATCCTTTTAAGATATCTGAGTAAACCACATCCAAATCCTGATTTCTGCATCAAAAATTACAAAGTACAACTTATTTCTTACTAGTGTCTCTCTCTGGAATCTGGTGGAAGTTGAAACACTGCAATTTATTTCGTGGTATCTATTTCGGTGTTCACCAGATTGACCAAAAGTGAGTGTCACTCAGAGCTTCTCATGGCTATAGACAACACAGCTACTGTTCCTATCAGGCAGTCATCATCCTTCTCTTCCACGAAAGCCGCCTCTATTCTGTTTCGGCTTCTCATGTTGTATTACCTCTTTGCACCAAAAGGTGACATTCAAACTTCATGGGGGACGATTGTCTGTCTGCAGCAGCATTTATTTCAGCATGGATGTTAATGGGAAGTCGTATGCTACATCCATTTTATGTCCTTATTCGATGTTTAATGATGCAACGCTTGTCAAAGTGAGGGGGCCAATAATTATAGTGCTGGTTTGTGTCCTGAACTGCTACTTGATAATAAAAGACGTCTATTGTAGAACATTTAAGTCGACACTATTGTCTTCTTGGTGATATGATATCTGAATTGAATTTGACATCTTTGTTTGGGTGAATGTATCTGATGGGACACTACCAGTATGCAGCCCAGCGAGTCGCTGTTTTCGGCAAAACAGCGACTCGGTATGCAGCTCAGCGAGAAGAGTGGAAACCTTTGCATTCA
Source organism: Musa itinerans (assembly GCA_001649415.1). NCBI lineage: Eukaryota > Viridiplantae > Streptophyta > Magnoliopsida > Zingiberales > Musaceae > Musa > Musa itinerans. Next base: position 90,276 of record LVTN01000325.1, read on the forward strand.
CAATTAGCACAGCATCACGGTGCTTCAAGTTATCAACTCGGGCTAATTATACTTAGTTACTTTTGGTTTTTATACTTTAAAAAAAGTTATATTGATATTTAAGAGACAACGTCAATGGTGACAGACGACGACATCGGTGTCGACATAGTTGCTTGGTTGCCTTTGATGACAAATAAGGTTTATTCTCTTTGTGACTCCACCTGCCTTTATGAATACGTTGTTAACCTTATCGTCGCTCGTCTCATGTTACTTTGCATCTATGTCAACATTGACAAAGTTATTAGATGGTGGTGGTCGTCATAACGTCAACATTAAAGATGATGGCCTCCTCACTATTGACCTATTGGTCGGATTCAAGCTCTTATTGCTCCTCTTGTTGTTGCATCTACATTGATGCCAATACAAATGTCGAGTAACGGTGTGCTACATCTACGTCGATATTGATGCAAATGTTAAGCGGTCCTTTTGTTGCTTGGCAACTGTGTCAATACCGACACAAATAAAGAGCAACAAGAGATGGTGTCGGAATTGATGTGGTAGGAGCTCCAATGACCCTAGTTTCGAGTAGAGACTAAAATCCACCTAACGAGTCAGCGACGAAACGACTACCATCTTCGTCATAGACATTGCAATGGCCACCACCGTCGACGCCAATGTAATTTTCACTCAACAACTATGTTCACGTCAATACAGATGCAAAGCAACACGGGGTGGACAATAATAAGATTGATGACATACCCCTTGCAAAAACGGATAATGTCATGATGAAAGTAGATCTTATCGTCGTCAAAGGCGATCAGACAACTACATTGGTATTAATGCTAACTACGTTATTGTTCGCCACTAAATATTAAAATTATTTTTTTATTTTTTATTTTTATTTTTTTATCGATAAAACTGATATTTTTATGAAAAATAAATCTAAATATTTTATTTTATAATTATAAAGATGTCAATATAATAAAAGAAATTGTAACAATAGAAACGCTAAAAAGTAACTGAGAACGTTGCAGCTGCGGCAACGGTGAGATTTTGCTTTTTCGACCCAAATGACATTTATTTTTTCGGAAGAGAAATCGGCATGGATGCGGTCACAGTTGTTTGAGTTTGACTCCTCCAACCACCGGTCAAAAAAAACGGTGGAAAGATACAAACTGTGATGCTGTGCCCCTGACCAGTTCAGGGGGCCAACCCCGATCCCCTGATTCACGCTGAAAGAAAAGACCTTAAACTAAAGCAAATGATGCAACCTTATCATCACTTCTTCCGCCGGCTGGCAGTATCTTCTCCGCGGGTCAAAATATTATCTGAGTGGAGTTGGTGTCCTCCCACTACATGGATCTATCTCGCCCCTTCTTGTTCCTTCTTCTTGTAGCCCTCAAGAAGAAGAGATCGATCACCAACTGTTCCAGCTGGGAGCAGAGTAATCATCAATGCAGTTCCTGTATGTCAACAGTTCCTCGATGACATACAGGAATGACTTTTTGTAATATCCAATGTTCAATCTGTCATATATATATATATATAGTGCATATCCACATGCACAACACCCAAACCCAATCTAATGTTATATCCTACGTCTCCAATTTTCTACGATGGAAAAGTGGTCTTCCCTCTCTCTTCCCAAGACCTAAATAGCCAGATCATGATGTCCCAAAAGCTGAGCCTGTTTGGCCTAATTACCAACTTCAATGGAGCTTCAACAGAGCTCAAAAGAAGTTGTCAGTCTCGTGCTTGTCTGACAGATATCGGCTTTATCAATAAAAACAACTCCCAAGTTTGTGGAATAAATCTATTTGTTTAACTACTAAAACTCATAAACAGAACATATGAAATTGAAATTTTCCATCAAACACTCAAAGACTGAAATGAAGGATATTACTTGCACCATATTTCTTTAAAAAAAAATTATTAACATTAGGATTAGTAAAGATGTGCAGAAATTGAATTTAGACGAGTTAACGATCACTAAATCAAACTGAAAATTGCATATTTAACATGACAATTGAGGTAGCATGAAGTTGAATTATCTTGTAAACAACAAAAGATATTAATATAATAGGCAGAACCTGTGAATGAACTTAAACAAAACATCCTTTAGTAACCTACATTAGCTCAGAAAAGAACAGTTCTGAAGGTGGACAACAGAAATTCCTATCCTTTCTCAAAGACTTATGACATTTCTTAAAGTTTTTTGGAATTATACAAAATAAGACACGAGCATACACAAACATTTCTTACGTCATTAGACTGTCATTGTAATTTTTTTTTTGTTCATGAATATGTCGATCGTCCGATACGAAACAAAAGATTACGTCCCATATAAGCCATGGGAAGATTATACCTCAGAAGATTACCTCTACATAGTTTAAAGGGTTGCATTTCTTAAACAAGAACAAAAATTACCATCTCAAACTAGCATAGAAAAGGGCAAGCTTACCACCATGCATATTTTTGATTGATTGACAGACAGTGTCAAAAGGCAAGCTCAAACCTCTTGAATACTCTAGAAATCCTTTTAAGATATCTGAGTAAACCACATCCAAATCCTGATTTCTGCATCAAAAATTATGTCCTATGCTACAAGAACTTGATAGTAAACAGTATGTTGAGCTGAATGATCTTATTGGGGATGGAAATCCCTATGTGTCTGCTGAGCCAAGTACTCCATTTGCCCCAAACCCATCTGGTCATTGGCCCAATTTGGAGAATCTGAATCACATCATTGATCCAATCCCTTACTTTGATAATGATGTTTATGGTGGTATGCGTGGTCTTCCTCATACAGGACCTGATACAACAAGCCAACATTGGTCACCAGGCATGCAGGTATATTATTTCTTTCTAGTTTCTTTTGCTGATGCAATTGTTTTTCTATAATTAATATTTTTAGGTTTTTTTTAAGTAGTTGTAATTAAAGTTTTTTGGTTCTGGAATTATCGATCAGATTGGAGATTTTGGTGAATTTGTGCCCCCTCTTGAACGATCCTCTTTCTGAGTATTTATCATCACTTGCAAGAACACTCTCCAGCTAAATTCCTGCAGCCCTTTCGAGCATCAAAAGCCATGTGTTTGTTATAGCTATGGGCCCGAGAGGACGATGTCAAGAAAAGAAAATGGATTCACACTACTTGTGAGTTCTACCTTGAAGAGATGCTCATCAGTAAATTTTGCAGCGCTTCCCTGATTTGTTTTGGTTCTTCGACCAAAGTACAACTTATTTCTTACCAGTGTCTCTCTCTGGAATCTGGTGGAAGTTGAAACACTGCAATTTATTTCGTGGTATCTATTTCGGTGTTCACCAGATTGACCAAAAGTGAGTGTCACTCAGAGCTTCTCATGGCTATAGACAACACAGCTACTGTTCCTATCAGGCAGTCATCATCCTTCTCTTCCACGAAAGCCGCCTCTATTCTGTTTCGGCTTCTCATGTTGTATTACCTCTTTGCACCAAAAGGTGACATTCAAACTTCATGGGGGACGATTGTCTGACTGCAGCAGCATTTATTTCAGCATGGATGTTAATGGGAAGTCGTATGCTACATCCATTTTATGTCCTTATTCGATGTTTAATGATGCAACGCTTGTCAAAGGAGGGGGCCAATAATTATAGTGCTGGTTTGTGTCCTGAACTGCTACCTGATAATAAAAGACGTCTATTGTAGAACATTTTAAGTCGACACTTTTTGTCTTCTTGTTGATAAGATATCTGAATTGAATTTGACATCTTTGTTTGGGTGAATGTATCTGATGGGACACTACCAGTATGCAGCCCAGCGAGTCGCTGTTTTCGGCAAAACAGCGACTCGGTATGCAGCTCAGCGAGAAGAGTGGAAACCTTTGCATTCACAATTAGCACAGCATCACGGTGCTTCAAGTTATCAACTCGGGCTAATTATACTTAGTTACTTTTGGTTTTTATACTTTAAAAAAAGTTATATTGATATTTAAGAGACAACGTCAATGGTGACAGACGACGACATCGGTGTCGACATAGTTGCTTGGTTGCCTTTGATGACAAATAAGGTTTATTCTCTTTGTGACTCCACCTGCCTTTATGAATACGTTGTTAACCTTATCGTCGCTCGTCTCATGTTACTTTGCATCTATGTCAACATTGACAAAGTTATTAGATGGTGGTGGTCGTCATAACGTCAACATTAAAGATGATGGCCTCCTCACTATTGACCTATTGGTCGGATTCAAGCTCTTATTGCTCCTCTTGTTGTTGCATCTACATTGATGCCAATACAAATGTCGAGTAACGGTGTGCTACATCTACGTCGATATTGATGCAAATGTTAAGCGGTCCTTTTGTTGCTTGGCAACTGTGTCAATACCGACACAAATAAAGAGCAACAAGAGATGGTGTCGGAATTGATGTGGTAGGAGCTCCAATGACCCTAGTTTCGAGTAGAGACTAAAATCCACCTAACGAGTCAGCGACGAAACGACTACCATCTTCGTCATAGACATTGCAATGGCCACCACCGTCGACGCCAATGTAATTTTCACTCAACAACTATGTTCACGTCAATACAGATGCAAAGCAACACGGGGTGGACAATAATAAGATTGATGACATACCCCTTGCAAAAACGGATAATGTCATGATGAAAGTAGATCTTATCGTCGTCAAAGGCGATCAGACAACTACATTGGTATTAATGCTAACTACGTTATTGTTCGCCACTAAATATTAAAATTATTTTTTTATTTTTTATTTTTATTTTTTTATCGATAAAACTGATATTTTTATGAAAAATAAATCTAAATATTTTATTTTATAATTATAAAGATGTCAATATAATAAAAGAAATTGTAACAATAGAAACGCTAAAAAGTAACTGAGAACGTTGCAGCTGCGGCAACGGTGAGATTTTGCTTTTTCGACCCAAATGACATTTATTTTTTCGGAAGAGAAATCGGCATGGATGCGGTCACAGTTGTTTGAGTTTGACTCCTCCAACCACCGGTCAAAAAAAACGGTGGAAAGATACAATCTGTGATGCTGTGCCTCTGACCAGTTCAGGGGGCCAACCCCGATCCCCTGATTCACGCTGAAAGAAAAGACCTTAAACTAAAGCAAATGATGCAACCTTATCATCACTTCTTCCGCCGGCTGGCAGTATCTTCTCCGCGGGTCAAAATATTATCTGAGTGGAGTAGGTGTCCTCCCACTACATCGATCTATCTCGCCCCTTGTTCCTTCTTCTTGTAGCCCTCAAGAAGAAGAGATCGATCACCAACAGTTCCAGCTGGGAGCAGAGTAATCATCAATGCAGTTCCTGTATGTCAACAGTTCCTCGATGACATACAGGAATGACTTTTTGTAATATCCAATGTTCAATCTGTCATATATATATATATATAGTGCATATCCACATGCACAACACCCAAACCCAATCTAATGTTATATCCTACGTCTCCAATTTTCTACGATGGAAAAGTGGTCTTCCCTCTCTCTTCCCAAGACCTAAATAGCCAGATCATGATGTCCCAAAAGCTGAGCCTGTTTGGCCTAATTACCAACTTCAATGGAGCTTCAACAGAGCTCAAAAGAAGTTGTCAGTCTCGTGCTTGTCTGACAGATATCGGCTTTATCAATAAAAACAACTCCCAAGTTTGTGGAATAAATCTATTTGTTTAACTACTAAAACTCATAAACAGAACATATGAAATTGAAATTTTCCATCAAACACTCAAAGACTGAAATGAAGGATATTACTTGCACCATATTTCTTTAAAAAAAAATTATTAACATTAGGATTAGTAAAGATGTGCAGAAATTGAATTTAGACGAGTTAACGATCACTAAATCAAACTGAAAATTGCATATTTAACATGACAATTGAGGTAGCATGAAGTTGAATTATCTTGTAAACAACAAAAGATATTAATATAATAGGCAGAACCTGTGAATGAACTTAAACAAAACATCCTTTAGTAACCTACATTAGCTCAGAAAAGAACAGTTCTGAAGGTGGACAACAGAAATTCCTATCCTTTCTCAAAGACTTATGACATTTCTTAAAGTTTTTTGGAATTATACAAAATAAGACACGAGCATACACAAACATTTCTTACGTCATTAGACTGTCATTGTAATTTTTTTTTTGTTCATGAATATGTCGATCGTCCGATACGAAACAAAAGATTACGTCCCATATAAGCCATGGGAAGATTATACCTCAGAAGATTACCTCTACATAGTTTAAAGGGTTGCATTTCTTAAACAAGAACAAAAATTACCATCTCAAACTAGCATAGAAAAGGGCAAGCTTACCACCATGCATATTTTTGATTGATTGACAGACAGTGTCAAAAGGCAAGCTCAAACCTCTTGAATACTCTAGAAATCCTTTTAAGATATCTGAGTAAACCACATCCAAATCCTGATTTCTGCATCAAAAATTAAGAAGAACTTAATACAAGAGTTATTAATGCGATACACAAAAAAAAATAAAATCAAATCAAATCAAATCAAATCCGAGTGTGGAATCATATCCCGAGTAAACCTGAAGGCAGTTCTTGATTCTTGGGTTGGGTAAACTTGGTAAAACCCTATCGACACAGGACGAGGTACCGACGGCAATCGATTCGCGTTGCTTTCTTCCCAAGAAATTGATCGAATTGGACGACCAGCTTTACAAACCATGAGACCTAGTCCCAGATGAACCTAAATTCGATTCTTCAATCTTGAGTTGGGTAAACACCATAAAACCCTAGACAGGCAGTGCCGTTTCATTCAGAAGGAGAAGTGGTGGAGAAGATTGCTTACTCTCCGGATCACCATGAGAGGACGTTGCTTACTCTCTTCGTTTTCCGTTCTACTCCAAAAAGAATTCGACTGGAGGCGGTTCTTGATTCTTGGGTTGGGTCAACTTGGTAAAACCCCATCCACACGGGATCAGGTACCAAAGGCAACCGACTCGAGTCGCTTTCTTCCCAAGAAAATGAACGAATTGAACGACTAGGTTTACGATCCACGAATTTGAATTCCGGATGGATCTAAATGCGAATCAGGAACCTTGAGTTGGGAAAAGACCATATAAACCCTAGATGGACAGTGTATTTGGATCCAGAAGAAGAAGAAGAAGAAGAAAGAAGTTGGGATTCAGCAATTAGAAGAGATGATGACGGGTGGAGAAGGTTGCTTACACTCCGGATCAACGATGCCCGTGCTTCTTGAGGCGGACGATCGCCATCGGCCCGATGTGCTGCACCGAAGCCCTTCGGCATCTTCCTTCGTCGCCGCCTCTACATTTATATCCTCCTCCCGAATCCCGCGCAGGCTCGCGTTCGTTTGAATTTGTGTAGTGGAGAAATTGGCTTTGAGATCCGTGAAAGGATCTCATCAGCGCTTTAGGATATGTGCGTAGCCCACACGAGGCCGAGTTGGGCCGCATGTACCAATTGGGCTGGTGCGACAATTTCTCCGAGCGTGCTCGGAGTATCTCATCAAGGAACAAATTGGACAACGTGAAGACAAATCTCTGCTTGGAGTGGCCAAGATCGAGGCAGAGGCTTCATCGACAGCAGGAGAACTCGTGATTCCATTTCACAAGAAGTATGCACAGAGATCACAGGACTTGTTTTTTGATTACAGGTATAAGCAGCTTCAACAGAGCTCTGGCCTGCGTCTTGGCCTGGGCGCTGCTCTGGCTCTGCAGCAGCAGCAGTAGCTTCGTCAAAACCCCGGCGTCGATGGCTTCTGTCCGCACCCTCGCGGAGTCGCAGCACACCAGCAGCAGCGACCCGACGGCGTGCTCACTGCCTCGTTGGTCGGAGGGAACTCGGAACACCATCTTCACCAGGGTCGCGATTGCGTCTGGGTTCTTGTTCATCTTCCTTTTGCCGATCTCGAGGCCCAAAAGAAGCTCCAGTGTGGCCAACGCGCGTGCGGCGCTTCGGTTCCTCGACCTCGGAGCACATCCCGTGTCCGAGAGGTAAGCGATGAGGCCGTCCACAGCGCCTTCTCTGATCGCAGTGGCTCTGTTGGCTTCCGATAAACACAGGCTGCAGACTGCTCTCACGGCGGCTTCGGAAGCCTGGGCGTCCGATTTGTGCTGCAGAAGCGAGACCAGGACCTGCAGAACCCGCTGCCGCCGTCCTAACATGAGGCACAGCTCAGGCGTCGCGGAACACGTAGCGATCGTCTCCAACAAGCAGCACAAGGCGGTCTTGATCTTAACATTGCTTTGGTCCAAGAGGAACACTAGCTGAGTCAAGCTGCTCTCCTTCCTCAGCATGTTTAGCGACTCCAAATCCGCCGAAGGCAACAGATTCAGAACGCCATCAAGAGCTAGCTCTGTGACCTCCGCATTGTGGGCGACCGGAGCTTGGAACAGCACATGGAGCAGCAACTGGAAGAAGCCTGCCTGAACTAGGCTGGCCTGCCTTAAGCTCGACTCCGACGACAGTACCTTGATTATTCTGAGTGTCTCGAGCTTTGTCGTGAGGGTAGAGGTCGGCAATCGGAGGTTTCGTTTGAGCTCGGACAGCGAGGTATCCATGCTGTTGATTGGATCCATCAACACTGAACCGTCACCGTGGATAGAGGCAGTGAGAAACCACTGTTCGATCAAATGCCGGAGGGTGTGGTTGGGAACGAGCGACTTGTCGTGAAGCCTCTGCATTGTCACCGGGCATGTTGAATTCCCATAGCCGAGCCATTTCTTGATGCTAGCTCGGTCGTATGTCTGCCCCGTGCTGAGAGTGACTGGATCGGCAAACAATTCTAGGCTAATCGGACACCTGAACAGTTCAGGGATGCTCATCCTGGTACTCCTGGAGCAATCACAGCATCAGAACAAGCAGCAGCAAGTGCATGTTTCTGCAATTAGAATGTTCTTACTTGGACAGAGATGAAGTTTTCATGCACTGTTATATAAGGCTGACAGAAAATGAACAAGGAAAGCAAAAGATGAGGTTGATATCAAGATCAAGTACAGATGACTTACACTCTGGTGGAGGGAGCAGCTCTGATAGGATAAAAGCTGTCAAGTTGTTTCTGAATCAGATCCCAGGTTGCACTCTTTTAACTCAGCAGGGATGCCTCAGTAGGACACAGCTTGGAAGGGAAGGGAAATCCTGATAGCAGCGTACAGCAGCTTGAACAGGGTTTGGATGAGGGATGCAAAGAAGACAACCACAGGAACAAATAAGAGATGAGGAGTTTTGTCCTGGTGGGGAAGAATCGGATAGCAACTACAGATGCAACAAAGACTGGGGGTGGCAATTGCTTGTCATTATCCTGCGCAGCGTAATCAATTGAGGTGTTGGACAAAATAATTGGACGATCAATCTGAATTAGCCCAGTCAAAGTTGGACTAATTCAAAGAGCTTTTGGACTTGTCTGCTCCTTTGAGAAGAATCACAGTAGGCACAGTGTTCTTGAGACCGACAACCTGCCTGTGGAACACCATACAGTGAACCGACAAACATATAATTACTTTGGCACAGCTACAATAGCATAAACTTGAAAGCTGTCAAAGAAAAATACTATCTGAAGAAGTAAAAGAATATGATAGTGTGGTAATTAATAAGGTTGCACAATGGACAAACCTTTGTGTTGGATGCTGAATGTTGTAGCCAGAAAATGGTGAGAGACCTATTGAATGATTATTCTGCAAGGTCTTGATGCTCTTGATAGCTCAATATAATATCAGACCAATTAAGCCTTGCCCCATGGAAAAGGTTAGCTAGGAGGATTCTTTAGGATCTCATTGTTGGATTGGATGTGATTGTGAGGAGCAGGAAGAGGAAGGAAGTCATTGGTGCTGCAACCAGAGTCTAATTTCATGGATTCTGCTGGCTCTCAAGTTGCACTCTGGCATAATCTGATCACACAATTTTGGAGTGTGCTCAGATTGTACTAAAATCATAGAGGATAGGTAAATTGAAATTGGCCCTGTCATGATAAGTTCATGATGAATCCACTGCAACTGCTAACCCATCCAAAAGCATGAAGTGGTGGGTTTGAGGAGAGTTATCATCATTATGCTCTTCCATATGGCAGACAAGACTGTGCCCAAAAGTATCTTGATAGCCATGAATCTCTCCTCCCACCAATCATGCAACTTATTATTGGAATTCCTTCAACCCTGTTTTGTTCATGAATATGTCGATCGTCCGATACGAAACAAAAGATTACGTCCCATATAAGCCATGGGAAGATTATACCTCAGAAGATTACCTCTACATAGTTTAAAGGGTTGCATTTCTTAAACAAGAACAAAAATTACCATCTCAAACTAGCATAGAAAAGGGCAAGCTTACCACCATGCATATTTTTGATTGATTGACAGACAGTGTCAAAAGGCAAGCTCAAACCTCTTGAATACTCTAGAAATCCTTTTAAGATATCTGAGTAAACCACATCCAAATCCTGATTTCTGCATCAAAAATTATGAAGAACTTAATACAAGAGGTATTAATGCGATACACAAAAAAAAAAAAAATCAAATCAAATCAAATCCGAGTGTGGAATCATATCCCGAGTAAACCTGAAGGCAGTTCTTGATTCTTGGGTTGGGTAAACTTGGTAAAACCCTATCTACACAGGACGAGGTACCGACGGCAATCGATTCGCGTTGCTTTCTTCCCAAGAAATTGATCGAATTGGACGACCAGCTTTACAAACCATGAGACCTAGTCCCAGATGAACCTAAATTCGATTCTTCAATCTTGAGTTGGGTAAACACCATAAAACCCTAGACAGGCAGTGCCGTTTCATTCAGAAGGAGAAGTGGTGGAGAAGATTGCTTACTCTCCGGATCACCATGAGAGGACGTTGCTTACTCTCTTCGTTTTCCGTTCTACTCCAAAAAGAATTCGACTGGAGGCGGTTCTTGATTCTTGGGTTGGGTCAACTTGGTAAAACCCCATCCACACGGGATCAGGTACCAAAGGCAACCGACTCGAGTCGCTTTCTTCCCAAGAAAATGAACGATAAGTCGACACTTTTTGTCTTCTTGTTGATAAGATATCTGAATTGAATTTGACATCTTTGTTTGGGTGAATGTATCTGATGGGACACTACCAGAATTGAACGACTAGGTTTACGATCCACGAATTTGAATTCCGGATGGATCTAAATGCGAATCAGGAACCTTGAGTTGGGAAAAGACCATATAAACCCTAGATGGACAGTGTATTTGGATCCAGAAGAAGAAGAAGAAGAAGAAAGTCGCTGTTTTCGGCAAAACAGCGACTCGGTATGCAGCTCAGCGAGAAGAGTGGAAACCTTTGCATTCACAATTAGCACAGCATCACGGTGCTTCAAGTTATCAACTCGGGCTAATTATACTTAGTTACTTTTGGTTTTTATACTTTAAAAAAAGTTATATTGATATTTAAGAGACAACGTCAATGGTGACAGACGACGACATCGGTGTCGACATAGTTGCTTGGTTGCCTTTGATGACAAATAAGGTTTATTCTCTTTGTGACTCCACCTGCCTTTATGAATACGTTGTTAACCTTATCGTCGCTCGTCTCATGTTACTTTGCATCTATGTCAACATTGACAAAGTTATTAGATGGTGGTGGTCGTCATAACGTCAACATTAAAGATGATGGCCTCCTCACTATTGACCTATTGGTCGGATTCAAGCTCTTATTGCTCCTCTTGTTGTTGCATCTACATTGATGCCAATACAAATGTCGAGTAACGGTGTGCTACATCTACGTCGATATTGATGCAAATGTTAAGCGGTCCTTTTGTTGCTTGGCAACTGTGTCAATACCGACACAAATAAAGAGCAACAAGAGATGGTGTCGGAATTGATGTGGTAGGAGCTCCAATGACCCTAGTTTCGAGTAGAGACTAAAATCCACCTAACGAGTCAGCGACGAAACGACTACCATCTTCGTCATAGACATTGCAATGGCCACCACCGTCGACGCCAATGTAATTTTCACTCAACAACTATGTTCACGTCAATACAGATGCAAAGCAACACGGGGTGGACAATAATAAGATTGATGACATACCCCTTGCAAAAACGGATAATGTCATGATGAAAGTAGATCTTATCGTCGTCAAAGGCGATCAGACAACTACATTGGTATTAATGCTAACTACGTTATTGTTCGCCACTAAATATTAAAATTATTTTTTTATTTTTTATTTTTATTTTTTTATCGATAAAACTGATATTTTTATGAAAAATAAATCTAAATATTTTATTTTATAATTATAAAGATGTCAATATAATAAAAGAAATTGTAACAATAGAAACGCTAAAAAGTAACTGAGAACGTTGCAGCTGCGGCAACGGTGAGATTTTGCTTTTTCGACCCAAATGACATTTATTTTTTCGGAAGAGAAATCGGCATGGATGCGGTCACAGTTGTTTGAGTTTGACTCCTCCAACCACCGGTCAAAAAAAACGGTGGAAAGATACAATCTGTGATGCTGTGCCTCTGACCAGTTCAGGGGGCCAACCCCGATCCCCTGATTCACGCTGAAAGAAAAGACCTTAAACTAAAGCAAATGATGCAACCTTATCATCACTTCTTCCGCCGGCTGGCAGTATCTTCTCCGCGGGTCAAAATATTATCTGAGTGGAGTAGGTGTCCTCCCACTACATCGATCTATCTCGCCCCTTGTTCCTTCTTCTTGTAGCCCTCAAGAAGAAGAGATCGATCACCAACAGTTCCAGCTGGGAGCAGAGTAATCATCAATGCAGTTCCTGTATGTCAACAGTTCCTCGATGACATACAGGAATGACTTTTTGTAATATCCAATGTTCAATCTGTCATATATATATATATATAGTGCATATCCACATGCACAACACCCAAACCCAATCTAATGTTATATCCTACGTCTCCAATTTTCTACGATGGAAAAGTGGTCTTCCCTCTCTCTTCCCAAGACCTAAATAGCCAGATCATGATGTCCCAAAAGCTGAGCCTGTTTGGCCTAATTACCAACTTCAATGGAGCTTCAACAGAGCTCAAAAGAAGTTGTCAGTCTCGTGCTTGTCTGACAGATATCGGCTTTATCAATAAAAACAACTCCCAAGTTTGTGGAATAAATCTATTTGTTTAACTACTAAAACTCATAAACAGAACATATGAAATTGAAATTTTCCATCAAACACTCAAAGACTGAAATGAAGGATATTACTTGCACCATATTTCTTTAAAAAAAAATTATTAACATTAGGATTAGTAAAGATGTGCAGAAATTGAATTTAGACGAGTTAACGATCACTAAATCAAACTGAAAATTGCATATTTAACATGACAATTGAGGTAGCATGAAGTTGAATTATCTTGTAAACAACAAAAGATATTAATATAATAGGCAGAACCTGTGAATGAACTTAAACAAAACATCCTTTAGTAACCTACATTAGCTCAGAAAAGAACAGTTCTGAAGGTGGACAACAGAAATTCCTATCCTTTCTCAAAGACTTATGACATTTCTTAAAGTTTTTTGGAATTATACAAAATAAGACACGAGCATACACAAACATTTCTTACGTCATTAGACTGTCATTGTAATTTTTTTTTTGTTCATGAATATGTCGATCGTCCGATACGAAACAAAAGATTACGTCCCATATAAGCCATGGGAAGATTATACCTCAGAAGATTACCTCTACATAGTTTAAAGGGTTGCATTTCTTAAACAAGAACAAAAATTACCATCTCAAACTAGCATAGAAAAGGGCAAGCTTACCACCATGCATATTTTTGATTGATTGACAGACAGTGTCAAAAGGCAAGCTCAAACCTCTTGAATACTCTAGAAATCCTTTTAAGATATCTGAGTAAACCACATCCAAATCCTGATTTCTGCATCAAAAATTA
>LVTN01000325.1:104901-149306 GCA_001649415.1 Musa itinerans
CCACACGGGATCAGGTACCAAAGGCAACCGATTCGAGTCGCTTTCTTCCCAAGAAAATGAACGAATTGAACGACTAGGTTTACGATCCACGAATTTGAATTCCGGATGGATCTAAATGCGAATCAGGAACCTTGAGTTGGGAAAAGTAAATATAAACCCTAGATGGACAGTGTATTTGGATCCAGAAGAAGAAGAAGAAGAAGAAAGAAGTTGGGATTCAGCAATTAGAAGAGATGATGACGGGTGGAGAAGGTTGCTTACACTCCGGATCAACGATGCCCGTGCTTCTTGAGGCGGACGATCGCCATCGGCCCGATGTGCTGCACCGAAGCCCTTCGGCATCTTCCTTCGTCGCCGCCTCTACATTTATATCCTCCTCCCGAATCCCGCGCAGGCTCGCGTTCGTTTGAATTTGTGTAGTGGAGAAATTGGCTTTGAGATCCGTGAAAGGATCTCATCAGCGCTTTAGGATATGTGCGTAGCCCACACGAAGCCGAGTTGGGCCGCATGTACCAATTGGGCTGGTGCGACAATTACTCCGAGCGTGCTCGGAGTATCTCATCAAGGAACAAATTGGACAACGTGAAGACAAATCTCTGCTTGGAGTGGCCAAGATCGAGGCAGAGGCTTCATCGACAGCAGGAGAACTCGTGATTCCATTTCACAAGAAGTATGCACAGAGATCACAGGACTTGTTTTTTGATTACAGGTATAAGCAGCTTCAACAGAGCTCTGGCCTGCGTCTTGGCCTGGGCGCTGCTCTGGCTCTGCAGCAGCAGCAGTAGCTTCGTCAAAACCCCGGCGTCGATGGCTTCTGTCCGCACCCTCGCGGAGTCGCAGCACACCAGCAGCAGCGACCCGACGGCGTGCTCACTGCCTCGTTGGTCGGAGGGAACTCGGAACACCATCTTCACCAGGGTCGCGATTGCGTCTGGGTTCTTGTTCATCTTCCTTTTGCCGATGTCGAGGCCCAGAAGAAGCTCCAGTGTGGCCAACGCGCGCGCGGCGCTTCGGTTCCTCGACCTCGGAGCACATCCCGTGTCCGAGAGGTAAGCGATGAGGCCGTCCACAGCGCCTTCTCTGATCGCAGTGGCTCTGTTGGCTTCCGATGAACACAGGCTGCAGACTGCTCTCACGGCGGCTTCGGAAGCCTGGGCGTCCGATTTGTGCTGCAGAAGCGAGACCAGGACCTGCAGAACCCGCTGCCGCCGTCCTAACATGAGGCACAGCTCAGGCGTCGCGGAACACGTAGCGATCGTCTCCAACAAGCAGCACAAGGCGGTCTTGATCTTAACATTGCTTTGGTCCAAGAGGAACACTAGCTGAGTCAAGCTGCTCTCCTTCCTCAGCATGTTTAGCGACTCCAAATCCGCCGAAGGCAACAGATTCAGAACGCCATCAAGAGCTAGCTCTGTGACCTCCGCATTGTGGGCGACCGGAGCTTGGAACAGCACATGGAGCAGCAACTGGAAGAAGCCTGCCTGAACTAGGCTGGCCTGCCTTACGCTCGACTCCGACGACAGTACCTTGATTATTCTGAGTGTCTCGAGCTTTGTCGTGAGGGTAGAGGTCGGCAATCGGAGGTTTCGTTTGAGCTCGGACAGCGAGGTATCCATGCTGTTGATTGGATCCATCAACACTGAACCGTCACCGTGGATAGAGGCAGTGAGAAACCACTGTTCGATCAAATGCCGGAGGGTGTGGTTGGGAACGAGCGACTTGTCGTGAAGCCTCTGCATTGTCACCGGGCATGTTGAATTCCCATAGCCGAGCCATTTCTTGATGCTAGCTCGGTCGTATGTCTGCCCCGTGCTGAGAGTGACTGGATCGGCAAACAATTCTAGGCTAATCGGACACCTGAACAGTTCAGGGATGCTCATCCTGGTACTCCTGGAGCAATCACAGCATCAGAACAAGCAGCAGCAAGTGCATGTTTCTGCAATTAGAATGTTCTTACTTGGACAGAGATGAAGTTTTCATGCACTGTTATATAAGGCTGACAGAAAATGAACAAGGAAAGCAAAAGATGAGGTTGATATCAAGATCAAGTACAGATGACTTACACTCTGGTGGAGGGAGCAGCTCTGATAGGATAAAAGCTGTCAAGTTGTTTCTGAATCAGATCCCAGGTTGCACTCTTTTAACTCAGCAGGGATGCCTCAGTAGGACACAGCTTGGAAGGGAAGGGAAATCCTGATAGCAGCGTACAGCAGCTTGAACAGGGTTTGGATGAGGGATGCAAAGAAGACAACCACAGGAACAAATAAGAGATGAGGAGTTTTGTCCTGGTGGGGAAGAATCGGATAGCAACTACAGATGCAACAAAGACTGGGGGTGGCAATTGCTTGTCATTATCCTGCGCAGCGTAATCAATTGAGGTGTTGGACAAAATAATTGGACGATCAATCTGAATTAGCCCAGTCAAAGTTGGACTAATTCAAAGAGCTTTTGGACTTGTCTGCTCCTTTGAGAAGAATCACAGTAGGCACAGTGTTCTTGAGACCGACAACCTGCCTGTGGAACACCATACAGTGAACCGACAAACATATAATTACTTTGGCACAGCTACAATAGCATAAACTTGAAAGCTGTCAAAGATAAAAACTATCTGAAGAAGTAAAAGAATATGAGAGTGTGGTAATTAATAAGGTTGCACAATGGACAAACCTTTGTGTTGGATGCTGAATGTTGTAGCCAGAAAATGGTGAGAGACCTATTGAATGATTATTCTGCAAGGTCTTGATGCTCTTGATAGCTCAATATAATATC
This sequence comes from Musa itinerans, assembly GCA_001649415.1. NCBI lineage: Eukaryota > Viridiplantae > Streptophyta > Magnoliopsida > Zingiberales > Musaceae > Musa > Musa itinerans. Next base: position 107,671 of record LVTN01000325.1, read on the forward strand.
AGACCAATTAAGCCTTGCCCCATGGAAAAGGTTAGCTAGGAGGAATCTTTAGGATCTCATTGTTGGATTGGATGTGATTGTGAGGAGCAGGAAGAGGAAGGAAGTCATTGGTGCTGCAACCAGAGTCTAATTTCATGGATTCTGCTGGCTCTCAAGTTGCACTCTGGCATAATCTGATCACACAATTTTGGAGTGTGCTCAGATTGTACTAAAATCATAGAGGATAGGTAAATTGAAATTGGCCCTGTCATGATAAGTTCATGATGAATCCACTGCAACTGCTAACCCATCCAAAAGCATGAAGTGGTGGGTTTGAGGAGAGTTATCATCATTATGCTCTTCCATATGGCAGACAAGACTGTGCCCAAAAGTATCTTGATAGCCATGAATCTCTCCTCCCACCAATCATGCAACTTATTATTGGAATTCCTTCAACCCTGTGCTGATGAGGAAAGGAACTGTGAGCGGGCTACAGCTGTGGGAATTTGGATAAAGCAGGATAGAAACAACTTGCAAAGTGTTCTCCCTTCCCAGGCCACCCATTTCTCACACGGAAGAGGACAATGGCTACGAGATGACAGAATGGTTGTGGCCCTCGTCAAAGCAATGTGTACAGCAGGCTTTTGCTTTCACTCGTGCAGATCTTTCTTTGATGTCCATCTTTGGTCACAGTCACACTGGACACTGGAATATGAATGTGGGATTTACTACAAAGACTAGCAATCAAACATTAGGACCCAAAAGTGTAGTTGTCAGAGATACCTGCAAGTGTAGCCCGTCCCTCAATCATAATAATAAGACTTTGACCATGCTGATGGGCAAACAGGAATTTGGAACAGGATAAGTGCCCCACAGGAGCTTCATTACCATGAACATGACACTCCTCGAGTGATCCATGTTGCTTTACATATTTCTGGTTATAGCATTCTTTGGGCTCTGGTTCTGTTCATTTGATGACACTCTTAGTTCAAAGTGATTGGATAGATGATACTTCAGACAGAAGCAACATTCAACAGCCTTCTTTGCAGGAGCAAAACAAGCAAGTAGACTTTGCAGTTCAAGCACCAACAAGGGGTTTCCTGTAAACCAAATCCAAAGCTTCTTACACCCCTGCAATTGATAGATTGTCAACTCAGTGCCAAGAGCTTCCCGGCTACTTGTGCCCTCCTTGATATTTGCATACTACAATAAGAAAAACCAAGATTCCTCAAATTCATTCATGCACAAAGATCAATTCAGACATGTAAGATAATGCCCGCTTTATTAAAATGAATAAATAAATTTCTTCTCTTCTTGATGTCAATGAATTGTCAATTTGTTGAAACCTTTATGGCACACTGGTACTCCGCTACAAAGTCATCCTCCATTAGTTTAGAAGGAAAAGAAAACACTGCAAAAAATTGTTTAGCTTCCTTTGAAACCACACCATCAGGGTGTCCATCTGATTATAACTAAATCTCCACCAATCGATCTGACAATATGAGTTATTACATACACAGAAAAGCCTCTGCCGCATGGAACTTTCATCTTCTTCTGATCTTCTTGATAAGGAGCACCTCAAATTGCCAATCAATATGGGTCTCCAATAGAAAACTGATCAGCCACAAAAAGGTTTGACTTTCACTGAAACAGCTACTTTGACTGCAATGAGTGACCTTTCAGAACAAGCCTTGGAACGATGACCAAAGAATTGACCCTTATCCTTGTCGAGTATGGCCAATCTGTTTCCTTCCCTCCATTGCAATCACGAGCTCCTGTATCGTGCAGGAAGTGCTTCGTCTCATCTTATCTGCAAGCACCCCAACTTGTTCTTTCAATCCGATCTCAAACAATTTATCCCTTAGCATCTTGCAAGTACTAAGATATGGAGGAATTCCCTCATCAACCATCATCTCAAAGTACCGGAATGCTTCCTCGACCTTCCCCTTTTTCTTACACAATCCATGGATCATTACCGCATATGATGAGGCCGCAGGGTAAAACCCTCTCCTCTGCATCCCATCCCAAACTTCCATTGCTCGGTCTATTCTTCCGACACCAATTAACATCTTCAACAACATATTATAGGTGTGTCGGTCAGGTGAGCAGGCATCCTTGTCCATCCTTGCTAGCAGTCTTAGCGACTTATTGACCTCATGCAACCTACAATGAATTGCCAGTATCGAGTTATAGCTCCAAGCATCAGGCTTCGCACCTCGCTCGATCATTTCATCTAGCAACTCATAAGCTTCGTCCACCATCTCATTTCCACAGAAAAGCCGAATGATGCAGTTGTAGGTGAAAACATTCGGCACAAGGTTATGCCTTCGAATTCTGTCGAGCACCCCTATGGCGGCATGCACATCATTGGCCTTGCATGCAGCTCGGACGAAAGCAGCATAGGTGCCCGCATCTGGCTTGAGCCTGTGAGTTTTTTGCATCTCCTGCAACTGGACGTGCGCCTCACCAAGCTCATCTCCTCGGCAGAGGGCTAAGATCAGGGAGTTGTAAGCGGCCACATCCACCGAGCATCTTCTCTGAAGCATTTCGTCGAACAGCCTAAGGGCTTCTTTCGGACCCCCACTATCGCCCCAGCCGTTGATCAAAATGCTAAACGTCTTGTGATTCACATTAAAGAGGGACTTTGACTGATCGAAGAATGACTGAGCGGCCGCAACGAGACCGTTTCGACAGAGCGAGGAGAGGAGATGATGGAAGTCCTCGAGGCCCGGCTGGATGCCGAAGTCGGGCATCCTTCTGAAAGCACGGACGGCGTCGTCGGGGAGGCGGGCGCGCGCGTAAAAGCGGAAGAGGAGCCAGAATGTCTCGGGTCGGGCGATGTCGCTGCCACGACCAGCGTCGCGGAGCTCGGAAAGCAGGGACCAGAGGAGGGGGAACTGGCGGGCGGCGCCGAGGGCATGAACGAGAGCGAGGTGGGCGGCTGGGGAGTGGCGGAAGCCAGGGATGGCGGCGGACCAGAGGAAGAAGCGGTGGGCGGGGGAAGGGAGGTGGCGGCAACGTATAAGAACCCCCTCGGCGACGCCAGGGGTGAGGGCGGGGGCGAAGGGGCGGAGCGCCGCGGCGAGGTCGTGGTGGGGCGCGCGGTGGTCGCTGAGGATGCGGCAAATGTCGTCGACGAGCGCGGTCGAGGTGGAGAAGGCGGACCGGCGGCAGCTCAGGTGGAGGACGGCGCAGCATTTGGGTCGCCAAGCGATTCCTCCGACGGCCATGGAAGGTTTGGGCAACTCGATAGGCTTTAAATCCTTGGTGGATTTGTTTCCACCAACGTTTGGGTGTCGGGTTAAACCCGGACCCGTTAACCCAAACCGCTATAGTTGACCAGGTCAATATCTTGGCTTTCAAGGCAACCCGGTCCCACATCGCAGCCAATAGTAATCTACCACCGAAACCTGCCGCAGAACGATAAGGCCTAGACGAAACCACGAGCGTTCTCTCTCTCTCTCTCTCTCTCTCCTTCTCTCTTTCTCTCTCTCTCTCTCTCTCTCTCTCGCTCTCGCTCTCGGATCGAGATGTCGCTGAGAGCCAATTCTAAAAGATCCAAGGAACCACCAGCAGAAAGCGAGGCTCCAAGGCATGAGGAAGAGGCAGCGCCACCTCCACCACCCGCTTCCTCGTCTCAACAAGCCATATCGCAGGCGCTGGCGAGCACAGCTCACCTGGCCAACCTCCTCCCCACCGGCACCCTCCTCGCTTTCCAGCTCCTCACCCCGGTGTTCACCAACAACGGCTCCTGCGACACGGCCACCCGGCTGATGACGCAGGCGCTCCTCTTCCTCCTGGCCGCCTCCAGCTTCCTCGCCTGCTTCACCGACAGCTTCCGGAGCGCCGCCGACGGGCGGGTCTACTACGGCTTTGCCACCCGACGCGGCATGTGGCTCTTCAACTACGACTACGTCGCCTCCCCCTCCGCGGCCCTTCCCGACCTGTCCAAGTACAGGTTGCGGGCGGTGGACTGGGTGCACGCGGTGCTGTCGGTGCTGGTGTTCGCGTCGGTGGCTCTCCGGGACCGGAACGCGGTGAGCTGCCTCTACCCGCGGCCGAGCCGGGAGACGGAGGAGGCGCTGAGCGTCCTGCCGCTGGGAGCCGGAGTCATCTGCAGCCTGTTGTTTGTGGTCTTCCCCACTCGAAGGCATGGAATCGGATACCCCGTCACGGACGGGAAGTGATGGATCGGATTGGTGTAATCGCTGTTCTTTGATCTTTGATATGGTGTTTCGAGGACGAATCCATTTCTCTCCTCAGACGATTGGAGTTGAATCCCATTCTTGTTTTGAATCTTGACTGTATCAAATGTGGATAGCTTGGGAGTATGCATTCTTCCAAGTGCCAACCACCACCACATGATTCCATGCAAAGAAATAACACATGATGGACTATTATTAGATCAATAATTCCAATTTTTTTATTTATTTGTCTCGATAAATATCTCAATTTTTATAATTATCTAATAATTTACTTATCTTTTTTTTTCCATAAACTGATCGTAGGATGAATCAATTATATTTTTTTGATATTACTGAAAATATTATAACAAACCCTAAAACTAGACTAGTTTATCGGTTTATAGAAAAATAAAGAAAACATATTCAAGATATTAGGTTAAAAGGATTATTTGAAAATTCTAAAAATGGATTATACTTTTCAAAAAAAAATAATTTTTTTTTTGAAAATATATTCGTCTATACCCGATTCATAAATTTTATTCTTTTATTGGTTTTTTATGGGAATAAGAATAGAAATTATGTGTAGAGTTAGAATAGAAACAAGTAGCCACGAGTAGTAAAATTACAACTTGATGAATTCCTACTTACACGCAATTGCAATAAGAGAAGGAATTAAATTGATTAAGAGAGAAAGTTAAGATCTATCTACTTAGGAGACTTAGAATTTGAGAGAGGAAAACTTGGAATTTTCTTGCTCGGTCTCACTTTCCCTCTTTGTTCGTTGAGTATGCTTGTCTTCTTTCTTTAAATCTTTTCGGATGGAGGAAAAGAAGAAAATATGGGTAAAGAAGTCTTTTTGGTTTTGATACTAAGTGACTACTATATTAATGTTATAGGATAATACATCAACTTTATATGGTTTTCACCTCAAAACCATATAACTATTGGCATATAATTGATATATAATCGATAGATGATCGATATCTCAATAATTATCGCTCGTAATCGACGTTATTCGAGTTATTAGTCAAATCTTCTAAATCCAAAATTAATTTTAGCATTAAAAAGATATTTGTTAGAAGTACCTCGACGTAGTTTTATAGGTTCAACGTCTTCGAAGTTGATAAGGATCGGTCTCCTCGAAATCGGATGAGTTTGATTAGACGAATATGATATCAATCAAAATTAAACTGTAATAAATATGAAAGTAGCATGTCCAAATCTATATCTAAATCGGACTCTCAAATTATATACTAATAAGTTTATTATTTTAAATATAATTACTTTTCACATGCATTAAATTTTTTAATTATATAAATATTTAATGGATAGATAATAGGAAGATTAATTTCTTAGCCAATTTTGTCATGATATTTACATTTGATTTTATGTGGATAGGAAAATGATGGATTTTTTTTTTTTTTAAACAGATGGACACAATCATAACATGAAAATTTCTTTAGCCGATTTAACCAAGATAATGATGTACATATATCCTGACATGTTAGGATTTAGCCATCTAATATTAAAACATAAATATATTGAATGTTTTCCAAACTAACTTATGTTTTTGAGATACACAGTCCAACTAAGTTTTTTTTATGATATCCGAACATGTAATGTAATGAGTCTAAATTTTATATTCTTCCCTCTTTATTTTATTAGTTTTAAATTAAATATATTAGTATATTTTTCAACTACTAAACATATATTCAAAATTTTAATCAAAAGATTTGATCTTCTTGTGTTATTCCAAACCTTTTATCATCTTCCATCAAGAACTCAGCTTTTGGCATGATGATATGCTCCACAGACAACTTCCACTTTGGTTGCAGGTGCATTGATGAGCAATGATCAGCATTTTCATTCCAGTTTCTTTTGAATGTTGATCAAGCTTTAAATCTCTCTCTCTCTCTCTCTTGCCAAACCACCATCTCAAAGGGGTCAACATATGAACACCTTTTATCTCCATCTCTCTCTATCTAAGAGCAATGCAAAGAATACCTCAGAAGGATTTGTTCTACTGTAGAAGATGTGTCTTAAAAGTGAGGTTTCACAGTCAAATAAAACTGATAGAAATTTGATACTTAGTTATCTGCAATTGATATATCAGATACTGTCTCCAAGCTGTCTCTCTTTTGATGAGCTGCTGCTCTCTTCTTTCATCTCCCTGATCATATTCCCAGCAGTAACATGTTCCCAGGTTATCATTCTCACTACAGTATTCATGTCCAAACCAATAAGAACAAACACTCCACACATTTCTAACTTCAAAAAAAAAAAGTAGAAATTTCATGCAAGTCTTTCTCCTCATACCTAAATAAATGTTCATCATCTCTCTGACCATTTCTGTTCTCAAAACATGAGCAATGTGCAATCACTGGAACAAAATTGACACACACACACACAGTGCTTCAATCCTTGCAACAAGCCATCAAAACCAGGTTAAAAGTTAGGATCCACATGACAAGCATTTCAGCAGATGCTTCTTGCAGCTTTTTAAAGAGCAGGACCCCATGTGGTGCCATTGATGAGACACTTGTTTAATTCTCTGAAGACCTAATGCTGCATCAAGCCTCCACTACCTACTCACCTTGATGAAGACATCACTTTGTCTGACCTCCAAGAAAAATAATAATAATAATAATAATAATACACATGGATAACATTTTATCTGAGGTCTTCACTGTTGTCTCATTTTGCCACAGACATTTATCTACAAGCTAAAATCTTTCTACCATCATCATGAATCCCTATTTGTCATGTGCAGTCAACATTTGAGTGGGTACTGTTAGCTATTGATGGATGGTTGGGACTTAGTAGTCTTTGCAAGCAAACCCAAGGAAGACTGATTCATGTGCTCATTCAAAGAATTCCTTCCACCTTCCTCATTTATATATTTTTTATCCTTCTCAATATTTTTCATAATGTGTAAGTTGTTAATGTAGCTAATGAAGAACCTAACTATTGTCATCATCATGAATTATTTATTTTTATTCTAATTTTTTGCCTTAATAATAAAATCTTATAATTAAATTCTAATTTTTTTATTTTTTGAGTTAACATCTACACATCATTTGTTATTGGGATTTTTAATTCTTTAAATAGATCATAAAGCAAATGATAAAGACACATTCCTACTTCCAACTGAATGGAAGGTTAGTAATGAAACAAAATATTGACCAAGAATTAATAAAAGATGGGAGAGGAAAAAGTAATCAATAAACACAAGTTCACATGCAATAGTTTGAGAGCTACCTCTCACCTTCAACCTTAAGCTAATCTCTATTAGCAGTGATGCTAATCAAAATGTATATATGGTGGGTGTAACCTTAATTTAATGGCACATTATTCTATTAATATCAATAGATTTATTATTTCACTCTTATATTTTCCAAAAGAAAATAGGATTTGTAAAAGTTTTTGCATGAATACCAAAGAGAGTGCTTGGATTCTCTTAATAAATAAAAAAAAGTATATTAAGTTTAAATCTCAAAGAATATGATTCAATCAAATATAACAAAAATAAACAAAAGAAAACGAGAGTAAAATGCACAATTCAATGACCAAATAATATTTCGACATTGTTCTAATTTTGTTTTAGAAAACATGTTTTGATCATTATAGTAGAAAAGATAACAACCCACTTATTTTGACCATGTCAATTACCCATTAGAAGATAGAAAGGGTTGACTAACTTAATGACTTGTAACACAAGCAAATCTTACGTTACTTATATCCCTTTCACTTCTTAGTGGTTACCATTACAACATAAAGCTTAGTAGAAAAGAAAACGCCTCCTAATAACAAACCCAATATTGCTATAAACCTCTTATCTATTAAGCTTTTAATAATATAATTTATTTTCATAATTATTCTATCATGAGAGTGAAAAATGTCTTGAATTGATTTAATCATATATATATATATATATATAATTTTCAGCACTTCCATGTGAATTTATTTGAATTTTTCTTTGCATAAAATATTTGTGGGAAGGAGATTATATGAATAATTTCCATTATGGCAACAAAAAGAAGCTGCAATTAAATCCTGCCATTTTCTATCCTTTGGGTGTTCACCGCCTGCTTAACCGGAGAAGGACAAGCCACGAACACAGCGAGAGAATTGCATGGAAGACTGCAGGTGATGGGGAATTGAAGCTTTGCCATCTCATTCTGGTTCCCACTCCACACTGGGAAGAAGGAGAGAAGGAGGCGAATAGAGATCACCGGAGGCTGCAGAGGCAGAAGAGAAGAGGAGGGCGCAGAAGACACAAGGCATGAAGATGGCGAAAGAAGAAGCTGCTGAGAAGAAGAAGAGGAGCGAGAAAGATGAGACCTTTGTGGAGGATGAGCAGGAGGAGAAGGCAGCGGAGAGAGGAGGAGGAGGAGGAGGGAAGACCGTGGTGGTTGGCGTTAGAATGGACTCGCAGAGCCGAGAACTTCTCACTTGGGCGCTGGTCAAGGCCGCCGCCTCCGGGGACCTTGTCGTCGCCCTTTATGTCCTATCATCCTCCGGCGGTGGTAGTGCCGCTGCGGCCAAGGATCCTGGTGGCGAGCCCGTCGCCGTGTTCTCTGTCGCCAAGGAACTCGACGCTATGCTCGCCGTCTACGAGGGCTTCTGCAACCTAAAGCAGGTCGCTTCCCCTCGACCTCATAATCCGACCTTTCCCCCCATTTGCATTCTGCTCCTCATCGATTTCTTTGGCAGATCGACCTAAAGCTGAAAATTTGCAAGGGCTCGTCCATACGCAAGGTTCTGGTAAGAGAGGCCAAAGCCTTCGCTGCGTCACTGCTCATCCTCGGGGTCACCAAGAACAGCCGCGCCATCGGGTGAGTCTGTGCCTCCTTTGAGTTCTTTGCTTGCTTCTCCTCGTGCCCAAAAACTCTCTTTTGAGACTCTTTTTGTCCTCTGTTAGGTCTTCTTCGGTCTCCATAGCTAAGCACTGCGCCAAGAAGCTACCAAACGACTGTTCGGTGGTGGCATTGAGCGACGGGAAGATCGTCTTCCAGAGACAAGCAGCAGGTTGGTTTGTTGCCGGTGTCCATTAGGTTCTGTGTTATGTTCTTAGAGCTTAGTACTGTTAACAGATAACAACAGATCTCAGAAGAAGTCAAGTAATGACCCAACTGAGGTTGACGAGAACAACGATTTGTTCTGCTTGTTCCCCATTGTAGGCCCGAAGAAGCTGAACGATACGGCCTCAGATCCTTCGTTTCCACCAGAAGCTGAGCTGAATGGTTGTATCATTTCCCACGCCGCGAATGGCTTATCTGCCGGCAATGGCTCACCAAGAAGCAATTGTTCAATCTGTGCACCTGAATCCGATCCTTCTTCCCTGAACGAGCTGAAGGAGGAAGAGTCATTGGCCTTGGTCCCAGTGGAAAAAACTGAAGCTCCCACGAGCAGCACTGCACTTACAGTCGTCAAGGATTTACCTGAAGCCAGACCTGGTTGGCCTTCTCTTAGAAAGCTGGTCTTAACCAACAGGAAGAGCCTCTACTCGGAGAAGCACAAGGCCTCTGTGGTTCAATGGGCAAAGTGGCTACCGAGCCGATACTCGTCTGTGCATCCTGATCGAAAGTCCAAGAAGTTGGAAGGAAATACGACACTCAACCTAGACCAAGAGAGCGGAGCCATTGTGCCAGTTGGGGCCGATCTGCCACCACCCCCTTTTCTTCTCAGTGACGCAAAAGGGAGGCTGCCCGAGGAGTTGGAGTCTCTTCGACAGAAGTTTTCATCTGTTTGCAGATTATTCAGCTACGAGGAACTCGAGCAAGCAACATCCAACTTTCTGCATGGTTGTTTCCTAAAATTTGTCATGCATATAATTTATCGTCAATTCAAGAACATTTCTAATGTTAGTCGAATTTGCAATGCAGAGAATTTGATTGGAAAGGGCGGGAGTAGCAGTGTTTATAAGGGCTGCCTTTCCGATGGCAAGGAATTGGCTGTGAAAATATTGAAGCCATCTGAAGATGCAGTGAAAGACTTTGTTTCAGAGATTGAGATTATCACCACCTTGCATCACAAAAACATTATTGCATTGCTTGGATTTTGCTTCCAGAATAATAGTCTAATGTTGGTCTATGACTATGTATCACGAGGTAGCTTAGAAGAAATCCTCCATGGTATGCATTTGACACCCATTAATTGCTTATTTTCTTTCTTGATTTGCTTCACTTTCTCTAAATCACATATCTTATTCCTTTTTCTGTTTTCTTTTTGTTAGGTGAGGCAGTGAACAAGCATGTTCTCGGTTGGGCTGAAAGATATAAGGTGGCAATAGGTGTTGCGGAGGCACTTGATTATTTACATGGGGGTGGTACTGCTGAGCCCGTGATTCACAGGGATGTGAAGTCCTCAAACATCCTTCTCTCTGATGATTTTGAGCCACAGGTGTTGTATTTTTTCACAATGCATTTCTTATATAGTATTTAATATTTAGTATTTTGTGTATGCACATGACATTTTTCGTCTTTTGCGAGTTTCAGTTGTCTGACTTTGGATTGGCGAAATGGGCATCAGCATCATCTCAACTTATTTGCAGCGATGTTGCAGGGACTTTCGGGTCAGTGTTCTTTCTGCAGAAAAAAGACAAATTTATTTTCTGAATGTTAGATCAAAACATTTTTCTAAGATAGCACACCCGATGACAGGTACTTAGCTCCCGAATACATTTTGTATGGGAAAGTTAATGAGAAGGTTGATGTCTATGCCTTTGGCGTTGTGCTTCTCGAGCTCCTCTCAGGAAGGAAGCCCATCAGTTCTGGTTGTCCCAAGGGCCAAGAGAGCCTCCTCATGTGGGTAAGTTCTCCATCGGTTTTGCTTTCCTAAATAAATGAATGAGGTTTAAAAAATTTGAATGTGCATTTACAATGTAGGATTAGTTGATCTTTTGCGACACTAGTTCAACACCCTTTTTCATATTCTTATACCCCATGTAATTTCAGGCTAAGCCAATCTTACAAGATGGAGACACAAAGCAGCTGATTGATCCAGGCTTAAAGAATGAATTTAGTAGTGATCAAGTAGAAAGGATGATCCTAGCTGCTTCACTATGTGCAAGGAGGCTTCATCATGCACGACCTCACATAACCCTTGTAAGATCTTATTTTCTGCTCAATATACAAATCTTCTTGATAAGTTCTATCATACCGTCTCAAGTAGCACAAAACTGGGGGCTTCGAGAGGTACTGCAACTAGTCATCTTCATAAACCTACATGGAGAAAGAGTAGAGGGTTTTAGTCATGGACTTGAAGCCAATTCCGAATAGGATATTGAAGCTCCTTAACATTCCCTTTGCCTTTTTCCCTTTTGTCATGAACCATCTTCAACCACAGGTTTTGAAGCTACTCCAAGGAGACGATGATACTGTTGAATGGGCACGGTCAGAAGTTAACGCTCGGGCTGACATGTTAGATGATGAAATGCCAAACCAAGAATCGGACATCCGATCCCATCTCAATCTTGCACTACTGGATGTGGAGGATGACTTGAACTCGATCAGCAGCACCGATCACACATCCGATTCTCTAACCTCGAGCACCTCTGCGGAGAACTACTTGCAGTGGAGATGTAGCCGTTCATCAAGCTTCGACTAATTGGTTCTGAGTGCATCGCCCACGTAATCTGTATAGGGTTTTATTTCTTTAATATCCATGGGTTTTATGTGATTACAAAATCATACAGCAAAATACTTGTTGGTGCCTCATTGCATCTTCAAATTCCAAGTCCCTTGAGAGCCATCTTCTTTTCTTTCAGGAAATGTCCACATCCTCTCCATTGTTCTCGAACAGAGATGGTGGAACTAATAACAGAGTTTGATTGTTTTATTGAGTATCTAACAAGGATGTGAACACCACTTTCTAAGATCTTGTGTTTAGTTGGCATGTCTATCAGCAATGAACTTGACACAACACTTTGTGATCAAGCACAATTGAAATGCTATAGCTGGAATGAGACAGAGAGAACTTTGCATCAAGACTAGACAAAAGAGACTACATGAATTAGATTGATCCTCGACTGTTGTTAGTTTGTGATATTCTGACACTGATCGAAGCCTGCCAGCTGGTCGACCATCATGAAGTAGCTGATGTGGTGGATGAAGGCCAAGTCATCACCTTGTCTGGCAGCAGGGTGACAGCCTTGTCGGCCATCGTGGACAACAGTCCACCGGGGCAGTACAGGTCAACCCTAATGGCCATAGGGGGCGGTGGTCCCCGGCAGTCGAACAGATCAGCGCCCCCCTCCTACCGGCCTTTACGGACGACAACCTATAAGGAGTCACTCGAGTTGACCTTGTTGGTCATTGGGGCTGACAAGCGGCCCCTCCCCTTTTGTTAGTCTCCGTGGACAATAGGTCATAAGGGGCAGATTAGCCATCAACATAAATGAATGATAAAATGAAGGACGTTCGATCAATCGTGGGTGAACCCCTTTGATTGCCCAAGTATAAAAATCTATTCCCAACGTCTGCTCGGAGGTAGGACCCCCTCACTCTGAAACCTCTCATCCCCCTTACTTCACGAAGAGCTAATTTGATTATTGGAAGGATCGGGTTGAGAAATCCTTCTTTTGACAACGATTCATGGGGTGTAGTACGGGTTGACCCTGGCGGCCACAGGGGGCAGTGGTCCTCGGGTAACTGAACAGATTGGCACCCCCCTCCTATCGGCCTCTACGGATGACAACCTATAGGGAGTTGCTTGAGTCGACCTTGTTAGTCATCGGGGCTGACAAGCGGCCCCTCATCTTTTGTTAGTCTCCGTGAACAATAGGACATAAGGAGCCATACGGACTAGTCATCCACATAAATTAATGACAAAAGGAAGGACGTCCGGACAATCATGGATGAACCTCCTTGATTGCTCAAGTATAAAAACCTGTCCCTAATGCCTTTGCAAAGATAGGATCCTCTCACTCAGAAACCTCTCGTCCCCTAATTTGATCGTCGAAAAGATCGGGTTGAGAAATCCTCCTTTTGACATTGACTTTTGTGTAAGATCCCATATCGAATGCACAAAGATCACCTCAGATCCACAAAGATCCTCCTTTTGACATTGACTTTTGACATTGACATTGATCGTCCCCGAGGAGACCGGAGCCCATATCGAATGCACAAAGATCACCTCAGATCCACAAAGATCCTCCTTTTGACATTGACTTTTGACATTGACATTGATCGTCCCCGAGGAGACCGGAGCCCATATCGAATGCACAAAGATCACCTCAGATCCACTTCGGCCACCTTATTCCCCATAGCGATCATCTCGCTCACCCACCTCGAGGGTTCCTCGAACGACTTCACACCTTCGGGTCAAGATCGAACTGTGCTAACCTCTAATCGATGGCATTGAGACAGCAACAGTTTGGCACCCCATTGGTCTCTTGAATGGCCATCGGTGCCGATAACTCTCCCCCAGCTGCAGAGAAAGCTCAGTCCAGAGCCATCAGCTTCACACTCTCTCTCGAAGGCAAACCATACGGCCACGAGATACTCGGCGCTTGCTTGCTCGGCCCACTGCAACCTACACCACCACATGAAGCGGAAAACAAAAGAAAACGAGATCCCGAGATGAATAACATCAAACAGATGGTGCGCAAGTTTGCATCTCTCGCGTCACCATCAAAGAGCAGTCAGTTGTTGGGAAACGTACATACACTGTATTGTGGTGTCTTTGAATCACGTCACAACAGCTGAGTTTTCTCTATCATTCCATGGTTTAGTGAGATAACCGAGTCGTAGACGTGTAAGAAAAGCTTTTCCTCTCTCTTTTGGAATATGCTAGCGTAGTTTCGCCACTTCTTCGGCGAGACCTCTTCATGGGCCGGAAAGGCATGTAATTGAATCGGCTGGCAATAAATATCTCCACTCGAAGAAGAAGAAGAAGAAGAAACAGCATCAAGTTATTTGTGTACAGTAGTCAATGCAATAACTTGGTTTAAAGGGATGCCATTTCGGGAACGGGGAAGATGAAGCAACCGCAGTTCATGGTGGTACCATGTCAAGCTTATCCAAATAGTCGAGCCCCATATGTCGGAGACGGCGGCAATATTTGCTGGCTACTGTTGAGCGAAAAGGAAGTGATCAACAGCCCATTAGTTTCTTGGACTTCGAGGTTTCTTCCTCCTCTCTCTCACCTCCCTCACCACGTTCCAGCTGACAAGCATCTCCCTTTTTTTCGGCAGTTGAACAGTTGATATGTGCGATTTCATGTTACCTCAGTTTCATCATCATTGTTGACCTGTGCATCCGATTCCGGTGTGCCAATTCTTCTCTGTTAGCTGAAAATGGACCGTAGTGGGGAGCTGAAAAGATGGGCGGATTGAGATAGACGATGCAAATGGCACTGGTGTGAACGCACACTTGGAATCTGGCCTGCAAACCATCTCCAGCAAGTGTGAAGGAGGAGCTCCGTGTCACTGATATGACTCGCCACTGCATCGAGAAAGCAGAGCATAAAGATCATTTAGATTTTGCAGTTAACTGCCATTGCACGCCGCTCAATGACTAATAGCTCTTTTATTCTTCGGCCTCTTTACCGCTGCAGTGTCCGTCACTGTCTGACGCTTGAAGTTTTACTTTGTGAGTCGTCCCCCCACCCCAACGCCACTCCTCTACTGGACATCAGAGAATAACCTCAGAGATTAGTCCGCAAGCGTCCGCCCGAAATGTTCACACCCATGGATTCATTATTAAGCTCTGCTTGATTGTAGAGCGCTCCTCTTGTGAGCGTCTGCTTTGATTTGTTATCGAGACAAGCGAAGAAAGGTGCCGTCTTGGGCTCTCTTCCTTGGCTTCGATCGACAAGAGAGAAGAGAGGAGTCACCTTCGCGTGCTTCTTCTCTGGTGTTTTATCGGGACGAGCGGAGAAAGGTGCTGTCTTTATGGCTCCACGGTGAGATAAGGGAAGAAAAGAGCCACCTTGGGCTCTTCCGTGGCCTCTGTTGTAGTTTCCGATAGAGAAGAGAGAAGAAAGGAGTCAGCTTTGGTGTCTCGGGAGCTATGTCCAGCGAGGCGGAGAATTGTGGCTCCGTTCTTTTCCTGGGGCTGCCGGACGACGTACTGGCGCTCATCTCCGCCCGCCTCCGCCCCCGCGACCTCTGCGCGCTCGGCCTATGCTGCCGTGGCCTCCACGCCGCCGTCGCGGCCTCCGAGAAGGCCTGGCTCGCGCAGTGCCTTCGCCTCGGCCCCCCGCCCCACCTCCTTCCCCGGTGGCGCAGGGGCGTCCGCTCCTACGGCGCCCTCTGCCGCTTCCTCGCAGCCGTTGCGCCGCTCCTCGGCATATGGGTGCACCAGAATCCGGAGCTCGGTAACGTCGTCTGCGTCGTGTGGGGCTTCCTCTCCGTCGTCGGCGTCCGCGTCATCCCCCAGGAGCTCGGGTATCTGGGCCTAGACGCCGGGCCTCTCTTCTGGGCGCCGGTTTTCGAGATCCTCGCCGACGCCAATGGCTCGCCCTCTCGCTTCTTCCTCCATGGCCGAGACTGCGGCGAGGAGTGCCTCCACCCGGGCTCCGTTCGATCCATCGACTCCTCTTGCAACGTCCTCCTCCTGGAGGCCGATTCCCGTCCCCAAGATTCCGCCTTTCCTCCAAGACCGCTCCATTTGCCCCCCGCCCGGAGCTTCTCTTCCGTTTCTGGATCGAAGGATCCAGATTTGGCAAGAAAATATTCCCGGTCCCTCACCACTGTCGCCTCCCGTTCCTCGGTTGCGCCGCCTCCGCCTTCTTCTTCCCCACCCTTCAGCCGATTGCCGTTCAGCGACCGCCGCCGGCTTCTAGAACTGGTGGCGGCCAGAATCCGCCTCAAGGTCCCCCGGGATCTGGCCGCTGCTCCTCTCTTTGAACGTTCTTCCTTCTGCGATGATGCCAATCTCTTGGCTAATCGAAGGTTGGAGCTCATCGAAATGCTCAAACTTAACGGAGGGTGGATCGATCGGATGGCGGTAGAGTTACCATTGAGCTTGACGGAGCATCGGAACGCTGCAAGCAGCAACGCCGTCGACCACCGGACGAGAACTGCCACTGACAAAAGAAGAGCCTTCTCCTCCGTGGCCGGGTACTTGAAACAATTCATGGGCAGGTCTACCTCTCCTAACGTTCCCTGTTCGATTTCAAGAAACGGGAATCCTGTGGGCGGCGGCAAGAACAAGCACGCGCAGCTCCACGAGTTCTTGAGGTCAGGCGACGTGATCGGGCTGAGCTTAAGAGCAACCCACATGAGGATAACCACGTACAGGGCGTGGCCAAACATGCACGACAGCAGGTTTGCGCTGTACAAGCTCCCATTGCAGGCCCCAATGGCGTGCCAGGAGCACGCAGGCCTGTGGGGCGGCACCTTTGGCTGGCCACCGGGACAGCCCTCCGAGGGCAAATCAGGGAAGGCCTTGTTCTTCTTGTTGCTTTCTTATGAGGAGGTCAACGGCCACCCCCTTCTCATTGCCACCAAGATACTCGAAGGAACCCACTATGTCCTCCATCCCAATGGCTCCGCAATGTTCATTGTGAAGATGGATGAGACCACATCAGAGCCATTCCCATGGGAGACCGACGGCGAATCTCTTCAGATGGAAGTGAAAGCTAGTCACCCAGGGGAGGGGATCGCTAATGGTTACGGTTTCCGATACCCAGGATCCAAGCCTGGCTCACTGTTTGTGCTACAGAATGGACTGATGGCATTTGTGTGGAAGGAGTCCCAGGCCATCTTGACCTTGCAGAGGGTGGACTTGCAGGAGCTGCTAAAGAAAGGAGAAAGAGTGCCGGTGCTGCCACCAATCGCAAACTTTGTCTATCTTACAAAGTCTTACTCTAACGTTTTCACAGGCTTCCCTATCAACTCAGGTCATTCATCCTCTCCAAACTATGATTAGTCCTGTTTATTGTGCCTATCCCTGTATTTTATTGAGATTACGAGATGATCGGCAGCTACCGAAGTTTTTATGATCTCGAGTTTCCTATGAATCTGTTTGCAGCTATATTCACTTAATTTTGAGTGTATTAGCTTATTGAACTCTAAACAATAGTGTAGTTTATTATCCTATTCGACCATGTTTTCATTGGTCTCTAAGCCACTCCATGATTCTGAACCGTAGAAAGCTTTACTAGGTTTTCAATATGCTACTTGATGTCCTGCCTGATTTATGTGGTCTTTTGATTTATAGCATTTTGTTCGGCCATGTGGCTACAGACAAAAAATAAAACATTCTCCTGGACGACTGGACTTTTTTTGGAAAAGAAAGCACCAGAGATAGCTGTTCGATAAATTTTTCATGAAATCTTTGTGTGATAAACCATGTAAAATCCAAAAGTTTATATGAGATATCATCCTGTGTTACACAAGTGAAATCCTTGAAGGCAAAAGACTTGTGAGTATTCTCAAGAATTAATCAGTATATGGATGACGGACATTGTTTTCAGAATTATGAGGCCTGAAAGAGTCAAACTGGCATGTGGCGGAAATAGCTTGGTATGCTTGTGACAGAACGACAAGTCATGGACACTTTGGAAGATGTGGGAATGAAATAGGCAGAAGTTGAGAACGACCGCAAACAAAATGAGGCATAAGAAGAGGCCTAAATGGAAATCTGTAAATTTCCTTGTGAAAGCAAGTCTACTTAACAATTTCAGCATAGGATGTTGTCATCGGTATATATAGATGATACAGCTGATACAGCTGATACCTGTTTTAGAATTATGATGATGCTTGAAAGAGTCAAACTATCATGTTGTGAGATTAGCTTGTTATCCTTGTGGAAGGATAGTCTGATGAAATTCTAAAGATGCAGTATCATTGAGAAAAATGACAAAGAAAGTAGTATTGTTTGAAACCTAAGAAGCAGCCTCACAGCTTGAAGTGTCTGCACTCTTTATCGATCTGTTTGTAAAAGTTGCACTTAACAATTCTATACTTCTTTGAGATGACTTAGTGCGAGCATCTGGTGATGCCGGGAGAATCTCATGGTACAACAAGTGGGGAAGCTGGTAATATTTGCACATGCATAATATTTCATGCACATGAGAAGCAACAAGTGGAAGGAGAAACATATTATGAGAAGAATTCTGTACTCTCTGAAAGAGAATTTCCCACTGTGAACTCCAATAACTAATCCAGCAAGACCTACAGGTTTGGACAATAGAAGATGTAAGAGCTTTGGATCGAAACTTCAGAGTTACGAGGGTCAATTAATAGCTAGTATGATCCGGTAGAAATATCGTACTAGGTGTCCAGAAATCAGATTGAAACTTCTTGTAAAGAGTTATAACTGTGAGAAGTAACATAGCTTGTTTTTCTGTTGTTTTAGGTGAATATTCGTATTGATGTTATTGTCCTAATTGTCATGGAACTGGCATGTATAAGCATCTACGTCTGCGGCTGCAGTGTCAAGGGTTGGATGTGTTTGGGAGAATAATGGAGCCAAGGATGCATAGAGCACGAAGACCATGTAAAGGACTTAGTCTGACAGAAACTATCTATAAGTTGGATGCAGGAAAGTCGTATGGAGGAAGCTTAAATAAAGGAAGCTTGAATGTTTTGTGAAGTATCAACTTTCACATACATGAGATCCAGTATCAACTTAGCCAGAATGTGTTATATTGCGCTGCTATGCTTAGCGTTGTTACTAAATACCATGATGTGTTATTACAAACCTTTTATGCCAGCTACTCGAACTTCACAGCTTATTCCAATGTTGCCTGAGCTACAACAAGGTTTAAGCGTGCAGGAAGAGAATAGAATCAAATCATCTTTCAAGCTAGAAATGAAGTCCGACATTGTCCACCATTTTGTTGCTGGTGTTGATTTCATAACCTTGTAAATGTTTTTGAGAGGCATGGTACACAGCATAGATATGCATGGACAAGATGACAAGGTAACAAATACAAGTAGCCTTCTTTGATCAGTGCTTAAATATTCTGTTCAACTGGAAACTCTTTCAGTCATGTGACATTATGTTGGTAGCACTTTTATTTCAGTCTGTTCTCCTACATGATTTCGCAGTTCATGAGTCATTATTTAGTGTTCTTCCTGTGGCAGCACGTTTCGGTATGCCGTTGATACAGTACAAGTAGAACATATGAGAAGTCAGGAAAAGGCTAACTGCTATAATCTTGTTCAGGTTTCTGATGTGAAGCAAGGAATGACAATGATTCTGCTTCTTGATACAGATTCTGTTCCGTAAATTATTTGATAAAACCTTGATTTCTCGGCAAATGATTTGGTTCTTGCCAGTGATCCTGCACTGATCCACCATATTGCAGTAAGTGTTCAGTGTAGCTGGTGTAGGTGGCTCCCTTCTCCGGAATCAATGTGGAGGATGAAACTGCAACAATGTTCAGTATCATTCTAGCAGAGCTTTTTGTTGGCATTGCTGCTTCTGTGGATATCCAGTTTTCACTGGCCTAGCTATGGTTAAAGAAAGCAACTTCTTCAGCTCCAGATGAATGGATCATCTGGAAATGGTGAGGAATGGATCATCCTACATTCATCTCCTGCAAATGTGTTTCCATGTCAAAAGCACTCTGCAAGATGGGTAAAAAGAATGCCTTGGGATCAATATATATTTATGGTTTTGGATTGAACAGAAATAGTTATCTTTTACATCAATATTAGTTATCTTTTACGTCTCGATTTCTATCCTCTCAAAAATTATATTAAGATCTTAATGTAATTTTTAAAAATTTAAATTTATAAAATTATTTTTTAATTAAAATTTAATATTTTATTTGTATAAATATATAAATTTTAATATAATTTTTTAAAAATATACTAATCTGATGTTAAAGATAATTAATTATACAAGATAATATATATAATTAATAATCTTATTCATTCTTATTGTTCTTACGGAGAGTGATGACGGTAATAATATTGATAAGATGTGGACTGATGTCAGCCACTCTTGGATAATAATAGTGATGAGATGTGCACTGATGTTAGCCACTCATGGGTAATAATGGTGATGAGATATGCACTGACGTCAGTCACTCTTGGACGTTATCTCACTCATCGGCTTGATCAGACCACCTAGCCGAGGCGGACCAGAACAACAACCGAGGCATGCCAACGCCCTGCGCGAGCCCGGCTCTTCACATAACACCAACAACTATGTCGGACGCTATCAGAGGTACGACCCACCCCCCTGCAAAATAGGAACAGTAAGCTACCCTATAAAAACTCCCGCGCCAGAGGGAAATGGAGGAGGGGGGAGAAAGGAAAAAAGAAAGACCACCAAAAGCAATCCACTAGCTTGATCGTCGAAGGGGTCGGGTCGAGCTACCGACCTGACCTGTGTGTAGGTACGAAGACGGAGCTACTTCCCCCGAACGTCGAGGGGAGGAACCCTTTCCTGCGGCACGTCCCGATGTGATTTGATCCGCGCAATCGGCCACCTCAGCAACCCCGAGGGATGTTGAGCAAGATCCCCTGAACCAAGCCGTGTCGGTCCCGAGGTCACGCGTAAAGTTGTTTACACCAACAACAGAGAGGATAACATGATACCACAATTTCATTGTATATTAAGATATGTATATTAAGCTATGATATTAATCCTCAAAAGTCTTTTGCTAATGTCGGATTTTAAGATAATTAATAAGGAAGAACGGATTGGAACTTTGAATTTGCAGTGAGCGGCAAACCGATGCCTCGACGCCGTCGATACCCCATAAAACTATTTATATGCGCTCCCCTCGTCGCTCTTTAAACGCCAACGTCTCCTCCTCGGAGGCCAAGAAATCGATTGCAGCGCGAAGGGGAGAACAGAAACCCCTCTTCTTGTTCTAATGGCGGAGGAGAGGAAACCCCTTAGCCTCAACGAGCGCAACGCGCGCCTCGTCCACGACCTCTCGCGCTCTCGTCCTCGCTCAGGTAACGATTTCTCGCAATCCCACGTCTTCCGATGGCATCTTCCGCGGATGGTCATTTCTTTTGGGGATCTTGATCAGAAATTAGGGTTCGTAAGATCAAGATCGAAGGCCGGCGGCGGCTTTGCAAGATCTCCTCCTCCGCAGACGCCGAGAGCCCGGATGGGAAATGGTTGGATTCGCCTCCCGGGGAGAACGACGACGGCGAGAGTATTCGCGATATCCTTGATGATCTCACTTCCCGGCTGGATTGCCTCTCCGTGGAGAAGCCGAAGCCGAGGTCGAAGCCGATGGTCCGCGAGCCGGAGCCGTCCTTGGAGTATGAGAGCGCCACCTCCTCGTTGTCTCCTTCGTCGGTTCATTCCAGCCCCAGTGTCGAGAAAGAGGTTATCGAGAAGGGAAAAGAGGTTAAAGATAAAGCGGTGAGAGTTTTTTCTTTGGATGATGATGTGGAAGGGAGAGAGGAAGAGGAGGACGACTGTGTGGTTTTAGGAAGCGGTGGAAAGAAGCAGGCGCCGAAGGGGGAAGAGAACGAGGGTGGATCGGGTGACTTTTGGAGTGATGACGATGTGGAGGATTCGGGTCGTGATGGTAAAGACGGGGATGACTTCACTATGGCTGGCAGTGGCACCGGTAAGTCGAGGACGTACAGGCTTCCCGAGAGGATTTTCAAGATGTTATACCAGCATCAACGGGACGGTTTGAAATGGCTGTGGACGCTTCACTGTGGTGACACAGGTGGGCTTCTTGGGGATGACATGGGGCTTGGCAAGACTATGCAGGTGAAATGTTGGATCTTCATTTTCTTGTTTCTACTTCTATGAGCTTCTTGAGAAAGGTTTACATTTCCTTGTTTTCCACACTTGTTCAATTTGTCATGCTACCTTTGTCTTATAATTGTTGAGACTTTACGGCTTTGTTGTTGTACTTCTGTCTTATGATTTGTGCCTTTGCAGGTGATGTGTGCTCAATGTCATACTTGGCCTTCATAGGATGATACCTTATTGCTTGACTTGTTCTTAGCTGCTAGTCGTCTAGGTCTTGCATTCGGCTGGCTTATTGCTGGAGTTGCCATGAGTAGGAGATTGACATTTTCTTGAAATGAGCAACTATCGTTTGTGAGTTAATGTAAATAATTGATTCTTTAAGAAATCACACAGTTCAGATGTCTTTTGTTAATTATTTTCTCGTTGCTATGTCCGAAACAGGACATGATTGACGTCCTTATGATTAGACCTAAGGATGGCCACTATCTGTGTTAAACTGTGGGCATGCGTTCTATTTTCAAAAGATTTTCTGGCTTAAATGCAGTGTCAGGCTGTGCATTGACCCACTTCGGACCTGAGGTTGGCAAGATCCTCATGCGCTTCCTCATGCGCTTGGCCTCCCTTCTGCATTTAAATTATTTGCTGTAGTTTTATGTATATATTAGGATCAATCGTTCTTTTTATGCTATTTAAGGGGATTTAAATAGCTTTCTGGACCATAGGCATATGACAATCGTTATGGAGCATTTCAGGTTCTCCGGAATAGGTATAGCTATGCTGGTCGGCTGTGTGGAGTTTAGTCCACGTTCTTTTCCATGTTGAAGCATTCTTTTGGTGCTACCTTTTTATCTTCGTATTCTTTTTTAAATTTATATCCATCATTTCCCTATCCTTTGATATTGAAATCATTAACTGCATCTTTTTACCGCTATATGATTGTTCAAGTTGGAGCTATATATGTATAGACACATAATTAAAGGTCTCCAAAGTAGACCGAACTTTGAAAGATAAAAGTTTGACTTAGATGTGCAAATGTGATATATTATGCATTTTTATTTAAAATGCATTATAAAGCCTTGTGAAATGCTCAAGTTATGATTTGAAACATTGTTCAGGTTTCTGCTTTCTTGGTTGGACTATTTCACTCTCGCTTAATAAAGAGGGCATTGATCGTTGCTCCAAAGACACTTCTTGCTCATTGGATGAAGGAACTATCTGTTGTTGGTCTTAGCGAGATGATTAGGGAGTGAGAAACTGTATATATGATTTCTTTTAACATTTAGTTTTACACTTAATGTTAATACTCAGTACATTCTTTTCCCCTTGTTTGTTTAAATTTCTTCTAATGTAGCTACTCTGGAACTAATGCAACAAGTCGCCGCTACGAACTTGAACATGTGCTTAAGGTATTGATATAAATTATAATTTTCTTCTAAATTTGCACTGAAATTCTTATCTTTATTCTTTATTTGGAATATTTGCTCGAATGATCATCCTTGCTTGTCTATAGATGTCATATTCATGATCTACAAATATAGGAATGTATTCTAGGTCCCGCAGAAATCTCTTTAGGCCTATCATAGACCCTTTGTTAAAATTTGATGACTCTTCTGCGTTTTGCAGGAAGGTGGTGTACTTCTCACGACATATGACATCGTACGAAATAACTCAAAAGCTATAAGAGGTGATTGGTTTATTGATGGAGATGAAAGCGAGGAAGACAACTTGTGGGATTACACTGTGCTTGATGAGGGACATATCATAAAGAATCCTAAAACACAAAGATCGAAGAGCATATCTGACATACAAAGTTCTCATCGCATCATAATTAGTGGAACCCCAATTCAGAACAATCTAAAGGTAATACTTATTTGGTTTACTCCTTATGCTTGTCTGTTTTCAAAGTTCTTTTTTAATATCTTGAGTTATGGGCTTCCTGATAGCTGAATTTTGCTTTTTGATAGGAACTATGGGCATTATTCAATTTTTGCTGCCCAGATATCTTGGGTGACAAGGATACGTAATGAACTATGCTTACTGCTTAATGACTTTTCTTTTTTCTTTGTAGCATTGATAAAATCTGACTGCTGTTTGTTTTCTTTAGGTTCAAAACAAGATATGAAAACCCTATCCTTCGTGGAAATGACAAAAACGCTTCTGACAGGGAAAAACATATTGGTTCCACCGTAGCTAAGGTAGGATTTTCCACGTTGGGAATGGGATCTCCATCTTATATTTAGTAATCTATTTCATGCTCGGAGAATCATTTCCTGAGAATACTCAACCTGTACCTTTCAGACACCCGAGTCAAAAACATTTTCTGTTCTGGTTTAGATGATCTTACACAAATTGTGTTTTAAAATTAAGCTCTATCAGACTGATATTGCTTTTGTATAAATACATAAACACCTGAAATATTTTCATTGTGAACATGGGCCTCATTATGACTTTTATTACATGCTGTTTTGTTTAGGATTCTGTGACTACGATATATATGATTTTTCTCATGTATAGGAGCTAAGAGAGCGAATAAAGCCTTATTTTCTCCGTCGCTTGAAGAGTGAAGTATTTTGTGAAGATGATGGAGCTAAAAGTGTAAAGCTCTCCAAGAAAAGTGAGATAATTGTTTGGTTAAAACTAACAGCTTGTCAGGTACTTCTATTATTTTCTTCATCTCTTTGTTTTAGTTATTTTTTTCTCTAACTTTACCTAGCCAACCCCCCCCCCACAACCCCAAAAATCTGTTCTTGTGGATGCAGAGGCAACTTTATGAAGCTTTTTTGAATAGTGAGCTGGTTCATGCGTCAATGGAGGGTTCACCCTTAGCTGCTTTGACAGTAACTATCACCACTTTTGTGTCTCCTCTAAGCTAATGTTTTGCTAGAAAACTTATTTTCTGCTGTTCAATTAAATTAATGTTCTTGAGCTTCTTTTTTCTTTTACATGTATGTTCCGCACAATGTTTGACCTATCCTTTTTCCCTTTATCGTTACAAATTTTTTATTGAAAGAATCATCCTTAAGAAAATTTTGGGTGTTCAGTTATCATCTCCATATGGGTTTTTTTTTTACAGTTCTTCTGGTGTTGTTTTCCTGAACCCATGGAAGAATGACTCTGAATTGTATTAAAAATAACTTCTTTATTTGATATTTTCTAAAAAGCAAAAAGCAAACATTCAATATCTTAAATGTCAATGGAACTAAATACTAATTAGCACTTGTTTGTAATATGCATTGATATTTGTAGACTATAATTTATTTGAAGCTTTGGTGCCTGGCTTCCATTCAATTTCTTTTAACCTTGTTCTCACTAGATATGGAGTATATAGTGTATTACTGTATCTTCTTGCAGGAACCACCTCGATATGGAGTATATGTCCGCCTTCAAAGTGGAAATCTTGTGGGTTGAACATAAGGAAACAAAACAACTTGTAAAGAGTGTGCAAGAGTAGATGCTAGGTCTTAACAGAGTGAAATTGAATTGATTCAAACTTGCTGATTGGACCTTTGCCATTGCCATTGCCAGTTTGCCACTAAGATGAGAGTTCTCATAACCTAATAATAAATTCTCTCAGCCACTTTTCTGTAGAAAATGATCTCTTGTGGTTTGCCTTTTCCCATTACTTTATATGCTACATGTTTGGATTTTCTTTCTTGTATATAAAATAGTAAATGCATAGAAGTGATGCTAGGTGAATACTTGGGACTTTTTTTTATCCTTTGATATTTGTTTTATTGCTGCAATATCTTTTTTAAAATCTGACCAAGTATTGTTGGCTTTGGAAATAGATATTGAAGAAAATATGTGATCATCCATTGCTTTTGACCAAGAAAGGTGCTGAAGGTGTACTTGAAGGAATGGATTCAATGTTAAACCGTGAAGAAGTCAGCATTGTTGAAGCTATGGCTATGAGTTTGGCAAATATGACTGACCAAGATAGTATTTTACAAATAGATCATAACATGTCATGCAAGATATCTTTCATAATGTCTTTACTGGTTAGAACATTGTCATTATTGTTAGTATATTATGGCACATCAAGCATGCTTTTAGATTATCATATCCTTATTTCTCACCTTGCAGGAAAATTTAGTTCAAGAGGGACATGTAGTACTCGTCTTCTCACAGACTCGTAAAATGTTGAATCTTATTCAGGTTGTTTTTCGTAATCTTCTACTCATTTTTGCTTGTTGAGATTGATGCTCTGTATGATTAGGCTACTTTTCCAGGCCTATTAGATTCTTGGTAAGGATGGTTTTAGTTGTTGCACTAAGGATTTAAATCTCAGTCCCTTACCTATTCCTTAATCTGTCTATGACATGATACTGGTGCATCAGACAGTATACCAACATGTATCATTCGCTCGGTACCATTTTATGAAATAATAGAAAAATTGACTGAATGTATGGTATTGATATCGAGCTTTATGTTCCAATGTTGGTCAGACTAGTAAATACTGTTTCACGCCATCAGTAGGTCCAGATTTGGAAGTTTGGTTGTGATTAGTTTCAGTAGCACCTATTAAATGTCAATTTGTGGAACCTTACTATCCAGATTGAACATCGTTGTGGAACCTTACTATCCAGATTGAACATCGTTGTGTATGTCATATTGTTGGATGTTTAATCATCTATTTTGTAGAGTGTTGCTGCTTTTTAGCAGTTTGTTAAGATCTTCACTAGCTTCTTAATGTGACATCATGAAAATACATTAACATGTATGAGTCAATTTCTGGGTGGTTTTTAGCTAATGATAGATAAGGATAGCTGTTAGTACTATGTCTTATCTATTTATCAATTCGACAGACAATTAGACGCAAATTGAATGATTTTGTCTGGGATGTGCTGCGCTGCCTGATATCCTCATTGTACTGGGTTTACCAGATGGTAAGCCTACCAAACGGTATAACTTTGATAATTTTTTTTTTAAATTGATAGCTATGACAACTATCTTTTTTTGTCACTCTTCCTCATCCAGACTCTCTCTCTCTCTCTCTATCCCTCCTGTTCCTTCTCCCTGTCTTATCATTCCTCCTCCTCCCCTTTTTTCTTCTTTCTCTATATGGTACTAACCCAGAATGAGTCAGTATGCTGATTCACACTGATACCATTTACGTATGGTCATCCTCCAGTATCAGCACCATATGAGATTTTAAACCTTGGGTCGAAGTGACTTTTTATAAGGCTTTTATAGGTTTGGTGTTTTTAGGTGGCATTGGCAAAATATAGAACTATTGATGTCAAATTTGTCCAATAAAAAATTTCTAATAGCAATTGATTTGAATTTGTTTTAGATTTTTCTTGTTTTGGTTATAGTTGACAGGCATAGAGGGTCTTCTAAGTTAGTAATTTTAGTCTGTCATGATGTAGCTTCTCTCCCGTTTAATAGCAGGGATGAGAATTTCCCACAGCATAAGAATATGTATCATAATCCAAATGTTGGAAAGCTCTTGTCGAACAGTGGACTTTAGATTGCAATTTTACCTGCAATTCGTTACAGCACTTCTTTTATTAGTTTTGTTCTATGCAGGAAGCAATTACATGTGAGGGTTACAAGTTTTTGCGAATTGATGGTACCACAAAAATTCATGAGAGGGAGAGAATAGTCAAGGTTGATTCATCTTTTTTGAACAAATGTATCATCTTTCATGGTTTCTTTTCTGCATTATGTCACTAGTACTGTTTCTTGTTTTTAGGATTTTCAAGAAGGTCCAGGAGCTCCAATTTTTTTATTGACATCACAAGTTGGTGGACTTGGTCTTACACTTACTAAAGCAGATCGTGTTATTGTTGTCGATCCAGCATGGAATCCAAGGTCAGTTGGACAGCTTATATTTGGATAATAGTTCTTTGCGTAAACATATCAATTGTTGATCTTGTCATCGTATATTTGTTTTTTATTTGAACTTATGAGTGTGATGACCCTTTGTAACTTAATGGGTGAGCTTTGGTATCATGGTAAGGTTGTCCTTTGTGATGTAAGGCTATGTAGGTTATCCCTCCTCAAACCACACATTAGTGGAATGTCTTGTGCACTGGCGACCTTTAGTATACTGGTCTTTTTAGTTAGGTTCTTGTTTCATATTTAAATAATTCATAGTGGTCAAGTTCCAAATGTTGCATGATGATGTTGTAGCTAAGTTTTCTGAATTCATAATAAAGTATAATATGCATTTGTTTTCTTAAATGGATTATGTGATTAACATCCTTATTTTAAATGCTATAAATAAGTTGTAATTTAAATGCATGATTTGGAAGATGTCAATTTGCAAGGTCTTGAGATTAATCCTGTCATCATCTCTTACCATTTGCAAACATAAAAAAAGAAGGAAAAAATGGAATTTGTGCATATATGCTTTTGCATATTGCCACTGTGTCATGCCTTGTGAGAACCTCCCTCTGAAACCTTTATGTGAAGGGTTAATTGGCTATTATAATGCTGCCATTGGGATATCATTAGTTCTGAGGAATAGCAAATAATTGTACTCTTGCAAGGTTTTCTTGGGTTGAATAAAATCAAATAATTCAGAAAGATAGAGTGTCATATAAATGAAGTCTTCGGAGATTTTTGTTTTTATTAGGTTTGTTCAACTTCACAATAATAAAAATTGTAGAGAGGTTCTTGTGAATACTTCATATTGCCCTTTAACAGCCATGTAGAGTTATGTAGTTGTGAAGTTCTGGAATGTGTTGGTATTCGTAGAACTGATGTGTGTTGTGTTCTTTCCTAGTGTGTTTCACTTAAAACTTTATCATGAAAAGGGGAGATTCATTATGCATGAATTCATGTACCATTCTGAAGCAATAAACAAATACTGTAAAACTGGTTTTTTGCCTTACAAATGTTAGTAATCTGTTGTTAATGTTTTTAGTTCTGCCAAATATTCATAAGATAGCCTTTAAACATGGTTGTTTGTTCATGTTGTTCCATTTGCAAGCTAGATGTTCTCTGTGCAAATTTTCCACTTTTTTCTTGTTTTTTTACATGTTACGGAGTTGTTAGTAATTGAACTATGTAACTAATATTTAGAATAGAAATATTTTTCATGTATAGGTTCTTGGGAATTTTGCTAGTTATATATGTATCGGTTAGATCAACCACAAAAATTTCTTACATTTGTGAATTATTAGTTCCAGTTCTTACATTGGCTTCATGAAAGGAGGAAAAAAATTCTTAGTGAAATTTTCATTGTGCTACTGTTTAAGCTGCCTGTAGCCACCATGTGCCATGTCAATGTTTTTTATGGGATTTCTAATATGCATTTTATTTTACTTCAATTTTTTTCCAATGAATAATAATTTTTTCCCTCGTTTCTATCAGAGTGGGTGGAAGATAGCAATCATTTGATTTTTTTTTCTTGGTTTTTTTGTTTAAGTTTTGGCTTTCTTTGGCTATTGTGCAGTATGGATAATCAAAGTGTTGACCGTGCATATCGAATAGGGCAAAAGAATGATGTCCTTGTCTATAGATTGATGACTTGTGGAACAATTGAAGAGAAGATTTATAAAATGCAGGTCAGACCTTGGAATCTTGTTTCCTTTTACTGTTTTGAATGTGTTAATTAGCGATTCTTTGTCTTATGATCACTCTTGTTTCTTGGATAATATCCCATACAATTTTCAGTGATTATAACAAATTGTTTCGTTATGTTTCAAGATTAGTTTATCGATCATAACGGTTACCTTTTTCACTACTTAATCTTCTTTCAATTTTCTTTTCATTGTCTTATTCATATAAAATTTTCATGCAACCCACTGTTGTGTCTGAAGAGTTCTAACTGTATTGTTATATTCAAATTTGTAGTAATAACTCGATCAAAATGGTTCTGACGATGCCTGTTTTCAGCCACCTTTTGTTTGAGATATAAGTTCAAAAGTGCCAAACCTATGCTGGCAAATAATTTGTTAGTCTTGTTGCTGATTTTGTACTTTATTAAAGTCAATAAATATTGCAGGTCTTCAAGGGTGGCTTATTTAAGACAGCTACAGAGCACAAAGAACAGACTCGATATTTCAGCCAGAAGGTATTTTCAGAAAATTTTGTTAATTTTTTTTCTTTTGATATGAAACTATTAATGTCCTACTGCAGTCCCTCTATAAGTGAATACTTCTTTCATTTTGTAACAGCATGTTGATTACTGTATATGGTATATATATAGGATATTCAAGAGCTTTTTAGGCTCCCAGAACAAGGATTTGATGTTTCACTCACTCAAAAACAGCTGCAAGAGGAGCATGATCAGCAACATAATATGTACTGATTCTTATCAGCTTCACAGTTTGACGAGCATGTTGTGCATTAAAGATTATTGTACAATGTTGTTGCAAGATTATTTTTTGTTATATCTTCAAAAAGAGCAAGGGTCGATAATGTTCATGCTGTCATCAACTAGTGATCATATTTTGATAAATCTTCAAAATTTTGTTTTTAAAATTTTACGGACACATGGATTGCTCGCAATTTAATAGTCCTCATGTTTCACATTTGTCAGGAATGCCTATTTGATGAAGCATATAGAGTTTCTACAGAGACTAGGTATTGCTGGTGTTAGTCACCATAGTTTGTTATTCTCTAAGGCTGCAGTGGTGCCTACTGTTCATGAGAATGACAAAATACAAAGGTCAGTATTCACCTTACTTGTCATAGCACTAGCTTACTTTGTCTTGATATACAATTTCATGCATATTTGTGATTTTGTTCCATGCTTGAGTTTTCTTGGCATAAAACTTTTAATATACTGATTTTTTTCTGATATCGTTACAATGCCATTTCATATCTGTGCCATGCTTGAGCTCACTTTCCTATAGTTATTCATTATTAATTCATTTTCATGATGATATATTTTAATGTGCTTAGCTTTGTCCTTGCTGATTGGTGGCGCTTCTGATCACTTATGAATAAGGATAACTATAATTACAAATAATTATATTTTTGAAAATTATGGCATAAAAAGTTCCTTTTAATGTTATAGGAAAGTGTATTATCTCATTGTTTAACATAGATTTAGTTTGAAATGAGTCGCTATCTCATATTTGTGACCGGAGTTCAAGAAGTATATTTTTGTTGGTAATCTTATATTTTAAACTAGTATTACGTAGAAAATTATAACACACCAGTTTAGTCATGCATAAAAAATGAGAAAAGAATTAGATTGGTTTATAAAAATTGCTTAACTTGGTCCTAAACATTTTGGTTTAGTATTTCTGGATCAGTGATTCTAACTCAACAAGTTGAGTGGTGAGAAACAATATTGTAATAAAGATCAATAACCATATGGTCCACGACCTGTTGCGTTCTTTGGTAGTACTGTTGCTCATTTATGATGCCCTTGTTCTTTGTCATAATTTTTAATATGACATATATGCATATCAAGGACCAAATAGCTGACAGATGGAAATTGATGTTCTTAAGCTGTTGATTTTAAGATTCTTCCAAACATGATGTACTGGGCCATTGCACAAAGTCATCAATACCATCAGGCACAAAGCTACAATCCTATGTAAGGGAATGTCAAATGATGACTTCTAAATATATAATCGACTATTTTTTTCATATTTCATAAAATATCTAGACATGAATGGGGATAGATGTTTCTACAAATGGAAACAGAAATATTTTTTTTTCCCTTTTCATATTTCATTAAATCCATTTTTGATGATTGGTCTGCTATAATTTGCAGTACAGAGACGCAAGTTATACATAATATTTCATCTTCATGATACGTGCCTTATTTGTTTAATGCAGTTATGATGACCCTTAGCATTGAACATATTTGAGATTGTAGTTGTGGAATTCATCAGTACTTTTTCTTCTTAGGTTGACTGTATTAACCTGTTACTGTGTGCAGTGTTATGGGGAACAAAATCGTGAGAAATTCACAGTCTGGCTGGTCCAATGGGTATTATGCTCAACTACAAAGTTATGGAGAACAAATCTTACGGACATGCTAAAAGTATTTCTTTGTTTACAGGGCTGAGCATGCGTTCAATCCAAACGATAAGGAGTTCATTTCTAGGAGATACACTCCTAAAATTTTGACAAATTCATCAACGGCCAGTCCAGAAGATATAGAGTCAAAAATTAAACGCCTCTCTCAAACTCTAGGAGACAAGGTACAAGTAATTTTTGGTAATTTGGGGTAGCAATATATGACTAGTTACTCATAATCTGGTTAAAAAATTGGGCCATAGGCATTGGTCGCGAAACTACCAGATAGTGGGGATAAGATCCGGAAACAGATTTCTGAACTCAGACAACGGCTTCATACAGTTAACAATGCCTCTTCAATACGAAGGAAGGAACCAGAAGTAATTAGCATAGATGATGTCACTGAGGAGTTGAACAAAGTCATTTTGATGTGATTGTGTTTTCCTCATCATTTTATGAAATATTTAAGTGATGTACTGCATCACTTTACTGCCAAAAGGTTTCGATTATGTACCATATTTAAAGTGATGTACTGCATCACTTTATAAGGCCAATTTGCTTGGTGGCTCTTTCTTTAATCAGATCTTGTGTCACGGATTGAAAGTTGGATGTTTGGCCTCATGTTATCCTCCTCAAATCTAGTTAGTGAAATGTTATTATTTGACATTAGAGGTGTACTTTCTGTATGGCTGACATGTATGAATATGATGTGCTTTTCTGATAAGAACATGATCAGATTCGAGGGCCTTTCTTTTGCGGGTATGTCTTTTTTTTTTCTTTTTCCTTTTCCCTTCAATTTCATATTGGATTCTTAATCTTCTTGGTGGATCTTTTTGGTGGAAAGGTTGTACAAATGGCTGACAAGTAAGAGTTTTTCACCAGCGTGAAATCGAAGAGGTCAGAGATTGGAGCAATTTCCCGCAAAGAAAGGTAAGGCAGACGCCAGACTTGGCACAACACTTGAGTTAGGCAAGGGAAGTTGACCGTGAAGATTCCATGGGGGCAGCCTCTAAAAACAGGAGTCTCTTATGTCAAGCAGAAGATTCCATGGGCTTAATTTTTTTAATATAGAACGACTATACGAGACTTGCCAAAATAACAGACTGAAACAGTCGGTACATCCGCCCTACCACATCCCTGTTACTTTATACTTAACCTAATAAAGATTCCATTAATTATGAGGACTATTGCCCGAAACTAGTGAGTGCATCAGTGAAATCAGTTCAATTAATATTCTTAGACCATAAAACTCCCGAAACTACTAAACAAAAAAATAATTAGATTTTTTTTATAATCCATCTGACTTCAAAGCCCAGGCCCTTATTTATAGTTTAAGCAGGAGATAACAAGCTTGATTTTTTTGATGTGAGACTATATAGGACTTACCAAAATAACAGACCGAAAGACTTGGACCTCAACCCGCTGAAACAGTCAGTACGTCCGCCCTACCACACCCCTGTTACTTTATACTTAACCTAATAAAGATTCCATTAATTATGAGGACTATTGCCCGAAACTAGTGCATCAGTGAAATCAGTTCAATTAACAGTTTCAGAAGTCGGTAGGATTGGGATCTAGTGTTGACGACGAGCGGGAGATCTTTCTAGGATCAATAGTCTTAAAGAAGGGTAGCGCTTGGAAGCCAGTGCTGGGATCAATAAAACCTGGACTAATTCATTATAGGTTTTCTACAAGTTCTATATTCGATGACAGCACATATTGATATTCTGCAAGTCACAAAAACCACAAAACGATTGGGACTACTTGCACATGTATGTATCCTCAACAAGATCAGATCAAAAACGCCAAAGCTGCTTATCATATTATGGGAAACATGGGGACTGGCATTAAGCTAATCGCAACAATATTAGATTATTTATCCCCCAGTAAGAATGGATAAATATTTGATTGGTGGAAAGAATTCATAGTTTTACAGTTAAAACTCTGTGATTTGAGAGCTCCTCTTCTTTGATGCGAGTTTGGGTGTGACAAGCAGCAAAAGTTAAAGATGAAGAAGCAGAACCAGCAAAATTCATTTCATCCACCTGCAAGGAGGCGGCGTTAGGACAACGATGACATGCTGGTTTCAGTATCTTGCGGCCGCCACATTGTCTTTTGAACACACAGCAATCCTTCATTATCTTTCGAGTAAGTCAGTGTGATCTCCCAGTGGAGAGACTTTGCCATGTTCTCTATCTCGCTAATCACATCGGCGTCGTCCCTAACAATCAGCTTCCCTTCAGGTCTCAGTACCCGGTCCACCTCAGCAATTACCGGCAGCAATCGGCACCTATGGCGTAATGCCACATAAACAATTAATATTAATCAACAAAAGCAAGTATTGTAGATTCTGAGTCTCATGACTACGCAACAGTTCACCCCCCCTCTATCGATAACAATTAAGCAACATAGACAAACAGCAGTCAAATTATTAGAAAACACAAAGTCTAGATTTATCATCTTTCATTTTTGCTATGAATCATAGACATAGGAGCAAAGGTATGCTTGATAGACACACAATCATTAGTTCATGTTACATTAAGCACTGAATGATAATACTATGAAGCATAATTCATGAATTACACAAAGTCTAGATTTATCATCTTTCATTTTTGCTATGAATCATAGACAGAGGAGCAAAGGTATGCTTGATAGACAGAGAATCATTAGTTCATGTTACGTTAAGCACTGAATGCTTGATAATACTATGAAGCATAATTCATGAATTATAAACTTTTATTTGAAATAAGAAGTGTCAGGAAATAACCTTTTCTTAAGTTTGGAGAATAGATGGTCTGCATGGAGAAGATCATATGTTCTTGGATACGTGCTAAATGATTCACACCAGTCATGATACATCCCAAACAGTCCACGCTCGTAAATAATAGGAAGTGTGTCAGGTGAATCAATCGAGACAATATTCATTACCCAGACTTTCATGTCCCGCAATGCTGCAGCGAAACTGCAAATAACAACCAGAAAAATGTATAGAAGCTGAAAGATTAATAAGGTCGGTAAAAAAGGGCATGAAACTGTCTCATAAATAATAACAAAAAAAGGGTCCGAATTGCATCAGGAAACAATTGAAAAAAGTCTTTCACAAGACAAACAATAAACCATTAAGATACACGACATGGATAGTTATTGGATTCAGCATCAAAATTTCCAATCAACATAAAGCATCACGGTTGTAAGAAAAAAACCAGAGAAATGATGAGCATTGATTTACTCGAATTAGCATGGAATGAGAGATACTATTATAAGTTCGAAAATTCTATCTTTCCTCAAAGTAAGAAGCCCCTTGTCAAGGAAGAATATCCTAAAGTTTAATATCAGAGCCAAGAGTTCTGTATCAAACAGGCTTCTAACTATGGCAATAAATTCTTGAATAGGTTAACTTTATATTAGGTAAGAACCGACTAAAAGAGGAAAAAAGATCTAAATGACTAGGTGATCAATATAAAAGAAGTACAATCTAAACAACTAGCATGCATAAGGTAACAACACGCCAAACTCTAATTGATCCAAGATAATCCTAGAGGACGGTGGAACAATAAATTCGGATAGAGGGGTTATGTTCATCACAAATATCCTAGCAAGTCAAAGTGACCAAGAGAACACAGCCTTAATTTTGCGAAAGAAGAGCACAACGCTCTAATCGCTCAAAAATTAGCACTAAACTCTAATTACCCAAATTTTATTATTTTACAGTAAATTTTTGCACAAAGGTAGAATGATCATTCTATTTGCTTACCCTCCATAGACAGATCTCATGTCCATGACATTCCTCACGGTAGACCAGTTGATTCCCATCCCGTTGACATAAGTTTTGCCAACTATCTGTTTCCAATGCTCATAGTCTGCTTGAAAGTCTTCAGGTGCAGGTTTTCCATAAACCCCAGTCTGTGATCCACTCAGCCAGTAAGGTGTCTTCTCAAGCCTTTGTGGCCACTGCTCTGGCCACACTGTGCCACGACTAGTCGGATCCACTGGCAATTTGTGCATGCATGCTTGCAAAGGTACATTCCTGAATGCATATAAGTAGGCATCAAATTTAATACAAATGCTAACAATTACCAAATGGACAGTCATTTGATCCACTTCTGAAGATAATAAACATACCAAGCTGCATCCGGATTATCAGACTCTTGACACAGAGGAGGGTTCTCTTTTGCTCTTTTTTCATAGCACTTATTGTCAGAAGGCTTTCTGTAAACAGCCAACCCTACTTGGTTTAGTGTGTCATTTTTCCTTGTCACCATCTCCCAGCACATAGATTTCGTCAAGGCAGACATAGCTGGAATGAGTTTTCAAAACAATAACTGGTTACAATTTTCAGAAGTTATATAAACTTGAGCATATGTTTCTACAAGAACACATTTCATAAATAGCAGGTGAAGTTTATGCATGTATTCATGTCAACCATTGATTTTAAGTCCTTGAAGGATGTAGTTTCAAGCTTTTGATATATACTTTATAGTCAAATGACTGAAAAGTAGACTAAAATGATTTGCTCCTAGGTGAAATTAAGATTGTGAATACTAAAAAAAGAACAAAGTACAAAGGCACATTGTCCAAAAACTTCACCGTTACTATTTCAACAAATCTATTGCAACATACCTAAATAAGGGGAAAAAATGATTTGTAACTTCTACCTTTCCATATTTCAGCATCTTCCGGAAGGTCTTGGTACACTGGAGTGGCAGACCAGACAAAATAACCACCAGGGCGCAGCAACCGGTTCAACTCCAACAAAAGCATACCACCTACAAGTTATAAGTTCAGAAGTCGATTTTATAAAGAAAATAGCAGCAGTGTGTGTGAAGACAAATTACCTTCTATGTGCCACGGTACTCTACAGCGGGCACAGTGAACAACATCGAAGACCTTGCTCGGGAACGGAAGCCTTTTGGTTCCCATGACTGCTGATATTGCTGGAATTCCTCTCTCAAGAGCAAACTGCACTTGGGCCTCATGCTCATCTTTGGGTGCAAATGACATGGCCAGCACATCTCTGTCAAATAGATACCCACCAAAGCTTGCCACTCCGCATCCGACATCCAAGATGACACGGCTACGTTTTCCCCATGCAATGTTAGGCAATGACTGCAATTACAAGTGAAATGAAGAAAAAATGCTTACCAAGTGCAGTTAACATATATATGCTATTATGCTATAATATTAAAAACATTCCATTCATAAGAAACTAGAAATACAAGATGCAATAACTTCAGAAAATAAAGTCAACAGCCATTACGGCTGTAACAAAGAGACCTACTTAATTTCGCCTCAACAATTTTGCATATACAGAACCAAATAGGTCATGCCATACAAAATTGTGATGCAAGTTGTCCACAATCTAAAAATTATACATTTAAATTGATCCATAGCTGGAAGGCTTCTTTTACCAAAATTCACAAGCATGAACACAACAGGAACAGTAGAAGATAACATATAAGTAAAAGAACAATAAAAAAGTCCGAATCAAGAACCAAATATCCTCGAATACGTAGAGAGCATGGTCAAGAAGGGACAAACAAACAAAATAAAGGACGAACTTAGTGCACGAGCCTCCCACCGATGTGGGAGCGTCAATGCATGCAACATTACCCCTATAATTGAGAAGTTGTTTGGGTGTTTCAGGTCACCCAGATCGCATATGAGCAACCCGGATCACCCAAGAAGATACTAACAAATGCTCAAGTCAAAAAGAGTGCAAGTAGCATTCATGCAAAAAGATCAGTAGTGAACCTCTTGGATGAAATCAACGTAGTGAAGTGCACCATGTTTAAACTGGGTTCCACCACCTGGAAACGTGAGATACTCTCCTGAAACTTTCACCCAATTTTGGTGTCCTTTTACTGCAGCAAGCTTAGCATGGGGAACATTGTTGTACCATATCTGCGGTGATCATAAAAGATGGAAATTCATTAAGCCTTACAATATGAAGAATCAAATGCAAACACAGACAAAGCAAGTACCTTTTCCCTGCTCTTGGACCACTTAATCGGTCGTTTGTATCCATCAGGAAGAGGAACGAGGCATGTTGGAGCATTATCAGGACAGTGCCTCTCTCTGTGTTCATAGTGTTTGGTACTGCGAAGCTTCTTAATAGCTGCTTCATTGTCAAGACAAGGGATATAATCTGCTCCAGCTTTGACATTACACAGTTTCCAGCTGTATTCTATAGTTTGACCCTTGGATGAAGAAGAAGCTTGGACCTCCTTCTCATTCTTTGATTCTACAGCTTGGGTAGACCACGCTCCATTCTGTGTACTGGTCTCATTCAAAAGCTCCATCTGGGCCCCAGATGGAAAAACCTCATTGTTACCCTTGTCCCTTGACTGGCTGCCATCTTTGTCTTCATCAGAGCTTTGATCCACTTTTTCCTCTATAACACCGTCAGTTTTCCCATCCTCAGTTTTATCACCATCGGATTTATCGTCTTGCTCTGGCTTGGGCTTCTGTTCTTGACCACCTGCCTCATCACCTGTGTCATTTCCCTCTTTGGCATCTCCAGCTTCCTCAATTGTCTCCCCACCTTTGTTCCCATTTGCATCACCATCGTTCTGAGTATTCGATGAATCATCTGAGTCATTATTAATATCATCACTTCCCTTGGTAGGATTTTCCTCTTCAGTTTTCTCTTCCAACTTCTCAGATGTTTTATCTGACTCAGAATCTGATTTATTAGGCATGTTGTTTTCACCACTGCTGCTATCATCGCTAACTGAATCTTCACTCGT
Source organism: Musa itinerans (assembly GCA_001649415.1). Taxonomy (NCBI): domain Eukaryota; kingdom Viridiplantae; phylum Streptophyta; class Magnoliopsida; order Zingiberales; family Musaceae; genus Musa; species Musa itinerans. Next base: position 146,137 of record LVTN01000325.1, read on the forward strand.
ATCATCTGAACCATCTTTGTATGGGTTAGAACTAGTTCGAGAAACCTTATCACTCATGTCGGATTTGGTGGCGGGTGAAGGCACCTCTGCTGGAGCCATGGCTGAGGATGTCATCATCCATGCCCCAACCAAACAGAGGGCAACAAATACGACAAGAGTCATTGTCGAACAGTACGACAACGATGTCCTCCTTGTGTCTGTACGTGAACTTCTCCCAAATGCCATGTCTGACTATGTGTGATTTAGCCTGCAATTATTTACTTGAAGACGATGTCCTCCTTGTGTCTGTACGTGAAGTTCTCCCAAATGCCATGTCTGACTGTGTGATTTAGCCTGCAATTATTTACTTGAAAGTATGAGATGGCAACAAAGTTAAGAAAAATAGATGAGCTCTCTATCACTCTTCGACGACAACCTGAACAATCACGTTCATCAAGTACACAATGACGCTAAAATCTAGCAAAGGATAGGAAACATGGATGAGAAACTTCCTGTTATCGAAGACATGATACAGATCGGTCATAAAGCTTGATATTTCAATGAAGTGTACATTACAAGGAGATCTATCAAATGCTAAGTGAAGCTAAACGACCACAAACATACCAAAACAACAAACTGATCAAGAATTGCGTGGGTGAGGTGAATCTAATATTTCTACATGCATTGGGGAAAAAATTCTTAGTTACTGGAAGATGGACTTGACGAATGAAGTATCTATATAACACGATAATGAGAGTGACCAACTTTAGGGAAAAAAAAGATTCCAACTTTCTCACTCACCATCTCGGAAAAGGCAAATGACAAAGCCTCGATGACAAATTGAGATAAAATCAGTACCAGAATCAATCACCAGCAAGCACAGAACGAAATCCAAACCAGAAAACAGAATATACAAGATGCGATAAGGGTAAAATCGAGCATATCTACACTATTGAACCAAGTATTGACCATAGACCGAAACGAAACCATGAAATCGGAGCCGTCAACTAAATTGTATCAGTTCTACTGAAATCAAGCAGCACTGAACCAGATCAAAAGCGAAAACATCGCCAAGCTAAAAACTTTCCCATCATTAAGCAAGAAGCACAGAAGGGGAAGCTCACCAGAGCTAAAGATCTACGATAGGGCTCACGTACAGTAAGTATCAAAAGCAGCAAAAAGAACCAATACAGCGGGCAAATTGACACGAAAACGAAGCACGAATGTGGAACCCCGAAGACCAAACAACAGGAAGCATGGATTCGTACCTCTCCCTCTCGCTCTCTCGGCCTGCGAACCACTTCGGATCTAAGCGGAGCAGGATCGAAGGCCAGAGAAAGACGACGCCATGAGGGTTTGGATCTCGTTCCGAGTCGAGTGAGGCCAGTTTATAGAGTCCGAGAGAAGGTGTGTTGGGGAACGGCGCATTATTTCGTATTTCGATAAATAGAAATGATACGTTTTTTATCTACGCAAATTCGTACCTGCCTTATGACTCGAAGATACCGTTAGGCTGACGACTCGTGTTGTTGTGGGTCACTATTTGTCCAATCACAATGCAGGTAGGTTTCATGGGAGCCCGGTTTCTGTCGGGACTCTATCGCATATGTTCCTGCGATCCAATTTAACAATCGGAGAATAAAGAAACAAAGATGCAGATATAAACGAGCTAAATTGTCTTTTACGGTAGGCATGGTTTAAGTTACATACATACGAGGGAGCACAAGATGTCGAGAAGCGAGAGTGGAGACACCACGGCAAATCCAACGGGCAAATGTCCACTTGTGATACATAACCGAAATGACAATAATGCCTATCCCGTCCACGGACTCAACGATAACTCCAGAAGCGAAGGCACGGATGTAGTATATGCTAAGGTACGAGGATAATAGAGTAAATGCGGTGGTGTCGGTGGGCGGTGGGGAGGCCACCGAACGCACGTGCCCCGCGGGTGCCGGGGCGGTGGTCGTCGCCGACACTGGTTGGGGTCCGTCAACCGGAGATCTTATCCGTGAGCACTCCACTTGAAGCTTTTTCTGTATTGTTTTACCCGGTAACGCGCGGTGTGATCGTATGATCTTTAGGCAACGTGATGATCACGCGCAGAGAGAGAGAGAGAGAGAGAGAGGCCTTCTGTTCACTGTCGATTCCAGCTTGTAGGAATGAATGATACTAACGTTGTGTTTGCGTTGTAGAAGAGACAGGAGAGAGAGAGAGGACTTCAGTTCACTGTCAATGCCAGCTCGTAGGAATGAATGATGCCGGCAATGTGAGAGAGAGACAGAGAGAGTAGCTATGGACGATGATACCAGCGTCGTGCGTTTGTGCTGGAAAGGGGACGCCTGGGATTGTGGGTTGTCTTCAGATGACAGCAGGGGCTTCAAATGATTAGATCTGTAAACTTTGGAGGGTTGTGTTAGTGCAAACAGTGTTATGTGAGACAGAGAGAGTAGCTATGGACGATGATACCAGCGTCGTGCGTTTGTGCTGGAAAGGGGACGCCTGGGATTGTGGGTTGTCTTCAGATGACAGCAGGGGCTTCAAATGATTAGATCTGTAAACTTTGGAGGGTTGTGTTAGTGCAAACAGTGTTATGCCGTGGCCTCGGGACCGTCGCGGTTGGGTTCGGGCTCCGAACGACGAGGATCTCGTGGCGGGGGTTCCTCGGGACTGTGAAGGGGGGTCGTCGTTTTCTCCAGAAAGGGGCTCCCCCTCCGACGCGTCCAGCGGGAGGCGCCTCTCCTTTGTCCCTGCACACAGGTCGGGTCGGGAGCTCGACCCGACCCCTCCGACGATCAAGTTAGCGGGCGGAGTAAAGTGGTTTTTGAGGGTGTTCTCCGTGTGTTTTCTTCCTCTCCTATTCGTGTAGAACTCTGGGGTATTTGTAGGTGAGTTTTGATGTTACCTGATGTGCCGGTTTGCCAGGGCAGGATCGTACCTCTGATGGCGTCTGACATTGCCATTGGTGTTGCGTGGAGGACCGAACCGCTGCAGGGTATGGGCGAAGCTTCGGTCGACGTTCACCCCTGCCTCGGTCGGTTGTGCGGGGTCAGGTGGTGAGGTCGTCCGGGGACGGTTTTGACGCTGGCGCCTATCAAATCGGCGTTAATGCCCACTCCCTTGGGCGGCGTGCAGCGGCTGACGTCATGGCGCATCACGTTGCCATTTTTGTCCTTATCATATTCCCCCCC
>LVTN01000325.1:160151-186524 GCA_001649415.1 Musa itinerans
CGTCCAGCGGGAGGCGCCTCTCCTTTGTCCCTTTTTACATGTCGGGTCGGGAGCTCGACCCGACCCCTCCGACGATCAAGTTAGCGGGCGGAGTAAAGTGGTTTTTGAGGGTGTTCTCCGTGTGTTTTCTTCCTCTCCTATTCGTGTAGAACTCTGGGGTATTTGTAGGTGAGTTTTGATGTTACCTGATGTGCCGGTTTGCCAGGGCAGGATCGTACCTCTGATGGCGTCTGACATTGCCATTGGTGTTGCGTGGAGGACCGAACCGCTGCAGGGTATGGGCGAAGCTTCGGTCGACGTTCACCCCTGCCTCGGTCGGTTGTGCGGGGTCAGGTGGTGAGGTCGTCCGGGGACGGTTTTGACGCTGGCGCCTATCAAATCGGCGTTAATGCCCACTCCCTTGGGCGGCGTGCAGCGGCTGACGTCATGGCGCATCACGTTGCCATTTTTGTCCTTATCAGGTTGGACAGTGAATACTTTGCCATTGTAGTGTATACCCATAAAGAACCAATCTACATATACACACACGTTGTTGACAATTTATGGATACACGAGTCAACTCAGACCGACGCGACGGCCGCAATCCTCTTCCAGCCGATTCCACAGTCGGGCCCCGAGTCCACTCGGTTGGCGCTACGTGCTAACGTAGTGCGCGTACGGCTCAAAGGGGTTCTCCAGGTACACGAGGATGTCCTGGAACGACGAGTCGCCCAACTCGGACGAGAGCAGACCCGGCTCGGGGTGAGGGAAGACCGAGTTGGCGGCGGGAGCGAAGGCCCGGTCCGACTCGGTGGGGCGCCACCGTGGCTGCCTCTGGACCTCCCTCTCGCACTTGAACTCTGGCGACAGCACGTGCTCCGAGCAGCTCGAGTCGGCGTGCAGCCTCGGGATCGAGTCCGACGGCGCGAAGCTGTCGGCGAGCTCGGCCGGCGGCAGCGGCCCAGGGGCGATCCCAGCCGGAAGCGGCAGCGGCGCGTGCGGACCGAGCGCCGGCTTCCTATCCTCTGGCGGCCGGAGGCACCTGGACCCGGCCGGCTTCCGGTCCCGTGTCCCGAACTTGTCCGAGCCGTTGCTTCCTTTCTTGTTGTAGATACGGCACAGCACCCAGTCGTCCAGCTGCAGACCACAACCCGTCCCAAATGTTAGTATCGTTTTGTTTCCGTCAACCCGCTCATGTTTTCTTCTTTAGAGTCATTTCCTGTGACCACTCTCGCTCACTACCGTTCATTATAATCGCGTTAAATGGTACAAGCATCCAACGCCTCCCTCACCCTGACAGCAGCCTGCGAAGGCAACGTTGGGCAAGTTGCAGCAGGGTGGTCACCCACGCCCGCAGGCTTCGGCTCTTCGTACCAAAGGGAGACACCTCAGAGAGACGAGAATGGATTAGTACGGTGACAGGAGGCAGGAGCAGTGTATACGTACCCGGAGCGAGTTCTTCCTGCGAGGCGAGCGGTCGACGTCCGCGAGGCAGTACTCGTGCATGATCCAGTTGGTCTTGTGCCCACTGGGGGCCTTGCCAGAGTAGAAGACGAGGGCCTTCTTGATGGCCACCGGCTTGGGGGCCCCGACCGGCTTGTCCGCCCCGGTCGCCTTCCAGTATCCCGATCCTGCCGCCCGGTTCGGCCTCGACCCGTTCGGGTACTTCCGGTCCCTCGGCGAGAAGAAGTACCACTCTTTCTCCCCGTACGACGCCATCCCTGTCACGACAGATCACAGGTTGATCACCATCCGACCCAGACCACGCAGGCATCACACGCGCACGAGATCAGGAGCTCTACCTGGGAGTTGCCAGGGCTCGTACTTGTAGAGGTCGAGCTCGGCGACGATGGGGACGGCGACGGGGAGGCCGGCGGACTTGCGGCGGAGGTAGTGCATCACGAGCTCCTCGTCCGTGGGATGGAACCGGAACCCGGGCGGCAGCTGCAGACCCCCGCCGTTCATCGCTGGTTCCCTTCGATCAGCAATCATCGTGGAGCTGATTAATAGGCGCGAGGGAGCTTTAAAAGTCGGGAAAGCAAGACAACGCGAGGGAGAAGGGACGGGAGGCCGAACAAAGACAACGCGGTGGCGGACCGGTCCGGGCCGGGGCCCAGTCGACACGTGTCGCGCATAGGCCATCCCAAAGCGTACCTGGCGAGGATTGCGGCGGGATTCTGTCACGGCTTGCGTCACCAGTTTTGTCGCGACCCGGTCCGAGCCGTACCGGCGGCCCGCGGTCCGACCGCTGGCAGATCGACACGTAGCGATTCGGGAAGAGAGGGCGGCGTTGCCGTGCGTTTGGGACGTGGGCGGATAAGGATGGATGATGGATGATGGGTGGGTATGAAAGAGATGAGGTATGGGAGATGACCATTCCATTGGAGACATTAGAATATATGACAAAGGATGGGGATTTCGAGGAATGTTTGGCACGTGAGCGAGTCTGAACGATGAGGAATATAAGCAGGGTGGGTTCGAACCGAACCGGAATTGAAAGAGATTGGGTTCGATGTTTTCGAATCAAATTGAAACTAGAATCATATTATTCCTAAAAAAATTGGAAGCAGAATCAGAATAAAATATAAATAAAGTTCATGACATAATGATTAATAATTTAAATTTAAAACTTAATGACTTGAATTTATATCTTGACAGAATACAAACGACGTAGTCTAAAGAGACAGGAAGGTCATGCGATGAAGTGATGACCATCTCATTCGTATGCGAATGGACCCACGAGAAGGCGTGGATGGCATATATCATCATCGCATATAGACTAGGAAGTAGGACACCATCATTGGTGTTCTTTGGACGAGGTGTTAAAGGCATCTCTACACATCACAAAGCTGCTGCTCCTATAGAAAAAGGTTCATCATTTGGTCGCCGACGAGGTGCTGGCAAAACACAGGACTCGAGATAGGATAAACTCAGAAGCCATTTGACCTTGACCCTCTTCATTCAAAGTCCATGTGACAAGGACATTATTGAACATGATCCCACTAGCACGAAAATTTCAACCCAATCCATTAGGTGATTCTACGACAAAAGGAAAATAATGATGCAACTTAATATATTTCTCTATTTATCTGTTCTTACTAGTATCCTATCAATATAGATTTCTTCTGCATGTTGTATAAAGTATTTGAACCAAGATCAACATTTCGTATAAAATAATTAAAGATGCACTTTAATGTAAGAGAAATTGTAATCACTAGTGGGAAGGAACTTACGAGAAAATAGATAAATTACTGCAGAGTCACAGCACGAGTAGAGCTTCGATTGTCTGCATACAAAATTTTGGATTAAGTGAGAACACAAGAGACCAAATTTCTAATGCATTGATCTGACTGCAATCCTATCCATTTACAATGAAATGTGCTTCATGTAACTTGGATGAGATGAACTAACTACTGCACAAAGCAATTGTCTTAATTACTAATTCATTCTTCATAAATCAACTACTGCAAAGAGCAAGCATCAAAATAGATATCTCATTGATTAAGACCACTGTTGTTTGCATGCATGTGTTTCATGTTCTTGTGGAGATGAGTCTTGTATGGTTTATTCATTTCCGAAAAGGAGGAAAGATCAAAAGAGAACCAAGTACAGAGCACATGGTTCTGCTTTTTTATGACTACGATTTCTTTAGTTTGACTAAATGATTTGGGTTTTTCAGAAACCAGGGATATCTACAACATGTTGAACTGTACAAAGCAGAGGCATCCAAGGTGATAATTTGTCGCACTAGAACTCTGTGTCATATCAAAGGACTTTGATATGCAAAGTTTTGATCTAACTGGAATCTGATTCCATCAGTGGCATGCTTACGGTAAGGAAACTTGTTGTAGTTGGGGACTGGAGTTGGGTTCTTAGCAACAGATTCTACCCACTGGACTCAGCTGTTGTGCATGACTAATGTCTTCACAACATGAATGGATCACTTGTGTGGCTCTTCTTCAACAAATGTTTCAGCTCTGGTGGATGACTAGTGTCTTCACAACATGCATGGACCAGTGATGGATATGTAGGTGATCACCACAAGAGTGGACCTATTTTCCATGTGTTGTAGGATTCAGAAACATAATCCCATTTGCTAGGGAGGTTGGTAATTGGTCTCTTTCGGTTTCAGAAACGACAGAATATTTTGGACTCTCATCTGCTACTTGCATTACAGATATCAACCTGATCTAAAGGCTCGAACAGAGTTCTAAAGTGGGCAACCAATGCTCTAAGCAATGCCTAGTGTTCTAAAGAAAACCTAAAAGAAAGGAGAGATTTTTAACAAGTCCAAAATTCCTAACCATGACTGACACTCTGAACAATATCTGGTGCAAGTTTGCCGACAGCTATAAATATCATCGAAAAGATATTTTTCAACAAGTCCAAAGTGCCTAACCATGACCAATGCTATAAACTATATGCATTGCAAATTTGCCAACAACCACAAATTATTATCCAAATGTAATCATTAAAAGAATTACAAGCACTTAAAATAGTCATCATGCAAAACAATACTCATGCATTAAGGAATCTGTTGCCCTAACCCATTAAACACAAGATGCATATGTAGAAGCAGGAACAATAGTTTCAATTTCCTCACCATTTTTTTCTGAAAAAAAAAGAATCATAATAATATACTAGAGTAGATGTAAAGCATATAAATGGTAAAGGAATGGAGCAAGGAATTCTGAGCTTACTGTTTTCTTAATTTGGGCATGTGTCAGAAGTAGAGAGAGGGGTTCAGACAATCCTAACATTCCTTGCCTAAAGTGAGCGATAACACAACAATATCAACTGAAAGGCAAGAAAATATCTTGATTATAAAAACCATAACAATTCTTATTTATTCTTAAGTTTCGATATAAACAACCTTAGCAACAAATTCAATTGTATAATCATATGCAAAAGAGTCATGCATGAACTTGTTGGATTTCTAGAACCAATTTTTGCGATTTGCTTAACATCCTTTGTCTTCTGAGTAGAGGTCAAAATAGGTTCTCCAAGGAGCTAAGAATGTTAGCGCTTTCCCACCACTTCATTATGACAAAAAACAATCATTAGCACCTACAACTCTCAATAATTGCTTCACTTCTTAACCAGTATCTAATACATGTGTGATTTCCTTTATGTCTTTGAAATTGCTTGATAGGATTTGAAATGAAACATTAAAATCAAGTGAAATAATAAAAACCAAAAAAGCAAATAAATTTTTTTTCATTAGGAAAAAGTAACTTAATCGAATAGTTTATGATAAATGTTATCTTATGTAGGATTTATGCTTGTAAGGAATAACATGATATGCCAAAAAGAAATACACTGTTGAGTGCAAATATAAACGATGCTCTCATTATACTGAAAGCATCTAATCATTTTATGTATCATAACACAAATGAAACAGAAACAACAAAAGCAGGATTTAATGAACACCAAAGAAGCAACAAGTACACTTGATCCACAGACCAATATTGACCAGACACTCCAGAATTGATTTAGCAGAGAAGTGAAAGAAGCAAAACCTTTTAGGAATGCAAAATCTTTACTGCACTAGGTAATCAACACAAGCAACAGTCTTCTCGGATACCTATGACCATACTCACCCATCTAGGAATTCTTGGACTTAAGAACTTTATTGAAAGAACCAAAGAACTATTTTAGGCTGCATAATAATTACCTAGAAGTTCTTGATATGGAGAGGCGCTGTGGTTACAAAGCAGAAAAAAAAAAGAAGCTAACTTTGGGCGTGTTAACTGGTTAAAGGTTATGAGTGGAATATCTTGATACTAAAAGACTCCATTGCTTTAGAAGGATCAGAAGAAGAGAGTTCATTTGAACTGTCATAAAGATTAATTCTGGGGGTGAACTGAGCATGCTCTTTAAGCATATTGGAGCAACAGATATATTTTCTTAAAAAAAAATAATTCCATACTTAGAATCTGTAGCTGAAATTCTTCTTCTGAATTTTCATCATGGTCAGAACCCATAGAATGATTAAACAAGAGTAACAATTAGCATATGTTGGATCAAAAATAATGCAGCCTAGCCAAAACAATAACAATGAATAGAATATTAGCTCCAGAATTGATTTAGAAGAGAAGCGAAAGAAGCAAAACCTTTTAGGAATGCAAAATCTTTACTGCACTAGGTAATCAACACAAGCAACAGTCTTCTCGGATACATATGACCATACTCACCCATCTAGGAATTCTTGAACTTAAGAACTTTATTGAAAGAACCAAAGAACTATTTTAGGCTGCATAATAATTACCTAGAAGTTCTTGATATGGAGAGGCGCTGTGGTTACAAAGCAGAAAAAAAAAAGAAGCTAACTTTGGGCGTGTTAACTGGTTAAAGGTTATGAGTGGAATATCTTGATACTAAAAGACTCCATTGCTTTAGAAGGATCAGAAGAAGAGAGTTCATTTGAACTGTCATAAAGATTAATTCTGGGGGTGAACTGAGCATACTCTTTAAGCATATTGGAGCAACAGATATATTTTCTTAAAAAAAAATAATTCCATACTTAGAATCTGTAGCTGAAATTCTTCTTCTGAATTTTCATCATGGTCAGAACCCATAGAATGATTAAACAAGAGTAACAATTAGCATATGTTGGATCAAAAATAATGCAGCCTAGCCAAAACAATAACAATGAATAGAATATTAGATTTTTCAAGATTCAGCCACTAGTTGAGGCATTTAGTCAAGGAAAATTGGATTAACCTATGCTCTATCCAACATGGTTAAGTAAATAAGTGGTGAATCCATATGGCCAGAGAACTTGTCAATCCAGAGGAAATATGCTACAGGTTCTCATAACTTGAAGTAGGAGTGGTTTTGTATATACTTCAAGAGAATCCAATGTTAGGATTAACTTACTAAATATACCAAAGAGAAACTTCAGCCACACTGACCAAGACATATCCATTGCTTTCTATGGTCCATAGTCTTCGATGTGCCTGTAACAAAGTGACGCTGAGCCTATTGACTACCTTAATAGAAGGAAAATATTTTTTTTCATTACTGATCCAATAGAGCCTCACACAAACTGTGCAGAAGATAAGCTTCATAACAAGTAGAAAATAAAATCAGAAATGGATACATAAGTCAAAATGCAGACCTACCAATCAACAAAGAGAGCTATTGGTATAAAATGACTTCAGTAGCCAGGTAAGTCAACAGAAAGATGGTGATATCTATTAATATATGATGAAAACCCAAGTCAATGAAAAGGATGGGAGTGTTACACATACCACTGACCACCGACTGAAGTTGGCACTCTTCAAGATTTGTTTTGGCCTGCCGAGAAAATGATAATTCATGTAATTAAAATTGCAGACACAACATGCTCAAAATGTCGGACACATGTTCATGTATCAACTAGGCAGAGCAACATGCACTCATCCCCTTCTAGGACTGTAAGAACTCTCCTAATAACACATGATAAAAGCAGATTGATGGTAGCATGAACCTCGGCATAGTGCCACAGGAAACAAATATCTCTTTATCTGGTCATGAAACTAATCAAAGTCATGCTTTTTAGTGGCTGGTGTGTGGTAGGAGGAGCGCAAAAGAGAAGTTTCTGACGAACATGTCTTCTACTGTAATTTTCACCACCCAATTGAAAAGATTATTGAGGAATAAAGATATCAATTGACAATGTTGCATAACTAATCTAAGACGAAAATGAAAAAAGAAACTGTGAAATCTAACAATGGCACTGTAGGTGGACTCAGAAACAATGCTTGCCAAAAGGATCAACCGGCAACTATGCATTTGAAAGCACTTGGATTTGGTTACATAACAAAAATAAAACCTAAACCTTCGGTTCCTTCTTATCAAGAACCACACACCCTAGTTCACTGAAGTAACTCACACCACAGACAAAACTCATGAATGCCTCTCTCCTTGATGACCAAACTCATGAAAGAACATCGTCTTGATAGACAACAAATCGTGGTTGCTGACCGTAGTCTGAGGTTGTGGAAATGAAGGTTCCCAGACTCTGACCAAGTGGGTCTCTCATCTCGCATTGGGTTCACTGCCAATCTTGATTTAAGAAACCATTTTGTTCACCATAAAATCATTTCTCATCTCACCTAGGGCTCAATGCTAATCTCGATTCAAAAAAGCATCTTGTCCAAACTGGAGATCCATAACGATATCGAGAATCGAGTCCGCAACAATGTCAAGCAATCGCAATTCGCAAGAAACCAAACCAGAGGAAATCCGCGCCGATCGGACAAACAAGCGAACACCTGGACCCCCCCCGCCCCCTCCTAAAGCGCAAGAGACGCACACAAGAATTACCTACGAAAGGTGGCGATCCACTTCCTCGAGGTCATGAGGAATCTGCCGTGCCGGTCATCGTTTCCCTCTCGCCGGCCCCGGGGCGGCGTTGGCGGACTTCTCGAGATCGGGAGCGGGATGGGAGAGGCGGGGCGTTAGATGAGCATTCGAACAAGCGTGCGTATTTCAAAAATGACATAAATATCCCTCGTGAGTCCGCTATTTTCTTATTTATTCAAATAAATTAAGGGCAAATTCTAAAAAAAACCACAGGTTTCCTTTTTTTTCTTTTTTTTAAAGAGTATCACTAGTTTATTTTTATAAAGCATCTCTTATTTTTTCTAAAAGATGAGATTATCTTTGCTCTCTACTCTCGCTTCCGTGCCCTTTAACGTCGAAGGAGTTCGTTACTCATCCATAGCTCTCGTAACATGAGTTCAAGCATATGTTGTCTTACGTTTTTCGATTTGACATACTAATCTCTTCTTTTTCGTCTTTTTCATTGACTCCTTGTCTTCCTCGTGTGATGATGGCATAAGAATATCCACTCCTCTAACTTGCTTCACCTTCTCAAGTCTTTTTGAGGTTTTCATCATCATCTCACTTATACACCCTCTTAGTTTCTTTAGCATTACCTTAGTCCAAAATATCCTTACGCCCAACCAAAAAAGATCCAAAATGTGATAATATATGACAAGGAGATCATCTTCTCAGTGGTCGTGGGGAAGAATTCATCATATGCCCTATAATCCAAGCTCAAGTTTATAGAAAATAAGAGAAGCAATATGAAAATAAAACAAAAGAGGATTGTATGTGGAAAAAAAAAAAAAGCTTAGAATTTTTTAAAGAAATTTATCCATAAATTAAAATAGTGCTCTTTAATGCCAATATGACATAAACAATATTGTGATTGCTTATCACATCACGATATTAGAAGTAATTAAGATCATCTTTAGATTATTTTATGGTTTTTAAACCGATTTGGAATCAAATCGAAATAACCTAATTCGATTTTAGACTCCAGAAACCAGAAATGAACCACTTTCGATTCGGTTTGGAACTGTTAATCTGATTTGATTTTTGATGAGATCGATTCCGGTTCGAATCGAATCGAGTTTAGGCCGGTGGATATATATTGGCGTGCTGTAGCTACAGAATTGGGTTACCTTCTGCATGCATCTATTCTTCGTGGGGATATGGTGAATGACATGCATGGTCATTTTTGTATTCGCCAATGCAGGAGCAGGGGAAGAGAAGGTGGCCCTCAACTTCCAGTCTCACAACGAAAGGCTGCAGGAACCACATGAAGCCCCCATTCAACCCTAGGAATGGGTACTTCCAGTGTCTCCTTGCTCCCTTTTGAACCCACGGGACAGGGAACTGTGTGTGAAGAAGCATTACTCGTATGCTTGTAATGATACAAGACCTTTACCAAAGCTGGTTATTCTGCACGAGAGAGAGAGAGAGAGAGAGAGAGAGAGAGAGAGAGAGAGAGAGAGATGGTGTCATCTGTCATGGAGTGCAATGATCTTCTCAGTAGATATGGTTCCGGATCCTAAGAATGTCGCAGTTGGCATCTGTACTACTGAATCCGGCATTTTTACTGCAGATGAGTGGCAGGCAGAGCAGGCATGATCATGAAGTTTTGTTTTAGAGGAGGAAAAAAGAGTAGCATATGGCTGTGTGCAAAAGAAAAAGGAAGGGTGATGATGACGACGACGATGATGCCCTCCATTATCAGGATTCCACCTTTAGAAGATGATAACGCAATATGCCACCTGCCAGTTTGAAGGCATCATTCGACTCAGAACCTTAGCCTGACAAGCTCTCTCGATCTATCCACACGCACCTGTGCTTGGCCCTCCCGAGAGATGGACATCTCCAACACCACAGTGAGACGAGGGAGAAGAAAGAACCTTTACAGCAGAACCAACCCAAAAGCAACAGTAGTCATCCTTATCACCCAAAAGCTTCTTTGTGAGCTTCCCTTCCCCCATCCTTTATCAACCACAACCGCCAAGCAAGTTGATTGAAGAAGGTCATGCTCTTGAGTCCGAGATTGATGGTCCACTCTATACGTGAACGGCTTCATCATCATCACTGTCGGTGATCATTGGCCCCATCCCCTCCTCGGGTATAACCGGGAACTCCAAGTTGGTTAGCTTCTTCGCACGCAGCGCCTCCACCTGCCAGTCGGTGCGCAGCAGCACCACGGCCAGCACCAGCACCACGCACACCGCCTGCGCCGTCAGGAGGCCGTACCACAGCCCGCCGAAGCCGACCCGGAGCTGGAACGCCAACCCGACCGCCACCGGCGCGCCCACCAGGTAGAAGGACAGCAGGTTGATCCGGGCCCCCACGGCCGGCCTCGCGGTCCCCCGTAGCACGCCGCACCCGGTGGTCTGCGGGCAGTTGCCCAGCTCGCACAGCCCCAGGAGCGGCAGCGCCGCTGCCGCTAGGCGCAGGACCGACGCGTCCGCCGTGAACAGCCTCGCCCACTGCTCCCGGAATATGGTGGTCCACACGACGTGGATGACGCCGATCACCACCGCGCAGCCGAGAGCCACCAGCGCCGCCATCTTCGCCCGGTTCGGCCTCCCGGCGCCCAGCTCATTGCCCACCTGCATGGATCATCACAACATCAGGCCTTGGTATGCAGACAGCAGAGCTGAATCATGGCATCACGACAACAACACGCATCTTAATGTACAAGCTTCGAAGATGACCAATGGAACAGTGTCAGAGACCCTGCGTGGCGAATTTTGATTGGTAAAAAGACTGTAGTAACTCTCTCTTATAGCGCTTTCTAGAAAGCCAACGAAAAGTTGCCTGATATGGCAAACGGAGAGCCCGACACGAGAGACTCAACCAGCGAATAACCCCTGCGTCCGATGCTCCGGCGCAACGTCGTTGAAGAGAAGCCACCTGCGACGGTTGGGGAACAAATAGCCGGCCGAGAGAGAAAGGGGAGGACGAGGTGAGCTCACCCTGGTGGAGACGCAAGCGGCGAGAGCCATGGGGACGGTGTACATGAGGCTGGTGGTCTGGATGAGGACGGCGGTAGCGCCGACAGCGGCGGTGGGGTCGGGGAGGTAGCCGGCGAGCACGGTCATGATCTCGTACCACCACCACTCGAGACAGACGCCGACACAACTGGGGAGCGCGAGGCGGAGCACCGGGGAGAGCCCGCGGAGGGCCGCCCGGGACCAGCCCCGCCAGGTGAGCTCGCAGGCGCGCGACACGCGGAGGTAGCCGAGCAGGAAGAGGGCCATGTTGAGGTTGGTGACGACGGCGGCGAGCGCCACGCCGGGGACGCCGAGGCGGAGGACGAAGACGAGGAGGACGTTGAGAGGAATGTGGAGGAGGACGGCGGCGGCGGAACAGGTGGCCATAGGTCGGGCAATGCCCTGGGAGCGCAGGAAGACGCGGAGGGGCTGGAGAAGGGCGTTGGTGAGGAGATCCGGGAGGGAGTGGAGGCAGTAGGTGGCGGCGACAGCGGTGATGGCGGGGTCCTGCCCCAGGGCGACGAGGATGGGGCCTAGGTTGACCCAGAGAACGGCGATAGGAACGGCGACCAGTAGCAGGAGCAGGATGGTGCGCTGGAGAGAAAGGGAGATGAGCTCCCAGTTGCGTGAACCGTAGGCCTGGGAACAGAGCGGTTCGAGGCCGGAGGCTAGGCCGAAGAGCACGGAGTAGCCGGTGATGTTGGTGAACCCGATGGAGAGCGCACCGCCGGCCAGCTCCAGAGGACCGAGCCGCCCCAGGCACACCACCGACACCATCGCCCGCAGGTAAACCAGGCAGTTCAAGGCGGTGATCGGCGCCGCCATGCTCCACAGCTCCCGTAGCTCCCCAGCCACCAGCCTTGCCATCCCTCCGCCGCCCCCACCCACCGCGGCCGCCTCGCTGTCTCGTCCCTCCGCCATCGCACGCTTCCAAAGAAGAGCTGTCGCCACGAGCGCAGGGGTGACACGATCGCCTCCGTCCACCCGCCGCTTTAAAAAGACGCGAACTGCTTCAGCGGTGATATTAACCGGTGTTGCATTCCATAAAGCGACGGAGATGACGCGACCTGACCGAGCTCTGCATGGTCTATTCCGCACCAGCCTGCGTGTGGCGGCGTGGGGGAAAGCGATGTATGTTTGCGCACGAGCAAGAGCGACTGTGTGTCTCACGTGCGACAAGACGTTGTGGGAGAAGACTGAAGTCTGACGGCGTGGCAGCGTGGGAGAGGGCGAAGTCCATCATCCCTCACGTCGACGTTGTACAGGGTTGCGTCGGTAGGAAGAGCGAGGTGTTCTCATCCATCGTGCATGGTAGCCTGTCATTAGGGTTTCCAAAAGCAAGGACGAAGGATGACTCCTCTGTTCTTCCCGTGTCAGCCATAATGACTGATGACCGACGACAAGAAGGTGCTGTTGCACTCGACAAAGGCTATAGAAGACAACATAAACATGATCTAAACTTACATAACCTTCACACTCTAAGATCATAACATGATCGAAGCTTAAGCGAGCTCAATGAGAAAGGCACGAGAAAAAGACCCCACCGCAAGCTGAGCGGTCCTATCTCGAGCACAGTCGTCTCGGTTCTTCTTCTCATCTACCTCAAACAATTCAAGTCCATCACTCATATCACGCTGCAGCGAGTTGGACGAGCATGCAGGAAAAAGACATAGTGATTGACCCCCGTCGTTGCTATCTGCTGCACTCAATGAAGTGTTTGTTCTACTCATCCACCTTCACACGATCGATTTCGTCGGATCATTTTATGTTCTTGTGGATAAAGCATGGCCAACTTTGAGCTGACTTTTCTTGTCTCATGAAAGTTCCATCAAGGCCTCCACAAGCACATGACTTTTTATCTCAACCCCACTGAATCAAACCAAGTTCATCATCAGTTCTTGGAGGTTTATCGAAGAAATATGATGAGCTCAGGTTTAGCAGTCTGAACTGATCCCACATATGAGAAGGAGGGTATATGAGTGGGTTAATGTAGCCAATGCAACCAAAGTTGTTGCTGGTGACTTCAAAGTGCAGAATGGCAACATCAAAGTGGGAAATAAAATAGACATAAAACCATTAAGTGAGAGACAAATAGGAGTGCATGTTCCCGAGCAAGAGAGCCAATTGCTGGACTTTCGAGTGATGCTTACTTTGCACAACATGTAAGTTTATGCCTTTCTCTTGTCCTTGCACTCCATTCTTTTAAGCAGCAAAAGGTTGCTAAAGCAAAAGCTTATGGTGCTAATTATTAGAACAATATAATGTTGGTCAAAAGTGGTTCTTAGTGGACCATGTCACTCGTAGTGGATCTACCTAATTAGAGTGATTAATCAGTTCATCACTTGCTGATCTTAATCTAAGAAGAATATGGCCAGAAAGATACTCTTGTTTGCTTTAATTATGGTGTTAATCTAAGAAGACCGGCAACCATTGCATGATCAATAATTAGCTGTGGCTATGAGTACAACACTTTTACTAAATTTTTGTTGTAACCTTTTAAGGATGTTTGTAGTTGAAATATTCATCATAGTCACAGCTTGACACATGATAACGCAGTCCACAGTATAAAACAGTACAAAGACAAGATCTGATCATTTCATTCACAGTATGTTTAAGGAATTTTTTTTTTTGTAGAATATTTTTTTCAATTAATTCATTATAAAATATTATTTATTTATGTTTATTTACGAAAATTATTATTTTTCGTTAATTACTGACTTGAGCATCGAAGAGATCATATGTTGAGAAACTCATTCAATTTTATTCTTTAAATATACACCCAAATCAATTTTAGCATTTAATCTTTTGATAATCATGTGGACTTAAATCGAATCCAATTGATCAAAACATCACAAATCTCATGATGATATATATATTTTTATTTAGATGAAAGGTCTCAATATGAGAAGGTGAGGGTGATCCTTTTATTTTATAAGTTTTTGAATAATATTTATCGAGTTTGTTTAGTTCAGTTAAAATTAAATAGAGATTTATTTAATATTTATTTATTATTAAGAGTGTATATCCCGATAAACTCTAGGTGGAACACTATAGATAATGATTTAATCATTTTTTTCGACAATGTAGATTCTTCCGTTGAGCGCTCAATGGTTTCCTTCCTCACGAGATTAGGGTTTCACGGACACGATGACAAAGCCTAGACCACGACCGGCGTGTGGCAGGAGATCCCCCACCTTCACAGGCCACCGCTTCCGAAGAGAATCTTTGGGAAGATCTCGGTCGGCCACGTCAACACTGAGGCGTCGGTGTAATGCCACAACGACGGCGACCTGCACGCAACTCAAAGCTCGGTTTCGATGTATCGGTACGTCGCTTCCCTGTTCATCCACGTCTCATCGTTCACGTGAACTCGCTCCGTCGTCTCCCATCTCCTCCGAGCTTCGTCGAAGCTCCCGGTCAAAATTATGTCAGCCAAGTGTTCGACAAAAGTTCAGGTCTGTGATGATAGCAAAAGCACCAGAGTATGCCTTGCCTTGTTTTTGTTGGAAGATAAATAGCACAAACTCCATGTGAAATGCCTTAGCAGGTAAGGTGTTCGATGGAAAGACTCCGTCGCCCTTCCCTCGAGCTCCTCACAGTCAACGCGCTCGGTACGGGGATGTAATTGGACATGAGTTCAACCCCAGCAATCCTGTCCTGCAAGCCCAACAGCTCCATGATTCATGTCTCTGTTTCGCCACGATCTTGACGACATCGCGGCAGGCGAGCGAGACGAAGAAAGAGCGGGTGAAGAGGTTTCAGGCCCGGCTATCTGACGACGGCCCGTTATGAGCCATTTCAGTCATCTTCCTCCTGCTCTCTCTCTCTCTGTGTGGAGAATGAAGAATGATGGATATGTTAGCATGCTCCGAAGACTTGTATTACAAGCTAATCAGTCAGTACAACGCAGCATCTTTGGCGACCAAAGCAAACCCACCAATTCTTGGATTCTTGAATCGGTTTCAGAATCCTCTCAGTGTGTGTAATGTGTTCCATTTCACAGTCCATTAAAGATGTGTCCACCCTCTGGCACATGGGAAAAAGGCCCCTTTCAAAGTGGGGTTGGTCCAATGCTTTCTTCTTCTTGCATCATTATCTTCTCTGTTTCTTCTTGGTGTGAGATGAGCAAGGTGGTCCTCATGGCCTCCTCAACATATGACCACAGCACCAAAAGGGAGATGGGGATGATGGAAGACAATGAAGGGGAAGTAATCATGCAAAGCAGATAGAATTGACATGCTTTGGACTATGGACCAAATGATGCTGGGGGGATGAGGAATAAAGCTTAACATTCTAACTGAGATGCAATAGCCAACACCAGCACTTGACAGGACAGTTTCTGCTTCTTCCAACCTCATAACATTGAATCATCATTTTTCTATGTATTTTCTGCATCTTCCAACTTGCTCTTCTTTTCTCTTCTTGTTTACTCTATTGGGGTCAAATCATGAACTCCCTCTTAAAAGCAGTCCAGATATTTGTTTCAGATTCAAAGTTTGTCGAGGACATCAATAAGCATCAGTTCTCTTTCAGCAATTCTCATCTACTACACTGCAGGCTGATGTTTGTCTGCTCCAGTAACAAAACTTGGATGGTGCTCCATGGATGCTGATGACAAAGAAACAAGCAGAGGAACATCTTGGCTACTGCTCTGTGGATGATGGTATAGAGAACAAGCAGAGAAACAAAATCTCCTGGGTGTGTTACAGTGGTTGCATGTCATAAAAGAATGGCTTCCTCCAATGTTCCACTTCATTCATGGCTGGCTCAAACTCTCCTTGCAAAGCAAGTGGGCAGGGTGGGGTCCTGATACAGCCAAACACTGATGTGGTACAGGTTGTGCCATTGCCAACCCCAAGGTTAAAATCTTCCAGACATTCAATATCCATGCAGTCTTACAATAATTACTTGCAATTAGTTTGCATCTGGAAACTGAGCAATAAACACTCAGGATGCTTGAGAATTTGTCCTGGTTATGCATGCTGTAGAACACACAGGAGTGAACCAGTCCCTGCCAATTCAGACAAGGCAGAATGAAGGAGATGGGTGGTTTGCAGACAGGAGAACACAAGACTGCATGAGTCCATTGTAAACAATAAAAGCTGTGGCTGGTCTGCACATGGCTGGCCTGCAGAGTCAATGTTGAAAACACAAGGGGAGCAGAGAAGAACTATAATCTTTGGACAGATCTGTTTACTCGAGCAAACAATCATGCCACAGAACAAGGAGCTGACTGATGCCATCATCTGGTAAATGAGGCTTCCTGATGAGAGTAATAATGGTGACGAGATCTACACTGACGTTAGCCACTCTTGGACGACATCTCACTTGAGGAGGGTAATGATGGTGATGGGATGTGCATTGACGTCAGCCACTCTTGGGAATTATCTCACTCATTGGTTTGACCTGACACACCTGGCCGAGGCAGACCAGAACGACGACCGAGGCATGTCAACGCCCTACGCGAGCCCGGTTCTTCATGCAACACTAACGTCGGTGTCGGATGCTATCAGAGGTATGACCCTGCTCCCTGCGAGCAGGCACATCAGGAGCAGTAAACTACTCTATAAAAACCTTCGCGCCTCGTCTCACCAGAGGGGGAGAAAGAAAGAGGAGGAGGCCAGATACCTGACCCTTCCCATCTCTTTTCCCTCAACCCACCATTGCTGCCCTTCAATTCTAAAAAGGAGGAGATCCACCGAAGGCTACCCACTAACTTGATCGTCGGAGGGGTCGGGCCGAGCTATCGACCCGACCTGTGTGCAGGTACGAAGACGGAGCCACTTCCCCGAACGCCGAGGAGAGGAACCCCTTCCTGAAAAAAAACCCGACGCGCCTCGACGTGCTCTGACGTGTGCGACCGGCTACCTCAGCAACCCCGAGGGATGTTGAGCTAGATCCCATCCCATTCAGGACCCGAACCAAGCCATGTCGGCCCCGAGGCCACGGCGTAAAGTTGTTTACACCAACACTTCCCATGCCTTCTTTATGCTCATCATCACTCACATGCACATCAAGACACTGTAAACATGGGCTACAGTGTACCCTTGTAGTCATTCTGAAGGGATCATTCCCTGCAGCAGGAACTCAATTTGGCAGAAGGAATTGTATGTGAAGCAGGATAGAGTGAGGGAGGAATGAATGATATGCACAGTTTTGGTTTCTTACAGTAGCAAGCCAGGAAACATTCATTCTCCTGCAGCTGCAGCTATGAGAACATGACAAGCTAAGATGTAAAGAAAGAGAAAGGGGACATGAGGAAGATTCTTCTTGTAAGAAAAGTTACTAACAAGGCAACCCATATGACAAGAAAGTGCATATAAGACAATGTACAAAGCATTTACAATGATAACAAGAAGCATAAGCCATCTTTATCACCTTTCTAACACCTCAACCATGTCTTATGAAACTACAGCAGCAACTCGCAAGTAGACAAATATAATTTTGACTCCAATAAACAAACCAATCACACACCAACAACAAAGGTTAAGACTGAGCTCTTCCTTTTATTTCTTTCATTTATATCAATGGAGATGAATGACGGTACGCTGCAAGCCGCTCATGTGGGTTTGGCAGAGCTCTTCGCCTTGGATCGGTAAAGGAGCTTCTTCTTCTTGGATGTTGGGTTTTCGATGTTAAGAACCACCTTTCCCGGCTCGCCGATCTTGAAAGAGGTCTTGATTACAGGCTCATCAGTGGCAACCAACTTCCTAGTCTTCTGCACGATCACCGTGTACCCGTCCTCCGCGCTTGGCATGAACTCGGCGCCATAGCTCACTTCCCACCCTGAGACTCGGAGTTCCCACACCAGGAGGGTTGCCTGCGAAGATAGCGAAATGATCCGAAACAAAGCTATCACTAAAAACTTTAAAGCAAGATTAATTCTTCCGAGCACCAATGAGCAGTTCAAAACTAAACACAACCTCAGTAGCTGGTATTTCTATCGATTGCTTCGATGAGGCCTTGATGGTAACTTCGGTAACAGCATCCGCAGTGGTGAATTCTGGATCACTCTCATTGCTTAGTCCTCCGAACGCAACTGGAACTTGCTCGGGTGCTATGTACCTGTACCGAGAACACAAACGCACGTAAGGAAATCATGAAATTACACAGAAATTATATTATCAAAGAAACTTCTGTGATCCTCGCGCACTTAAATAGGGTCTCTGCCGATTTGGATGGCCCGGCGAAGACGAATTTGCTCTTGGTCCTCTGCGTGAAGAAGGGACTCATCATCCGACTAAAAGCCAAGTACCACCATGGAACATTGATGAACACCTAGAATCACACAGATGCTACAGGTTATATTTTGCATCAATTGGTACATAACATAGTGAATTATATGTACAGGATCTCAAATTCAACCAAAGGTCAATCTGAGAGTTCTAACAGGGGAATCAATCATATAAGCAAACCACCAAATGGATGCAAAGGGATTGAACTACAATTTTCAGTTTTGGTAATATGTATGCAATCTTCTAAGCATCCTATATTTTGAGCAAATCCAACATTTTATTATTCATGCTTTTGTTAATCAGAACTGATAAGAAATTTAATCTCTTCCGACAAGATGCAGTTCTTCGAAATCGAAAGGCACAATTCAGATGAAATTGAACAGGAACAGTAAAAAGAGGACTCGATTTTACCTTCTTGGCGATGAACTCAGGGTAGTTGTCCTGCAACAGGGTGACTGCCTGCCTCGTAGCCTGGCGATGCTTCCCAAGCCGCGGCGTGTTCTTGAGATCGGTCACCTGAACCATGGATGAGACGCCACCAGGAGTGAAGTCCAAGAGCTCTCTGATGCCCTTCTCCAGGTATTGGATCCTCCACTTGAGGAACCTCTGCCTCTTCTCCTCGTCGCCGAAGGCCTTGTCGTAAAGTTCCTTGTTTTGGAACTCCCCATACACGTTGTAGCACACGGGGTGGCCCTCCCTGTCGACGCCGTGCATGAACACGGCCTTCTCCAGCTCCGGCAGGCCGAGGTCCTCCTGGAGGAGGGCCTCGATCCCGAACTGCTTCCGCCAGATGACAGCGTTCTTGAGCATCGACAAGGCGTCCTTCACCTTGAAGTCCCGGGCGCGGAGGAATTTGAGAAGGATGGTGTCGGTCCTCTCATCGCCAAGGAGGGGGACGCCCCAGATGAACACCTCCTCCGGCGGTTCCGCTGGTGGTGGAGCAGGAGTCTCAGCTGGCGGCTCGTCTCCTGCCGCCGGAGTGACCTCCTCCGCGGCCGCCGCAGGAGCGGTGGCGATGGAGGCGACGGTTTCCTCCACGGCTTCACCTGTCTTGGTGCCGTCGTCCTCGGCTGCAGCTGGTAAAGGTTCCTCCTTCTCGGCCGTTGGCTTCGGAGGCTCCACCTCCGGCGGAGGAGCGGGTGAGTCCGTCTCATCTGGCTTCGGGGGCTCCTCAGTCTCCGTCTCGGGCTCCTCCGGAGCAGGGGCCGCAGCCGCAGGCTCCTCCGGCTTGGGCTCCTCCTCCTTGACCGGAGGTGGCGGAGGAGGGGCGAACTCGTTGTTGGCGAGGGCGGCTTGGACGAGCTGTTTGAGCTCATCAAGCGCTTTCTTCTCAGGGTCGACGAGGTCGGCAACGACGTTGCTCTCCTCCTTGAAGGAGACGGACGGTGCAACGATGGCCTCGGCGGGAGGCCCCGCTTCCTCCGCCTCGGGCTTCGTCTCCTCGGCCGTCTTCTTCGGCTCCGCCTCCTCCTCAGCCGCCTCAGGAGCTGGCGCCGGAGGTGTCGCCTCGGTCACCGCCGCTTCCTCCACCTTCATAGGAGCCACCTCGGTTGCCTTGCTCTGGGTTTCCTCCGCCATAGCCAACGATTAGGCGCGAGTTTGGTAGGAGACAAGCAATAGTAGCCGGAGGCAGAGAAAGCCAACACATATATAGATAAATAAATGAATAAATAAATAAATAAAATAAGGGAAAAAAAGACAGAAGAACAGTTCATGGATAAATGAAGAAAAACAATGCTGTAAAACATAATTTTGCTGATCCAAAATATCTTGTCAATTCTCGAATTTTAAATCAAATTAATCCAGAGTTAATCAATAATTATATTGTTATTATTGTATTTTATAACTATTTTGTGAAACAATCATGAAACATAGAAATTGATACAATACATATAGTTTCTATTAAAAATAAATTAAAATTTCTGAAAAAAAAACATATCCATAATTTTTCATTGAAAAAACATATTAAAAAAATAAATATTTTCAAAGACCAAGTCAAATGACTAATTGTCAAATAATTATGGCAATGTGTGTGTTACCCACCAAACTATTCTAGTGAGAAGTTAATATGTCTTGCAATGGTACACATTTGATGCTCTTCACAAAGAACAAGTCAAGTGATACAATAAATAATAAATACTCTTAGTATTTATTATTTTATTGTATGTGTTTACATTACAGATATTGAGATGTAGAATATTCCTATAAATCCAGCCCATTGTTTTGCCATGGCCTTGGAATTCTTGCAAGCTACAAGACAAAGGAACAACCCATCAACATCAACAAGCTGCCCTCCTTGACTTGCTATTATTGCTCAGCCATTTCCTTCTTTTCCTTGTCCATAAGCTTGTAACTTAGTTTCTGGTTTCCTAAGAAATGTGTCTTCTTCATCTGTCAATTTTTGGAGATGAAGGGCAAATGAGTCAGATCAATTCTAGGAGATGGGAGCAAGATGGCTCATTTGGAGTGGCAGTACCATTTGCTTAGCTGGTTGTGTGTCCCCACCCCAAATGTCTCTTTCTCATCTAATTTATGTCTGACCTATGTTTTAGTGTTGATAGTTACTTTTAGTTGTATAGTTATCACAAGCCACAAACATGATTGTAAAGTTACAAATCTCAGTATATTTAGGTAGCAACAAGGCAGCCTTATGATTAGTGGCATCGTCTTTACTTATTGATCGCGATTCTAGTAATCTATCGATCCTCCTATATTATTAGATATCAAAAAATAAAATAAATTACTATGTATCAACTCATATACGAGTAGAAGATAATCCTTCGATCGAACTTGACCTTAGACGATGATAATTTCATCTCCTTCCTTAGCACAAGCAAATGGATATGGTCCATCCAAGATTCCCTTTTATATTATTTATTAGCATAAAACTTTTTTTTTTTTGCCAATGATCCAATTTTGCTCAATCCTAACATATGAAGTCCATATCAATAAGGTAGCAAAGAGAGAAAACCTATTGATTTATAAGACTATATTGAGGTTTTAGAGGCTAATT
Organism: Musa itinerans; assembly: GCA_001649415.1. NCBI lineage: Eukaryota > Viridiplantae > Streptophyta > Magnoliopsida > Zingiberales > Musaceae > Musa > Musa itinerans. The sequence continues at coordinate 181,673 of LVTN01000325.1, forward strand.
TAGAATGTAATCCAAAAATTTCACAAGCCCTGTACTTAGATATCAATGTTTCCTCTCTAGAAAACTCAGGTCAATTACAACTAGCATGAAACTTTTTTTTCTTTTGCCAATGATCCAATTTTGCTCATGTTGAATCTCGGATTTTGATGATTAGTAGAGAGAGAAAACATATTGATTTGTAAGACTACATTGAGGTTTTAGAGGTTAATTTAGAATGTAATCCAAAAAATTCACAAGCCCTGTACTTAGATATCAAAGAGTGTTTAGATATGTTTCCTCTCTAGAAAACTCAGGTCAATTACAACTAATTATAATTAACATTATTTAATATATGTTAAGAATATACTAATACTCTAATATTATTGTAATCGTAACTAGTTTCTATAATATTAATAACCAAATGATAGTTAATTGATGAAGATTAACCACATGACATATTTGTTAGTTTTTAAGTTTTGTATGGATGCATATGCTAAATTTTAATTTAGAGAGAGAAGTGGAAAATCACTTATTTTAAGGATATATACACATATATAATATATTCATAATAACCAAACAATGGTAGGTGTTGTTGTGCAACTTTTAAATTATAGCTTATTAAGATGAAGAGGTCAATTGGGTAGGCAAATAACAACATAATTATAGGAAAATAAATTGCCTAAGCACTCAATTAATTTGTATGTCCTTTCCTTCTCCCATTACTTCAAGATTCATAGATGAATACTATCATTATTGTCTAAGTACTTCTTAATTATTCTTTCATTAAGTCTACTTCCATATTCATACTTCATGTGAGTTGATTTAAGAAACCTTTGGTTTTGTTCACAAATATCATGAGATTTTGGAGGAAATTTTGATGGGAACATAAACTAAAAAACCTATTTCTGGATGAACATCCTCTTTTTTGTTTTTTTGTTTTTACTTCTCATTTAGTGTCATTTAAAGATGCCCTGTTTTAGCTTTATGTTAATTACTTCTCAAAAGAAAAGAAAAGAAAAGAAAATTATATAAAATGCATTAGAAAAAAAAATATGTGCAGAAAGGAAACAAAATTAAATTAAATTTCATGTAAAATCCATATTATTTAGAAATTCTAACTTTGATTTAGCAAACTTTCAAGGGAATCTGATTAATCTTATCAAAATAAAGGGAAAATTATAGTTTGATGAGGCTCAATTTTTTCTTAAAATAACTATTATTTTAATTATTCATTTGCCATGCAACTCCAACAGTTGAATTTGACATTCACAATAAAATAAGGAATCAATTAATCAAAAGTTTATGCACTCCTCATCAACATTTAACAAAAAGGATGTTTTTTGTTATTATAGATTCAATTCATAGGTAAAAGAGTTATTGGATGTGCTATACATCTCACAACTAATTTAGTTGCATTCATACTTTGTTATGTCCACACTGGTGTGTAGGACACAACAATTATGACAGTGATGTTGATGGAAATAATATCAAATCCATCTTGAGCTGTCCCAACTCTGCAAATTTCATTAGAACCCAAACATGCTGAGCTCCACCCTCTTCACTACCTCCATTTCAATGTCATGGAGCATGGAATATACCAGGGCAAAATAACTTTCCATGATGAGGCAATTCATTGCCCAAAACATTTGATTCCATATTGTCTATCTCATGCACTTGTACAAGGTAGAAGATTCCTCACTAGAAGAGAGAGAGAGAGAGAGAGAGAGAGAGAGAGAGAGAGAGAGAGATTAAATAGTGTTCTTGATCTCTGTGTTGGAGATCATCCTCACTGTTTTGCCATTCATTTGTTTGGTTATAAGGACTTCCATTCCTGCACTCTTTCTTCATATTAAGTGGATGGAATATTAGGTAGGCCAACATGAACTATCACTACTCAGCAATCATTCCATTGGTGTTGGTGGACTTATTAGAATGATCTTTCTTTTCCCTTTATTCTTGGCAGAAGAATCAAGCTGATAAGATTGTAGAACCTCAATTCTTTCAAGCAAATGTGGGTGCCTTACCATCTCAATGAACATGCTTGAAGGAGTTGCACTGACAAAGATGGGTTTCAGATAAGCTGATAAAGCAAAAGTAGATTTGATGGGTTGGCCATACTTTTGCATCAGGAAATATCTCAAATTTGGAACATGTAGTGCTTGTAAATGGTTTTTCTCAAGAAATGATCATCAAGGAAATCATGTTCAAAGAATTTTTTAATAGACAAAATGATGATCAATATATGATTTTTTTTACCATATAGGAAAGATAAAAACATAACTCTCTCACATCCTTTCCTCAAAAGCCTTTTTACACTATCTTCCCTGCAGGCAAACAGAACACAGTCAATGATACATCACATTTTTTTTTTATTAGATCAACCTCAACAAGATCCAACCACATGTAAGTCTGATACATGGTGCCAGTTTCAAGAGACAGGAGCATGGAACAAGTTTCATATGGATGACAATGAACATGAACCAGAAATAAAAGGCAAGAGTTAGCAGTCTTGTAAAGAGCAACTAAGGTTTTGTAATTTGATGATTAGTCTTTTCTCATTGAGAATGCTTTTGCTGGCAGCCATGACAAACTAAGAAACCTCACAAACAGTAATCATATGACTGAGAGGAACACATGACCATAGAAGGGTGATAAATTATGCATCACATACCAATCAAAATCCATCAACAGCAGCATCAAAATGTGCCAAACAAGGATACAAGGTTTCTGCATCCTCTCCCTCTATCTTATTTCCATATAGTCAATACCTCCCAAAGATTCATAAATAACTTTTCCTAGAAGGGGACCAACTACTGGTTGTCTGAATGGAAGTAGTTTTACCCATTCAACTTACAGCTAAGCAGGGATTTGATTCACAAGAAAGCACAAGTGGATGAACAACAGCATCGACTTTAACCTGGCCCGGATCTAATGGCATAGTCTAAATCTGCTATAAGATCCTCAATGTCCTCGATGCCAACAGAGATACGAACAAGGTCATCGGTCAGACCCCTAGCCTCACGAACTGAAGCCGGTATACTTGCATGGGACATGAAGCATGGCAAGCTTATCAAGGACTTCACGCTCCCTGGATCAAATGAAAATACATTGTGAATGCACATAAAGAGTAGCTAACAAGAAAAAAATGCTATCTACATGGATGCTTTTGTCAAAATTGTAAGTGAAGCCTCTGTTGAGCTTCAATTCATTAATAACATAACTATGTCAAATTGCAGCATGGTGACCTGCTAATGCTACAAAAAAATCTAGGAATAGATTTTTGTTTTCTCATCGTATGAAAGGCTACCGAAAAGGGAGGAGAATTACCAAAACTAACAGTTACACTGAAGTACTTGGTGCTTTGCACAATATGCTCTGAGAGAGCTAGTGATCCTGTCAAGAAGCTAAGTACAGAACCAGCACCTTTTGCCTGCAAAGTAAATCAAAAACCAAATGATCTTCCTGCGATCCTTATTTTACTATACACCTTTACCTTACTTGAGAATAATGCAACGAGCGCCCAGGATGGCCAGGAAGTCCGGCATAGTTCACTTGCTTCACCCTTGGGTGGGATGAAAGGAATTCAGCAAGCTTCTGTGCATTAGCCTATCGGCAAAATAATAATAAGTGTGATGGCCAACAAGCACAACTCAATGCACACAATATTGAAATGATGCAAAGGTAATTATTCCACATCAATAATCATTGAAATTTGAAAACATAACAACCTTAAAACAATGTTAATGTTTCATTTAGAGAAACCAAATCCTGGTTCATGTTTACCATGAAAAGTATTTAACTTCAAAAAACAAAACGTCTCCTCTTGCAGGCATAATTAACACTCATGATTAAACTGCAAAAAGCATAAGTCATGCCCAGTTGAAAATGTCTCGTAAATCCATGTTTTCTTATTAACAGGGTGTAGAAATATAAATACGGAATGCAAAATAAAGGTCATTTTATGCATTACCCGATTTACTTTGCATCTAGGTATAAACAAAGTCCACAAAACCCTATTGCTTTTACTTCTTTCATGGTTGGCAAATTTGTCTCCCACTTTAACTCCGTACAGACAAGAACTTAAAGGCAATTATACAGGGACAAAACAAATGGTTGCACCTGTTGTTTCTCTACACGCAGAGCCATGGTCTTGATACCTCGCAAGCAAAGCCAACAATCAAATGGTGCCAATCCAGAGCCTTCTGCATTTTGGAGGAATGCAATCTCTTTGGCCAAGCTGGTGATGCCATAAAAAAGAAAATAGGTATTATATGTTACTTCAGTAACAGGACATGGTAATAATTTCATAGTGACAGGAAACACAATCAGATTCGCTGATAGAATTATTAGTATGGCAGTTAGAAAAAGATATTAAATTTAGAGTCCCATGATTCGTGGGGCAATTAGGCCAAGGCCCAGTAGGATGTCATGATACAATATTCTTGCATAAAAAAAGTTTATCAACGTGGTTGCTAATATTTAACTTCAGAATGATACTTGTAAAAACTAAAAAAGAGTCCTCTAAACTCTTGCAAAAGCTACCAAAACAAAAGTACAATGAGTAAAGCGCTGAATTACTTGCACAACTTTTATCCATAAGGCCTTTCCAATTCTGATAAACATCATACATCATATCTTGCAGCCACTTCTTTTTAAATTTTCTTGTTCTCCATAAAGCAGTATTCTGATAGACAATCACACACACACACACACACACACACATATGTGTGTGTGTGTGTGTGTGTGTGTGTGTGTGTGTGTGTGTGTGTGTGTGTGTGTGTGTGTGTGTGTGTGTGTGTGTGTGTGTGTGTGTGTGTGTGTGTGTGTGTGTGTGTGTGTGTGTGTGTGTGTGTGTGTGTGTGTGTGTGTGTGT
>LVTN01000325.1:186531-199976 GCA_001649415.1 Musa itinerans
ACATATACATATATATATGTATGTATGTATATTTTCTGTTGGATGCCATAACATGTCAGAGTTTAAAACTGAATGACTGATTGGATGTTCATCCACTCTAGGGATGGTTGGCTGCAACTCAAAAATACTTATTTTGATGTTTACCGGGATATATGATGTATGTCAACAAAATATGTGAAATGTAAATGAGATTGTGAGCTATAAATAACATCAATAACAAAAATCTCCCACCTGTCACCCTTTACAGCAAGGATGCCTGCCATAAGATCACTATGACCAGAGATAAATTTAGTAGCTGAGTGCATCACAATATCTGCAAGGGGAAGAAATTGCCAGTAAATCAGAAACCTATCATTTAACTAAGACACTGAAGATGCCAGAACCTGTAAAAATTAAAATACTATTCTACAATAACAGTCCATAAGAATACCTGCTCCAAGTTGTAATGGCTGAGATAGCACTGGAGACAAGATACTATTGTCCACCATAACTAACGCACCAAAGGAATGAGCTATCTCGGAGATTTTCTGCCATGAAATGAAAATATTAGCAAAGGCATCTCATGATATCAAGAGAACAGATTATTTAAAAACAGTGACCAACAAACAGCATGATATAAGATCCAGGGGAGGCATCTTAGTCTTTCAAAAGAATGATCAAATGCCAAAGTCTAAATAATGACACAAACTAGGGGCATCACAGTGCAAATCCTACTATGCTTCATAATCAGATGAGAGAGGTCACAAAAAACACCCTTGACTTATGCAGAACACCTTCATAGCCACAAGAATTTCCCCAAAAAGGAAGCAGTATAGTGTCTAACAAACCACTATAGCCATTTGCGTACACGTATGTCGGTTATCTGTTGGCGAGGATTTGTTGGGCTCTCTAACCACACAAGCTTTGTCGAAGGGCCAATTGCAGATGCCACCTCATTGATGTCAGATGTGTTAACTCGTCTGCAATGTCAAAAATATATAATGTTGTTAGCATTTGACAACTGTGGTAAAACAAATATCTGTTGAGAAGGGAAGGACACCAAACTAACTTCACGATAACCCCACTCTTTGGAACCACTCGTGATAGCAACCGGTCAGAGCCGCCATATATGTCATCTCCAGCAACGATTTCTTGACCTAGATATAAAAGCTTGGCCATTCAATTACGTCCAGTGGCAAATGTCAGGATATTTAAAGGTAGATTCACACCAGCTTCAACAAGATGTGTAACAGTAGCAAGAGCAGCCATGCCACTAGTGAAGCAAAATGCCTGATCAGCCTTCTCAAGCTTAGCCATAAGACTGATTATTTAGACAACAATATATTTATCAATAAAAAATGAGAAATGATTTCCAAATTATACTTGCTATATCTAAGCTGTGCATACCAGCATCAGATAACAAACCTTTGCAGCACATCTCGAGTAGGATTACCACTTCTGGTATAGTCATAGGGGCCATAAGTAGTTGCCGAAGGCTGAAGAACATGGAAAGGCAAGAACTTGCAACTCAACAAGCATATCACCAAGTATCTCAAAATAAGCAAGAAATGACTGGCTCAAAAGGGAAAATTAAACTAAACTTCTTATACGGCTCCACATTCAATTTAAACTCTATCCATGTATTTTTCCAGAACCAACACATATTCATAGAAAAAAGGAGAGGAAGCTCTTCAACAACTCCTTTCTCTTTGAGAAAGGGGAACAAAAAGAAAATAAAAAGGTATAAAAAGCTTTGCTCTTCAATATCATGCCATTATCATCCTCCTTCCCCAATTGATTACATGCATCTATCAGAAAAAAGCTTGAAAGCCTGGGTTTGCTTCACAAGGCCTGCTATTTTTTGTTTCTTTTTCACCCTAAGCAACTATCAAATACAATTAAATGGCCTAGATTTAAAAGCTTCTTTAGACAATAAAGTCATTTTCTTTGAAGTGAAATGGAAGAAAAAAAAAAGGAACTTTCACCTGCTTAAATGTGGATGTTTGGTACAATGGTGTACTCATAGCTCCATAGGGATCAAACGAATTTCCAAAGCTAGTCAATATCGTGGCGACGCTCGGTTCCCTCTCCTCCAATTCTGTAAAAATGAGCTTCCAAATTCAGTTAATTCAACTATAAAACAAGAAAAATGATCAAGAAGGCTGAACAAACCCGACTCCGAAGATAAATCATCCAAGCGATCAGCAAAACCCTCCGCCACAGCCGAGGTGCTCGTGTCCTTCTCCCTATCCCCGGCACCCAGACTCGTGTCCGATCTCCGTGACATCATCGCCAGCGGCGCTGTGCTCCTCTTCGAGGAGAACCGTAAACTCCCGCTAAAACCCCAGCAATCCTTAAAGCCCTACAATTGAAGCAACATCTAGGCGTTACAATAGGTAATCATAGAAAAAGGAGCTTTTTGAGATGGGCACGGAGAAGAGGGATGTTTCCGGCTGTCTTCTTACGGAAGGGGGATCGCGGGCGGGATTGGAGCAGAGAATGCGAACGACGGAGGAAGACGCGGCGTAGGCGGAGGTGGTCGCCATGGAACGAAGAAAACTTGACAGGGTTTATAGCACCCTCTCGGTCCTGGTTAGGGTTTTGACGGTTCCTACAGCGGAGAAAGACGGCGAAGGAGACAAGAGGAGGGGTCCGTAAAGGGTTTGTCAAAATGACAGACATATCCCTATGCATAAATTGGTTCCCATATTTACCCCTCTCTAAGCTAAGTTTTACATTCATTATTCATCCAATATTCAAAATAGTGATAGTATATATAATACTATAACGTAATATAAAAATACTATATATGTTTACAATATATTATAATATTTTCATAAAAAAAAATTATTATGATATAATATAAAAATACTATAATATAATTATCTTAGTATTATTGGAAACACTATAATTCTTAGGATTTTAGGATTTTATCCTTAATAATTCTTAGATAAATTTTTGATAAAATATATTTTTTTATTCTTAAAATAGTGTGATAAGACATGCCAAAGCTGTCTCCGAACTCTTTACATTGATCGGTTCACAAGACAGATTAAAAATATTATAATTTTATTTTAAAAATACAATAATCCTATTAAAAATATAATTGGCATGTGAGGCTCCGTGGATGCTTGCGCGCGCATTAAGACAAGCAGGAGGCGTGCAGCCTGCGGGGCTCCGGCGAAGTTACGAGGATGCCGTCATTTGATCTTTGCGCTTCTTCTGCTTCTTGATTCATCCCATCACGTTCCCCGGCCCGAGAAAGTAAAAGAAGGAATGGAATCTCCGCCGGAGGAGGACTTCTGCTCGATCTGCCACGACAGCTTCACCTTCCCATGCCAAGCCAATTGCTCCCACTGGTTCTGCGGTCACGGCTCTTAACCCCAATCCCCCCCCTCCCTCTCTCTGTACAATCTTGAACCCTAATTTTTTGTTCTTGAGGACCTTCTTGTTTAGTTTCGAACCTTTAGTTTCGTTTTCTGAGCTTTCCCGCATGTTGGCGATTCTTCGCTAACCTGAGGTGGTGGATCCAATTTTTTCATCGATTTCGTTGATTCCTATCGTTCTTGTAGTTTTAGTCGGATGAAGAATCTTTGTGGGAACTCGTGGTGTCTAATCTGGCAATCTCTCGTAAAATCTTGAACCTTAATTTCTTGTTTTTGACGTCCTTCTTGTTTGGTTTTGTGTCTTTAGTTTCGTTTTCTTCATTTGTTAATTGTGTTCGATCGCAACAAGACTAGCTTTCGCATTCTTGACCAGCGTTTTTTGTAATTCCAGTCTGATGGTTGAAGAATTTTTATGGGAATTCGTGGTATCTGATCTGACAATATCTCATAAGATCTTGAACCCTAATTTTTTTGTTCTTGATGTCCCTCTTGTTTAGTTTTGAATCTTTAATTTCTATTTCTTCGTCGTTAATCGTGTGCGGTTGCAACAAGACGAAGCTTTCCCACAAAGTGGAGATTCTTCGCTGGCCTGAGGTGGTAGAGCCAATTTATTCATTGTTTTAGGTTGAGTCGCATGCCACCATTTTTGTAATTTTAGTCAGTTGGATGAAGAATTTTCATGGGAATATGGAGTGCATTTGGATTTTAATGGTTGTCTGGTTTAGTTTAATAAAGAAGAATATTTTATCTTCCATAACATTAATTTGTATGCAAGAATATTTGGAAGGTTGACTAATTGAATAATGGAATCTGCCATCAAGATTTGCGATGTTTGCTTTGAGCAAGTAATGCAAGTTTATTTATGATGGTTGAATTCTTTCTTATGCACATAACATTTCAACTTTACTCTGGATTCTTTTCTTGGCCTTGCTTAAATAATATACCATATATTTGATCATAGTCTTATTAAACCTAAAACTCTTGGTTTCTATCATTTATCTCCATCGATCAAGTTAAGACTTAAATCTCAACTAAACTCTCATCAATTAAAATAACATCATTACTAGATTACATACAGTATGAAAGTTTATATGGCTATTATGTTGATCCATGAAAGATGAGGACTCAAAAGTATATCTTTCATGTAACTCTTATAGTTTTTGTTTCCTCTTTTGAATCACAACATTTTTGTTTCCTAATCATTGCTCCCAAAACCAGCTGAACAACATTTTTATATTAGATAAAAAACATCTCACGATGGCTCAGTCATGTAGCAGTAGTGTATTAAAACCTATTTATTATCATGTCACATTATAATGTACATTTTCTTTTTTTTTACCTTTCTTTTGTGACGTTTTGGAGCTTTTTCACAATGCCAACTTTATTTGTTGGCTAGGGACTCACAATAATCTCGTAAAATGCTCATCTTTAGTATCTTCAAGACTTTTGCTTGACACTGGTTAGTTCTTCTAGACTTTGAGAGGTCATATGTTGTCATTCACAGCCTGTGCAGATTGTTCTCGCTGTTCATTCTTTTTTTATGCTTTCTCAAAAAGCGATGGTGATTTTTGAGTTCTATACATGCTTCTGTACTAAGCATGCTAGTTGCTCTATCGCTTAATCTTTTATGGTTTCCCAGAGAGATCTCCTACATGAATTAGTGAGGTAGAATAAAAGACATTTTCCAATGGCAATTAGAGAACATATGTTTAGATTCTTGATCTCAGAAGTGATTTTAAACTTGCTTAGATTATGCATCTAGCTTATAGCTTTGAAGTACAGCATTATCATTTACTTCAAATATCCCAGAGATGGTAGGTATTGTTGGTCCTAAGTCAAGTTTCAATTGTAGAGTCAGGAGGTCATTATTGTCTCAGTATGTTTGTTGATTAATTAGTTATAATATGTTTTAAGACGATCAACTTTGTATTCTCAGGCCATTGTATTCTGCGTGTGTGGCATCATGGATCTGCCCTTCAACCATGCAAGTGTCCCATTTGCCGTCGTTTCATAACTTTGTTAATACCTACTGATGCTGCTGTACAAGAGCGCCAGGACCCAGAAGCTAGTCGAGTTCTTGAAAACATTGAGAAATACAACCGAAATTTTGGTGGAGGCTCATCCAGCCTTATACAGGTGAATTTCCCATCACATATCTATCTTGTGCATTTCTTCAAAGGATAAGAAAGCCATTCCCTGCCTATCAAAATTTTCCCATCTCAAATGAAAAATCACTACCAAATGTTCATCTAGATGAAGTGACTAGATGAGTATTTAACAATAACAGTGCAGAATATTCATTTAAAAATACTAAAGTGAATTTTGTGTTTCATTTTATTTTTTTTGTAAAGAATAAAAATTATGTCAAATGCAACAAAAAAAATTCTAGTTAGGAAGAGAACTTTCCAATACATCTACTATATGTAATATTGAGAAGCATATCAGACAGAAATATGTAGTCAAATATCAGTCCTTTGATATTGAACTGATACCTAAATCGAAAGCCAATTTATTAAAAGATTAACTATTGTGGCATCACAGAGGTTGAGGGACCTTCCATTCTTCATCCGAAGGCTGTTAAGAGAAATGATGGATCCACAAAGGTCACTGCCCTTAGTCCTCAGAGTACGAGTGATTCTTGCTGTAAGTAACAGATAACTCAGACGAAATGTGCATATAAGGTTGTTATATGTTTTCAATATATAATTTAATTCTCAATAAGTACAAGGGAGCAGTCTTAGATATTCATTTTCAAACTTCAATAAATATATTTCTTGCATTATCATGGCCAAAGTTTTGTGTTTCTACCTAATCTATTTGGTTCTTCTTAAATTGCTACATCATACATTTACCTTTTTTTACCATGTGCAACAAAAGCTAGGTCCTGTCTTTTTCTTTTTGTTTTAAGTGAAAAGTTCTTGATGTCTATGGAACTTTGATTCTTCAGTGGCATATCAACATTTCCAGACAAATTTTGTTATTTTGATTGGTAATTGTTGATCTAGTAACATATATAGGTTTATTGCTACTCTTATATATGATTATCAGAAGCTCGATATTAGGTTGGGATTCTTATGTAACGAAAGTACTTGAATGATGCTTGTCTGGACTGGAACACAAAATAACTTTTGCTCATGTTCAGGAGATTTTACCAAAGAGCAAGGTAGAATGGAAGTAGTTGCATCCACATTGTTTTTAATTTGTTAAAATACTCAAAATCCTATAAGGTCACATTAAGATCACCAGAACCAAGTTATCCTGGAATCAACTCTATGAATATAATATATCATATAATTCTGTAATGTATTCAATATAATATTTAGGCTAGAATCTTTTAGGGCTTTAACCTACCTCTAAGGTTTGCAATCCTCTTTTTCTTGATGTGTTAAAATGCAAAAAAGGTAAAAAGAAAATATCCATGTAGTTATGGACTTGCTAGCCCCTCTAGTGTCACTTAAATGCCAACAATGTTTAGCAGTATTGAGATTTAATTCTGCTAAACAAATCTAATGTGGGGCCAAGAACTTTTTACCATAGCGATGATAATCTTTAGTTTTTAAATGTTTATGAGAAAGGACTCCCAAATATTTGAATTATTATTGTGAACAGATTATGAAATATTGTTATCTGGTCATTGTCATGATAATGTTCTAAGAAGTAGCCATGATAGGCGGTCAATCAATTTACCACACAGCACATAAGTGTGTGCTGTCACACAAGTGCCCAGAAACACACATCATACTGAATATTGAAAAAAGTCTTTGTTCATGAATGTATGTTATCAGGTATCAAAATAGAAAATTTTATCAAGATCAAAGTATAATTAGGTAATTTGAAGTTATAGTGATAAGTGACCAATTGATGTGATCAACAACAAGAGAGGATAGATGTTTAAGATATTAATTTAATATTAGCATGCCCGACCTGTTTTATCATGACAATAAAAATATTCATGACAAAGAATTGATAAATTGGTATTAATTTAATATTAACATGCCCGACCTGTTTTATCACGACAATAAAAATATTCATGACAAAGAATTGATAACAATGAGGAAAAGGAAGCATATGCATTAGTGGCATAATCTGGATATGCATTCCTATTCTCGGAGTTATTTGGACACAATGTGCTACTGTTTAGGTGTACATCAAATTGTTTAGTGGACACCAAAATTTTTATGACCATGGAATAGGTCTATGTGTCCAGAAGCAGAATCAGATAGTCCCTGCAAAGAATTTTGAAAAGATTATGCAATGGGGCTTAGAATTTGATTTCTGCAAAATTGTAAACCAATTATAAAGCAGTTAACAACATGTTAATGCAACGTGTATTGTAAGCCTATGTGCAGTACCCATGCTCGCTTAGGTACTTTCTAGTTTCTAGGATACCCATTTTGATTTATTTTGCACATTTACTAAAGTATATTGAGATTTAAATTTTCCAGATGGCTCTAACTGCAATATATGTGCTGAGTCCCGTGGACATTATACCAGAAGGTAATACCACATCTCCATGATTCTTCTGGATATTTGTACTTGCAGTGTTTTCGTAGTTACTGATCTTATATCATGTTTTAACAATTAGTATTGACACTCTTGGTACAGGAGTATTTGGATTTGTTGGTTTTCTGGACGATCTCATCATTTTGCTGATTGTTTTCCTCCATCTTGCTACTGTCTACCGTTCAGTACTTCTTTACCGCCACGGAGGTTCTTGAATGCTCTGGTCAATATATGCATCTGATGGAATTCTCTAGCAAGTTTTATCTAGAAAGTGTCAAAAGATGTACTTCATTTCAGCACAGTAATCTGTCTCGGATATTTGTGTACAATTCTAATCTGGCTAGTAGCTCACTTTGCATTTTTGCATGTCATGTAAATTTTTCATACAGTTCATCATGTTTTCCTGTGATACCTCTTCTTTAAACAGCTTCTATTCTTTTGTTTGTAGTGTGGGGTGTTTTTTTAACGAGTTGAAGAGTTTTATTGGGACTACGCTCACTGTGCAGCAGTCTTAAAAGTTGTTTCAGATTGAGTGGCTTGACAATGTTATCAGCAACTATCATGTTATCTGGCAGCTAACTTGTTTTTTAGATTTTTTAGGACAGTCCGGCTTTTTATCAAAGCTGTTATTGCCAAGAGGGACCACATAAATGTGGAAGAAGCTGCCGATGCAAACTATGATGTAGGTATTGTGAGACCAAACATACTTGTGAACCAGTGACCACTCTGGAATAGTTGCCTTGGATTTATTCACCAGGATTAAAATCCATTGTCAAGTTCTGCCTTTTAGCACTGGGATATGTCAGCAGTCTATCATTAAAATTCAGACAGACAAGCTGAGTTTCTTTAAAATTCAGTTTCAGATTTTTATGACTTCAAACACCACTTCTAGCTGAAGCTGTCTGCAGCATCCTCATTTCTTATAAGTCTCATATATCATATATCGTGTTACAAGTTCATGTTAGTGCATTGTAATGTGCTTATTTGCTCTGTCATCATCTTTTCTCTTATCAAGTTCTATTTTACTACCCATATGATTCTACATAATTTCCTAGTGGTTGCAGTGTATAATTTTCCAGTGGTTATAATTTGAAACCCATCTTGTTGCTGATTTTTTTGCATCTAATCCTCTCTCCCATTCTGTGGTCTGCAGATGGACAACACCAGCAGATGGTGAAGGAGAGATCAGTAAGTCCACAAGTTTCATCATTAATTGCACAAGAAATACACTGAACAGTATATCTGGAGGTTATCTGAGTGCTGGAGCACACTGTCAGGTGTCAAGAGATCTTAGAAAAGTGCAGAAGATCTTCACACAGTTTTATCATCAAATCTAGAGGTTAGGTCATCTGGATGCTCAGGAATATTGTCATATGACAAGTGATCATAAGAAGGCACAAGATTCCAAAGATGACCTGGTTTATGATTCTTGACTTGCTTCCACAAGAGTACAACACTTACTGGGCACAGAGAGTAGGTGCCTCTGCCATTCTAATATGAAGACTCACCATGGTAGACATTCTAAGCCACAGTCGCCTTCAGCATCCATGGCCATCTTTGGTAACTCTTAACTCTTAAAAATGCATGGAATGAATTCTCCTTCCCTTAACTTACCAGTTTGATATACTATCCTGCTTTGTACCTGTGTTTAACAGCGCAAGGATCGCAAAATTTGGATATGGTTGGGCCATCACTGTGCTCGACACTGCTGTCATATATCCCCTCTTCTGCCTTGCCTTGGATGTATACTGTGGCATGCAACAAACGCGTGCAGCAGGCGTTCAGTCAAAGACTCGGTTGTGCCTGCCGGGATAAACAAACCCAACTCACTGAAACCTTCCCTTCGTCCGCCACCTGCAACCCATCACAAGCTGTTCCAAGCTGGCCTCCCTTTTTTTTTTTCTGCCCTTCTTTTTGGGGCTTTGAGTGCGGATGACACCGAATGAACGGTGAGGACTGGTGAGCCGTCGACTCGCCCCTCCCTTGCACACCAATCGTCCTGCCATTCTAACCTACCTACTGCACCAGTGGCACCAGTGGAGGAGGAGAGGAGACCCGCCATGCAGGGCCCATGTCAGCCTCCGATAACATGGCGGGTTTGTTGGTGGGTGAGTACGTAAAGAATTTAGTCCTTTATACCCCTATCTGTCCGTACGAATGAAGGCGACAACCTACCCGAGAACTCGACATGGGAAGCTTACATGCACTTCTGCCTTTGGTAGATCTACCTCCGTTATGTGTGCCACAATATGCAACACTGGCGCCGGCGGTGGGTCTCCGTGTGATGTTACCGGCTACTTAAGGTTAACCGCGCAAGCTTTTGTAACCCCGTTGACGGCCCTTAAATATCAGCCCTTGGCAAATCGCTCGCTTTTTCCCCTCTTCTCTCCCCCTTTAGCCCTGTGGCCGCCTCTGATCTCCATCTCTTCCGAGCGATCTGTCGAGAGAGACAGAGGGTCGTCTCTTCCTCCTTTCGAGGTCTGTCCCTCTCTACCTCTCAGAGAAATTTGTCTGTTCTTTTTCTGCTTTTTTTATTTGGATTTTACTCCTCTGGATTTTGTGATGAAGTAGATTTATTTGCCGTTTGGATCTTGTACTAGGAAGGACTGGATCTTGTACTAGGAACGACTGGTTCTTGTGATGAAGTAGATTCGTGAAAGTTGTATGTTTTTTGGGAATCTTTGGCTAGTGGGCTGGGTTAGATTCGTGAAAGTTGTATGTTTTTTGGGAACTGATGCAGATCGGTCTTGAGTATGGACGGGCCCAGGGAGGCAAGCTCTTCGGTGGAGGTCGACGACCTTAGCCTATCACGGCTCCTCAACAAGCCGAAGCTCAACATTGAGCGGCAGAGATCGTTCGATGAGAGGTCCTTGAGCGAGCTCTCGATCAATGTCAGAGCCCTCGAGGGTTATGACAGTATATATTCGCCCGCAGGGTATAGGTCTGGATTTGACACGCCTTCGACAGCTCGGAACTCCTTCGAGCCGCATCCGATGGTTGCCGAGGCATGGGATTCGCTCCGGAGATCGTTGGTGTACTTCAGAGGGCAGCCGGTGGGGACGATCGCTGCCAATGATCACGGCTCGGAGGAGATCCTCAACTATGATCAGGTAGTTATAGAGTTTGTATTTGTATGAGTGGATCTTTTTCTTCAGTTAATTCTGCTGTGTTTGGTTTTCATTAGTAACGTACTGTAGATATCCAAAAACCATTTGGATTTTGCTCGATGGCATTATGCTAGAATGCACCCTCCTCCTTTCTCTAGTGTTTTGCTGGTTGGCTTGCCATGTTTTTCTATAGATTTAATGGTGTTGTGATTTATCATGCATGCCTGAATGGTCACACTGCAAATCCAAGCACTTACTTTTGATCTTTCAGTGCATTCAACCTATTCTGATGCCACGGAGATAACACTGCTACACACCCTTCTAGTTATGTAAATTTTCTTAATGATGTGATGCACCATGCAGCTGCTCACTTTGCCGCTTCATCCTATCTTCTGATGGCTCGCTCTGATGGATGTGTTTATGGCAATATAGCAGGGGGAAAATATTTCAAAATGCATGCTTGATAAGATCACTACTGGTGTCGCAAGCTGATCGCTGATTTACTTCTATATAGGTGTTTGTTCGTGATTTTGTGCCGAGTGCACTCGCTTTTTTAATGAATGGGGAACCGGAGATAGTTAAAAACTTTCTCCTGAAAACCCTCCATCTTCAAGGGTGGGAAAAGAAGATAGACCGTTTCACGCTTGGTGAAGGTGTCATGCCAGCGAGCTTCAAAGTGCTCCATGATCCTGCTCGAAAAACGGATACACTGATTGCAGATTTTGGTGAAAGCGCAATCGGAAGAGTTGCACCTGTTGACTCTGGGTTCTGGTGGATTATACTTCTCCGTGCCTATACAAAGTCAACTGGAGACTTGTCTCTTGCAGAAACACATGAATGCCAAAAGGGAATGAGGCTTATATTAGCTTTATGCCTATCAGAAGGTTTTGACACATTTCCGACGCTCCTATGTGCTGATGGTTGTTCAATGATTGATCGACGAATGGTAAGACCATAAGCATTTTTCTTCAATGCAGTCATCTGTTCAGATATTGTATGCTTCGATCACTATTTTACTATTCTGAACCTTTTATCCTTCTCCTAAAATGTTCCTTTTTTTTGTTTCCTTCAGATCCTTTGCTGTCCTTTTCTGCTTTTGACTGCTAAGATCTCTATTATTTTTCTTTTTCACACCAAAGTTTTCTTCTTGAAGTTCAAACAGGAATATCTCCTTACTGGACTTTACTATAAGATTTTCATTTTTCCAATAGAAACAAATGTAACATGCAACTGATTTTGGCTAAAAAAGTAGTTTTGTATGAACTAAAGACCATAACATACCCCACTTAATTCTTCTAGCTGGTCATAAGCATGATGGTTAACAGGGCCACGTCAGCACTTGATCATAAACACATGATAGCATGACCAAGTTACATTCTAAGACCCCCCACAAATGGTGAGTCATTGTCCATCATTAAGAACTCGAAGGTCTCTTTGGCCTAAAACCTGTATTTTTTACAGTCTGGAATCATGACATATATTGTATCAGCACTAACCTAAGAAAACAACTTTGTGAAAACTAGTGGTCCTAGTAGGCAAGGCCTGTTCGTAGGACAATCCGGGAACACATATCAGATGGAGCAACCGCTGTCTTGTCATGTCATATGGTTTATTAAGAAAGGGTTTTTGCCATATATTTAGGCCTGGCATGAACTTAAG
Source organism: Musa itinerans (assembly GCA_001649415.1). Taxonomy (NCBI): domain Eukaryota; kingdom Viridiplantae; phylum Streptophyta; class Magnoliopsida; order Zingiberales; family Musaceae; genus Musa; species Musa itinerans. The sequence continues at coordinate 199,166 of LVTN01000325.1, forward strand.
GGGTTTGAGCAAAGATTCTTTAGATGGACTCGTAAGTTGTTATGCACCCAAACAAGCATTTATTTAGTACTTTTCTAAACATACCATACGGTTTTGGACTTAGTCACGACGTCCCACATGTTTAAACTTTGTATGAATTTGTATATATTATTCACAAACATATTCCTATTTGTTCCGATTCACTTTTATGTGTTCTGTCACATACTTTATTTTCAGGGTATATATGGTTATCCTATCGAAATTCAGGCACTTTTCTTTATGGCTTTGAGGTGCGCTCTGCCAATGCTTAAACATGATGCGGAAGGGAAGGAATTTGTAGAAAGAATCGTGAAACGTTTGCATGCACTAAGTTACCACATGAGAAGTTACTTTTGGCTTGATTTTCAGCAATTAAATGACATATATCGCTATAAAACAGAGGAGTATTCTCACACAGCAGTCAACAAGTTCAATGTGATCCCAGACTCAATTCCAGATTGGGTGTTTGATTTCATGCCTACGCGAGGAGGTTATTTTATTGGGAATGTCAGTCCAGCGAGGATGGACTTCCGCTGGTTCGCATTGGGAAACCTTGTCGCCATTTTGTCGTCTCTTGCTACCCCGGAGCAGTCTATGGCTATTATGGATCTCATCGAAGAGCGTTGGGAGGAACTGGTTGGAGAAATGCCTTTAAAAATAACATATCCTGCCATCGAGAACCATGAGTGGCGAATCGTCACCGGTTGTGATCCTAAGAATACAAGATGGAGCTACCACAATGGAGGATCTTGGCCAGGTTAGTCAACTTGGGGCCTTTGATGCTTTTTTTTTT
>LVTN01000325.1:200868-229822 GCA_001649415.1 Musa itinerans
TCTCTCTCTCTCTCTCTCTCTGAGAACAGCATGTCTGATCTAATGTTACCAACACAATTCACAATGGCAGCAACAGGCTGGATTATTTGTCTGAAGGCAATCTTCATACAGTGCACCCAATGATGAAGGCTGCCACATGTCAGACACATACCAAAAATTAGCAGTGCCACACTGGTCCCAACTAGTCATCCATTTCCAATGATGACAAACAGAAGGAGACCACCACCATGTTCAGGTCATCAGATCAAAATAATAAGCCCATGGGGAGTGTTGGGTTAAGCTTTTTTGGTACTTGGAAAGTGGGTTAGATTATTAGCTTGGTCTCACTCCTTTGTCTTGCAACAGTAGCCAAGCCAAGAGAAGAGAAGGAGTACCGAGTCTTCTATCTTCACCAAAAGTCTTCATGTAGTCTTCATTTCAGTCTCAACTCCACCAACCAGCAATCAACAGTATCCAAGCGACGCAAGCAACAAGCATGGCCTTGCCTAACTGTCTTAACCATCCAAGATTATAAGATCCCTCATGCCAAAGTGAAAGCTTGTGTTCTCACAGAGAGAGAGAGAGAGAGAGAGAGGGAAGACATAATATAGTTATGTTAGAAAGGCATTACAAGCAAGCAAAGTATGACGAGACACATAAAGAGGGAGACTGGCCGCCCGTGGGTGTCTCCAAGTCCAAGGAGGTTGCTTTGTCCAAGAACAAGCGGAAGCGTGTCAGAGGAAATCGGCTCTATAACTTGGAACGAATCACTTTTGTCACGCCTCGGCCACGGAAAGGCATCCTCATGCCCAATATACTACTTGCTTGTGTCTCCCTCACTGATCTCTTCTTGTTAGCATCCGGCAGTTCTGGTCATCATCCACTTGGCCACAAAAGAAAAGAACCATCTTTCATCAACCATTAGCATCTTAATCCGACTCTCTCTAAACATGAGGACAAGCTGCATACGCTACAGATGTGATGTCACTTCGAAAAGAAGAAGGTGAGACCCTTCGATTCCAGAATTAAGGGGAGAAGGAGAAGTCCATGTTTCCGAAGCTACCGATGGTGAAGATCTCGGAGCATAACGATGGGTCATCTTTCTGGATCATCCTTCCTCGCGAACAAGGTGAAGGTGTGGTATACAATGAATTATACATAGGTAGAGCATGAGAAATCCCTTCATCGAGTAACCAAATGGCCATCGGGTACTGTTGAAGAACGATGGATGTGAGACTAACTCGAGTTAAGAAGGATAGAGCACGCATTTCCACTTGTGATTCCCTTTGTTGGTCCTAATATGGTACTAGCAAGCACCATCAAAAGCAGTGCAGGCCACCGGAATAATATACACAGATTAAACTAGCTGCCATTTGGTACTCAGATGGCTGTTCTTGGGACACATTCCCCACCTAAGTCTTCTGTGCTTTCATCTTGAACGACAAGGGTTTAGCTTTTCTTTGTCGTCATGGTATTTCTTGCGTTCCAAGTCTTGGATTTACAGAGATAGATGGCAATACCATTCATGATTCATGATGTCATACTTCTTCATTACAAGACTACCGAATTATATATAATCTTTAGTTCTTGTTAATGGAAGCTTCTTTCTCGGCAATGAACACAGACGATTGGCTTAATTTGTGGTGCGAGAGGAAGACCACCACATGATATTTCTTGGACAGGAAGAAGTGGCATTCAGAATCTAACGTCTATTCCAAGAAGAAAGTCTTGCAGCACAATACAAGGGCGGTAAAGGAGGCTACCAACACAAGGGGAGAGGGGGAGCTGGAGTTGCTGGTGGTGGTGGTGGTGGTGGTGGTGGTGGAGTGAGGATTTCTTATTGTCACTCCCCGCCGCCCAAATCGACTTCCTCTATCCCTTTCGATGCTTTCCGTTCCCCTTTGCCCACCCCACGCGCAATCGATGACTACTCTCTCTCTCTCTCTCTCTCTCTACATTAATTCCTTCATTTATTTATGTCCTTCCAGCTCCTTCCCACCTATATAAAACCCTCTGCTGCCTCTACCATCTTACTCGATTCTCCTCTCTCTCTCTCTCTCTCTCTCTCTCTGTGGAAGCAACTCGATAATGAATTACCAGATGAACTCCTCCATGGGTAAGTGGATAGATTCATTCTCTCTCCTCTATTGCTAGGTCAAGTAGCATGCATGAGTGCAATGGAAGGCATATATATATATATATATATATATGCACGTACAAACTGGCTAGCTAGTGGTTCTATTCTTAGATGCGTAGAGCATTGGATGGATGGATGGTATGGTTTTAGTTCCCTTCATCCTTTTCTCCTCATTCACAAGCTTTACATGCATGCGTGTGTGTAGCGAGAAGAAGTGTAGCATCCGTGAGTGGGTAAGCGGTCGATTTTGCGGCGGATTGTCACTGTAAAGTTTCAGCCGTCGTTAGTGCCTTCGGGCTTTAAGATTGTTTGTTTGTGGGGGCGTGGTGGATGCTGAAAGCTACCCAACCATGTAGTGCACTCAAAGCAACACAGGGCAGGCATGCTTCATCCTCAAAAAAGTCAATTTTATCGTCTGCTTTCTGTCGTAGTAGCTGTTGTTGTTGTTGTTGTTGTTGTTGTCATCGTTTGCTCCAAAGAGAAGAAGAAGAAGAAGATCGCTATCAAACATCACAATAAGCTGCATTACATGATAGCTGATATATGTATGTAGTAGTGTCTTCTCTTCCATCTTCTTCCTCTATGCATGAACGACTCGTGGGTGCGTGTTAGGGTTTACAGCTGAATCGGCAATGGAGGTGGTGGAATATTCTTGTGTGCCACCTGGTTTCAGATTCCACCCCACGGAGGCAGAGCTCGTCGGATACTATCTTGCAAGAAAGGTGGCCTGCCAGAAGATCGATCCGGACGTCATTCGGGATGTCGATCTCTATCGAATGGAGCCATGGGATCTCCAAGGCTAGTCGTCGTTACGGTAAGATTCTTACCGTCGATCTACTCCGTACGACTAATGCTTGCTGTTCTTGGTGGATAGATCGGTGCAAGTATGGCCGTGAAGAGCAAACCGAATGGTACTTCTTCAGCTTCAAGGACAGGAAGTACCCCAGCGGAACTCGCACCAACAGAGCCACCGCTGCCGGATTCTGGAAAGCAACGGGGCGCGACAAGCCCGTTCTTTCCAGCTCTCGAATCATAGGGATGAGGAAGACTCTGGTGTTCTACGAGGGACGAGCCCCGAACGGGAGGAAGACCGATTGGATCATGCATGAATACCGTCTTCAGATCAGTCAACACGGACCTCCTCAGGCAAGTCAACTCCGTGTAAGAACTCAGCCCAACGCTCGCATGCATGCCGTACTGAACTTGAGTTGCAGGAAGAAGGATGGGTCGTCTGTAGAGCGTTCCAAAAGCCAAGCCCTAGTCCGAGGCCATGCTACACCATCGATGGACCTCGATCTCCGGTGAACTTTTCCAGGCCTGCCTTCCTCATGGATTCTTACGTGAGGGGCATAGAACATGCGTTTGACATTCCACAGATGGACAGTCCAAGCTTATCCACGAAGGAATGGACAGTCCAAGAAGGTGACGAGCACGGCGCTAACAAGAGAAGAAGCAACTGCGACGGCCAGCTGATAGATTGGAAGGTTTTGGACAAGTTGCTCTCATCGCAGATCAACGAGTCAACTTCTTCCGACATGGCGATCGCAGATTACGATGCGAGCGCTGGTCAAAGTCAAGCAGAACATTTTCTTTCGTTCTTTGAGAGCTCATGATGCTGAGATGGTACATGAGCTCTTTAACGATCATTAACTCTGTCTACTATGCAATCAATCCCGGGGTGATAGGAAAGTAGTGAGCAGGTGCTGATCTCTGAGTCTGATGTGATAGGGTTTAGTCTTCGTATATCTTGTAAGTGTTGCATCGACCTCTGAAAGCTGTATAACTATGTCTTCTCTTTCGACCTCTGAAAGCTGCTGAGCTCCAAGATCTTGGGCAAGGACGATGAGGATGTGTTGCTGGTTATAGGTTGATCTCTCTCGGCCATCGCTTCGCCGCTGCCATTAGCATCTGCGAAAGGATTACTTGAAGTTGTCGGTACGACATCATGATCATAATCGACGAATCTTGCATCAGAGTCGGTCGTGATCGATGGGTGGTCTGATGCTGACAAGCTGAAGAAGCAACTTCGGTTTTCTCGTGGGAAACCACTGAGTTGCTGTCTCAGTCCATGATTCCTATTGCCATTCTTCGAGACCACGATCTCTCTCTCTCTCTCTCTCTCTCTCAAACAAGACTTACACCATGGTTTGGATATCAATCCAAAAGGGATGATCGATGGTTGTGCCCTAAGGAATATCCATGTGATATTTTTCTTTTTATCTGATATAAAAAGATCAAATATTTTTTACTATTTTTACCCATCCACCTTGGGACCAACTTTATCATCGAAGAGATACGATCGAAAAACCCATCACCTTAGTCATCATTTAGATCACCCTCGAAGCACATGAGTAGATCCATCTCACCTCGAGAGAGTTCAAAAGACACCTCGACAATCATCTTATCTTTCATTTGCACAAACCACTGAGCTGCTATCCCAGTTCATGATTCTTATTGCCATTCTGCAAACGAAGGCTCTCTCTCTCTCTCTCTCTCTCTCTCTCTTTCTTGTGGGAAACCACTGAGCTGCTATCCCAGTTAATGATTCTTATTGCCATTCTGCAAACGCAGGCTCTCTCTCTCTCTCTCTCTCTCTGCATGGTGAGTAAGTAAGTAATCTCGGATTAATGTCTAAGAGAATGTGCTTAAGATTCATCTTGATAGGGAAATCTTCTCGGCTAATGATAGCTTAACACATAGCCGTAGTCGGTAAGAAGAGGATGAGACCCGCCTAATGGTCTGCCTATGTGGACGTCAGTCCAAAAGAAACCAAATATATTATGGGCTTTTCTTTTGTACAAAGTTATCTTTTGGACAATAACGTAGGTTAGTCATTCTTTACTATTTTCACTCATCCACCTCGAGACTAACTTAGAGAGTTAAAAAGATCAGATCAAAAAATCTAATTGACCTTAGTCTTAATATAGCTGGAGTGCGTGAGTGGATTTACCTCAACCTTTGAGAGAGTTTTAGAGATACCTCGATGACTATGTTATTTTTCTTGTGCACACGGATCTGAATCACGTTGGGCTAATATAGGCGTCATTGAATTATCTCATAATATTTTAGTACTAAAAGGATGACTCATATTGCATGAACGTCATCAGCCCGCCAACCCACTCAACAAGCGTTCAAGCGATGACACTCCACCCTTGACCCAACACTTTCACGCATGGGGGATAGTAGTCGATATTCTCAAATCTCAACATAGACTCTAATACAGTATTGACATTTATTCAATGATTCAAGCCTATATCTTCTAGTGGGGACCTGACTCACATGCTTATTAAAGTCAAAGTCTTCTTGAACCTAACTCAATAAGTGCAGTTGCTATTATGGATGATGTAGACCATCACTTTAATCCTACAACTCAACAAGTGGCTCGAGTACCTCCGTAGCCTACGGTATTACTGACGCCCATCGAGATCCTATGACCCAATATGATGTCAATCCTATAGGAGCGACCAAGGCTTGTTGAACACCCAATAGATGGGGTGCTTCGATACCAAACCATGGAGTTTAGCAGACATCACCACTCGCAGTCCACCTTATCGGAGTCTGAGGCACAATTGACTATTTTCACATAAGAGACTCTTTAGTTGCAACAAATGGACTAATACTTGGACGATATGCATAGAGAGTTTCACTTGCCCAAGAGTGAGGATTTGGCTAACCTCACCTTGAGTCAATCCTCGTTCATTCAAAAGATCCAAAAAGAGCCTAGCCTCATTAGCTTCCGACTATCAACCTTAAAAGCATTTGATGATGGTGCAAACCCAATCGAGTATATCGTGAACTTCCGTACTTAGATGTTCTTATATGGCACGTCAAACACCTTGATGTGTCACACCTTTCCTATAATATAGTGAGGTTCGGCTCGAGAGTGGTACACTCGTCAAAAGTCAATTTCGATTCTTTTGGTAGTTGGCTCGATGTGCCCCTCTCAGGATAAGCATATCAATGGCACATGACATGCCCCTTGGGATGAGCATCCAAGAAATATTTGATGTGCCCCTCTTAGAGTGAGTGTCCAAGAAATGCTCAATGCGCTTCTCAGAATCTCAATGACATCTAGTGCGCTTCCTCATGATGAGTATCTAAGAAATGTCTGATACATCCCTCTCAGGGTGAACATCTCAACGACACCCGGCATGCTCCTCTTGAGTGAGCATCCAAAAAATGTTTGATGCACCTCTCTTGAGGTGAGCATCTCAATGGCACCTAGTGTGCATCTCAGGGTGAGCATCCAAGAAATACTCGATGGACCACTCTCAAGGTGAGCATCTCAACAACACCCAATATGCCCCCCTTAGAGTGAGGATTCAAGTAATGTCTGATGTTATTCTCTCGGGGTGAGCATCCAATAATTTCCTAAGGCACAACTTGTGAGATGACCCCCTTAGCAAGTGCCCGAGACATCCACCTTGATGAGCACCCTAGGTGACCAGGTGGGGTAGCTCATGACTTTCTCAATGAGTGCTCAAGGCGACCATGTCAACTAATTCCCAACCCAACCTCCTCGGCAAACTCCTGACCTCCTTGGCCAATTCCCAACCAATTAGAGTCGATCAAGTAGCTAGGGTCACCTTTGCTTCCATGTAGTCCATGTGCGGAATCGCCCAATGGGTGTACTTCTAAACCCCTCTAAAGAAACCCTGGAAATACACCTTTAAGATAGAGAGGATTACAAATGATAAGGGAAATCTTCTAGACTAATGACAACTTCGCACATGATTGTACACATAGTTGATAAGAAGCAAACAAGACTTACACCATGGTTTGGATATCAATCCAAAAGGGATGATCGATGGTTGTGCCCTAAGGAATATCCATGTGATATTTTTCTTTTTATCTGATATAAAAAGATCAAATATTTTTTACTATTTTTACCCATCCACCTTGGGACCAACTTTATCATCGAAGAGATACGATCGAAAAACCCATCACCTTAGTCATCATTTAGATCACCCTCGAAGCACATGAGTAGATCCATCTCACCTCGAGAGAGTTCAAAAGACACCTCGACAATCATCTTATCTTTCATTTGCACGTGAATACAAATGACATTGGGTTTAACTTGGACGTTACAAATGTCCCCTTAGCATATCCGATGGACTTCATCACCAAGTGTATAATGCTTCTTTAATCACAAGGGAGGTATGTGAGACAGATAAGTCAAGAATGAGTTGACATGTGTACCCTCCCACTTCGCATAGTGTACACGTGAGAATTTGATTAAAAATAATAAATATTTTAATAAATAAAATAAATAATAATAAAATTTTTTAGAAAAGATATGGAGATTTTAAAGCAATATCATGTTGATACGTATGGGATTATTTAATATTTTTACCATAAGATTTAATTGATATTATCCCTTCTTCTTATAATGATGTTAATAATTATTATTTTCATAAAAATACACAATGGCTTGATATGGTATAAGCCTGATTTGTACAAAGAGAATATGTTATAACTTATTAATTGATATTATCCCTTCTTCTTATAATGATGTTAATAATTATTATTTTTATAAAAATATACAAAGATTGCAAATGATAAGGGAAATCTGTTAGACTAATGATAACTTCACACATGATTGTACACATAGTTGATAAGAAGCATCGATTTGTACAAAGAGAAACTATTATTACTTAGGTGTTGAGAGCTCCTGATTGTGGTGTTGTACTAACCAAGGTCTCCCTTGTATACGAATATTGATATCGGATATGGATTACAAATGATAAGGGAAATCTTCTAGACTAATGACAACTTCGCACATGATTGTACACATAGTTGATAAGAAGCAAACAAGACTTACACCATGGTTTGGACATCAATCCAAAAGGGATGATCGATGGTTGTTCCCTAAGGAATATCCATGTGATATTTTTCTTTTTATCTGATATAAAAAGGTCAAATATTTTTTACTATTTTTACCCATCCACCTTGGGACCAACTTTATCATCGAAGAGATACGATCGAAAAACCCATCACCTTAGTCATCATTTAGATCACCCTCGAAGCACATGAGCTGACCCATCTCACCTCGAGAGAGTTCAAAAGACACCTCGACAATCATCTTATCTTTCATTCGCACGTGAATACAAATAACATTGGGTTTAACATGGTGGTTACAAATGTTCCCCTTAGTATATCCGATGGATTTCATCACCAAGTGTATAATGCTCCTTTAATCACAAGGGAGGTATGTGAGACAGATAACTCAAGAATGAGTTGACATGTGTACCCTCCACTTCGCATGGTGTACACGTGAGAATTTGATTAAAAATAATAAATATTTTAATAAATAAAATAAATAATAATAATAAATTTTAGAAAGGATATGGAGATTTTAAAGCAATATCATGTTGATACGTATGGGATTATTTAATATTTTTACCATAAGATTTAATTGATATTATCCCTTCTTCTTATAATGATGTTAATAATTATTATTTTCATAAAAATACACAATGGCTTGATATGGTATAAGCCCGATTTGTACAAAGAGAATCTGTTATAACTTATTAATTGATATTATCTCTTCTTCTAATGATGTTAATAATTATTATTTTTATAAAAATATACAATGGCTTGATATGGTATAAGCCCGATTTGTACAAAGAGAAACTATTATAACTTAGGTGTTGAGAGCTCTTGATTGTGGTGTTGTACTAACCAAGGCCTCCCTTGTATACGAATATTGATATCGGATATGTTTCTTATATGAACCCTCCATCTCTCGTATATGAATATTAATATTGGATAGATTCTTTATATGATTATTCCAATGTTGCCAAAATAGAAAAAATGAAAAGAGAAGGTTCAACCTAAAAAACCTATGAATCTTTTTATAGTCAATGGTTAAGGGGTATTGATTATTTTTTGCTTAAAAAACATAACCCGATAACAATACGTGTCATTATTGATTGATAAATAAAATGTGCTCCAAATTCTTAAGAGCTATTTGAATTTGATTTTATATCACGACAACATCATATCAAATAATCTATTAGTATTTGATCCGAGATTTATTGATATTCCATCCAGGTAAAATGTAAGGTATATAAATTTTGATAAAAGTAATAAATATTCACAATAATATGCATGATAGTTATCATTGTTATTTAACAAAAATGTTTTAATCTTTTTGAGATAAATCTAGATGTATATTTTAGTCTCTATAAATACCTACCGACCTTAAAGAATCCCAACTCATACATTCAAGAATTAATACATTTTATTCTCTTTAATTTCTTTCATCTGAATTCTTTCTAAATATTATTATTTAATTTATAATTTCAAACACTTATTATTTTTCTCAATCAACATCCTTAAACCCTACTTTTTACCCTACCGGTTCGTGCTGCTTTGACCATCGTGCTGAAATGGATCGAATAGTAACAACGATGGAGCACGTTTATTCTGGGGGACATCGGACCACGCTTGGGCTCAACGCGAATGGGTCCGACCCAAACACATCAAAGCCCAATAGGCTTCTAATTGGTTGCTCACTCAAATCGTTGGACGCGCCTGCACACTACAAACGGAGCCCAAAGATGCTTCCGGACTTCACCTCGCCCCCTATTCGCCGTTGCGGTACTCCGCGGGAACAGCGTCGAGACCGGGCCTTCGGTGGGACCCGATGCTGGGCCACCATCACCTCCAATGACGAGGCGGGTAGAGACGGAAAAGTTTCCTTTTAATCGGTGCGTCGGGAAGGTGTCGTGAGCTCGAAACGGCGAAGCGGCGCTTAAACGCAGCCAGCGGAACATCATAACCGGCATGGTAGGTTTAAGCAACGGAGAGGCCCTCGGCGACGTCTCTTCTCTCTCTCTCTCTTGCTCGTTTTGTGCCGCTATAATCTTCCGTCTTGTTCGACGTCTCTTGGAATCTGGTTTGCGAAACGATCGGGAGACGCGATCGACGAGGGAGGGGAAACCGTAGTGGAGGCAGGGACACCGATGGAGGCGGTGCCGGGGGCGTCGGCGGACGAGATGGCGCCGGGGACGTCGTCGGCGGCCGGATCAGAGGAGGCGAAGGTGAATGGGGAAGGGGATGACGAGGCGCTGGTCGCCAGGGCGCAGAAGCTGATCGGCAAGATCGTCGACACGCAGGAGAACCCTAACCCTAGGCTCCTCCACGCCCTCGCCTCGATCCTCGAGGCTCAGGAATCAAGGTTTGTGCCATATTTCGTTATCTTCTATCTTGTAATTGGAGATCCTAGGGTTTCGGTTCATGGGGTGGGTCCGGGCTCGGAACATCTCGGGTGTTGGGTTGAATAGTTAGGAGGGAAGTGGTGGGATTTAACCACATTTTTACATGGCTTTTTCCCCATCTTTTTACATCCAATCCTCTCCAGAAATTGCTATTCGTACTTTTTTTTTGGTTGCACAAGAATGAGTTTTTGGGTGGGTCCGTGTTTTTTTGGCCCATCGCTTGGTACAGAGCTTTGAAGCTACGTTTATGACATCGAATTTGAGCTTTCGAGACTATGATATGTGCCATTTCTTTCATTTGTATCTTGAATTCCGTCAATGCAATTGCATCCACGCTGAAGCGAGATCTGTAATTGCCTACGTTCGCATTTATTTGATACGTGTAATTAGCAACTCGTGCATCTTAATTATGTGAAGACAAAATTCAATATATTTAATTGTGGTCAAGATAACAATTTTCTCTCTTTAATCCTAGCATGTAGATTCCTGTAAGTTTAAGCTGGATTGTTATGGAGGGAGACATTCCAGGCCATCAAATTAAATATATGCTATTGTGAATTAAAGAGCGTAGAATTTAGAACTTGTGCTGCAGTGTGTCTACATGAAAATTCCCCTTGCTCACTAGAAAGTGAAGGCACTAAATAGTAATGTAACTGAGTTCTGTTTTAAGGAGGTGTTTGTATTGACTCGTAATTTAGAAAGTGAAGGCACTAAATAGTAATGTAACTGAGTTCTGTTTTATGGAGGTGTTTGTATTGACTCATAATTTAGAAAGTGAATGCACTAAATAGTAATGTAACTGAGTTCTGTTTTGAAGAGGTGTTTGTATTGACTTGTAATTTATAGTATAACTCTTTTGAAGCAATTAGCTGGAAGTTTGCCATGACTACTGCTGTTCAAAAAGTTTCTACCAGCCACAGTAGCAAGAGATCTGTTAGATTTCCTGCACGGTATGATGTTTGCTAGTAACATTCTAGCATGTGTCTACATGTGTCAGGTATGATGTTCCTAGATGTTTACTAGTAACATTCTAGCTTTAAGAGTTCCACAATAGCTTCAGGTAAGACTTCCACACTAGCTTCAAATTGTGTCAGACATGTGTCAGTTGACACAGTAGTAATTGGTCTTGTTAAGTCATTTATTATGATATCATTGATATCGTTTCATTCTTTACTCTCTCCATGGCAACATTTCGAGCGGATCATAATTTATTAATTCTGAATTATTTTGATATATCTTCTATACTATTATAAACTTTTATCTGTCACATGAGCCAAAGAAAAGTATTTGTCACTAGTTAATCTTTGGACCAACAATACAACAGCAACAACAAAGTTGTAATGTTGTGACTAGTTGGGGTTCGCTAGTCACTACATGGATCTTTTGCTATAAGAGGCCATATCCTTAGTTAAATTTTGTTTATTTGAATCTTTGTTTATAGTTTTTAGTGAAGTCTCTTTAGGCCTTTCTCTACCTCTTCTCCTACCGGTTATAATAATTATTTCATTCTAACTAGAACATATATAGATCTCCTTAACAAATGTTCATACAATCTTAAATAGTTTTTCTTCATTGTATCCTATATCGAAGCTACACTTAATTGGTTGCGAGTGAAAATATTTTTTTTCTTATCTTTCTTACAATTTCACATGTCAACCTCAATATTCTATCTTAGCAGCACAAACTTTATGAATATGTTATTCAAGTGTCCAACACTCAAATCCATAAAGCATATTTATACATATCTGCACATGCTACGATTGTGTCTTGTTGCTCTTTCTGAATTGACCAAAATGGGGATGACATGTTACATTTTACATAATCTGGTTCATTGTCCTGTTCTTTTGTTTGCTCTTTCTTTTAGTTTGTCTATTGTAATTAGTTGGTTCGTGTAGTTCATTTTGCAGAGAGACTTATGTAAATTGGTGCATATAGGTTGATGTCTTGCTTGTTTAAGATTGTTACTATAGTGCAAAACTTTCATGTTATTTCTCTTGTTGCCTCATTTTGGTTCCTTTTCTGCAATATTCTTCAGATACCTGCAGGAATCTGTGAGTTCACCTTTTAACAATGTCCGGGCTTCTCATACTATTGGAAGGTTAGCTAACCTAGTGCAGGTACGCTGTAGTCTTCTACTTGAGTTGGATTTAAATCCTAAGATTTTACATTCACATGGTTGATTATATTATGCGTTTTTTCCCCAGGAGAATGATGAATTTTATGAGGCAATTTCATCAAAATTTTTATCAGAAAGCAGATACTCAACTGGTGTTCGTGCAGCTGCTGCAAGACTGATTCTTAGCTGTTCCTCAAGTTGGATGGTAAGCTAAATTCCATTATGGTAGTTATGCTACTTTTAGTATATGTGTTGATTCTGCTGACTTCTATTGTCCTGTGGTATTTTGTTGCCTGTGAAAATTCTCAAGTATCCTCATGTTTTTGATGATGATGTGCTGGACAACATCAAAACCTGGTTAATGGAGGAAAATATAGATTCTAATGATGATTGTATATGGAAACATGTATTTGGTGAGGATAAGCCAACAGAATCAGAAATGTTGACAACTTATGCTACAGGACTCCTTGCTTTAGCATTGGCTAGGTATTAAAATTTTCTTTAGCCTGTTCAGCATGTTCTTTTTGCTCTTCTATTGCATAATGTTTTACAAGGTTTTCGATGGTTGTATCAGTCCTGGTCCAGTTGTTGAAGACATCTTGACATCAGGCTTATCTGCAAAGCTCATGCGTTATCTGCGTACACGGATCCTTGGGGATGCCAATGTTGGTCAGAAAAATTTCACGTACCCGGCAGAGGTTAAGCATGCTTCAGTTGCTAGCTATCTCAGGGGTCGGGATGAAAACAAATTAAGATCACGCGAGGTTTCAGATGCTCCTCGTTTGGAAGGTTTAAAGGCTGGAGATGAAGGGTCATCAGACGATTCATGTGTTCATCGGGATTGTGATAGAGTAACTAGGCAAGTTTGTTCAGATGAGTATTGGGGGGACTCATTGAAATCTGAGATACCTGATTCATCTACGGCAGTTGATGGTGCATATGAGATGGTCGAGGGAAATGCTGATCTTGCTAGTAACGAATGGCAAGATAGGAATTTGCTTGATGGGAAGTTGAGATATGGTGAAAGACTTCTTGCTGCAAGATCAACTCGAGATGAGGATCCTGATGAAAATATGAGGGATGACTCGTCAAGGCGAAGGGTTATCAGGGGATTACAGAGAAGTAGAACCAAAGGAAGGATCAGTGAAGGAAACTCGGACGGTGACAGGGTTTTGACATCCCCTAGTTCTGGATTAAGACTTGGAGGAAGTGGTAGGGTTTCCAGGGACAGAAACTTACTAAAGAATGAAGACACTAGAAAAGTGACTGACACTACGAACAACTCAGTCAAGCTTGATCGAGAAGGTTTGGTCATTGGAGAGGATAATGATGACCGTTTATTGGATTGTTATATTGGCTCAAGAGATATATCTGAAATGGTAAAGAAAGCAATAGGAGCTGCTGAAGCTGAAGCAAGAGCTGCTGATGCACCTGCAGAAGCAATTAAAGCGGCAGGAGATGCAGCAGCTGAACTTGTGAAGACTGCTGCTCTAGAGGTAACTACTGGAATACAAAGCTCATATGATCAATCTTTTGCTTTTCTTTTAACTGTTCTAGTGTCCTGATATTTTAAATGTTTTATTTTATAGGCCTGGAATAATACAAAGATTGAAGAAGTGGTCATTTTAGCTGCTTCTAAAGCTGCAAGTTCTGTTGTTGATGCTGCTATTGCAACAGAGATTTCTCGGTAACTCGACTGCGACCATCCACCAAATGGAAGGGTCTTTCTAATTTTTGTTATGCATTTGTTTGTTAGCTAATATTGAAATTTTTGCTGGTCTAGGACTGCGAATGAAGTCAATGAAAATTTGACGGAAACCAAGGCTATGGAAGTTGAAGGGGATGAAATGACAGAAGACTTCAGCATTTTGGATAAAGAGCCTCTTGCAAGGCTCAGAGAAAAATACTGCATTCAGTGTCTTCAAATTTTGGGAGAATACGTTGAAGCTTTTGGACCAATTCTGCACGAAAAAGGTGTTGATGTCTGCCTTGCATTGTTGCAACAGAGTTTCAAGGAAGAAGTACTTGATAGTCTGTCATTGCTGCCAGAAGTGCTCAAACTGATATGTGCCCTAGCTGCTCATCGTAAGTTTGCCGCTGTATTTGTTGATCGTGGTGGCATACAGAAACTTCTTTCTGTTCGTAGGGTCCCACAAACCTTCTTTGGTCTTTCATCATGCTTATTCACCATTGGTTCTCTTCAGGTAATAACACAGCATGTAAATTTGCCAAGGTTTTTGGCCTTTTTTTTTGTTACTGTTCATATTTCAACGTACCATCTGCAGTTGCTTAATAAAATCTTGCGGGCAACATGTCTGCAGGGTATTATGGAACGTGTGTGTGCGCTTCCATCTGATGTGGTGAGTAAGGTGATTGAGCTGGCACTTCAGCTTCTTGTGTGCCCCCAAGACCAAGCTCGGAAAAATGCTGCTATCTTTTTTGCTGCTGCTTTTGTGTTCAGAGCAGTTCTGGACTCATTTGATGCACATGATGGCCTACAGAAAATGTTAAATCTCTTGCATGGTGCTGCATCAGTTAGATCAGGTGGAAATTCTGGAACATTAGGCATGCCTGATGCAGCTCTTAGAAATGATCGATCAGAAATACTGACTGCATCTGAAAAGCAGATCGCTTATCATACTTGTGTTGCATTACGCCAGTATTTCAGGGCCCATCTCCTTTTGCTTGTAGAATCTCTTCGTCCAAATAAAAGTAGTCGAACTGTAGCACGTAATACTTCAAGTGCAAGAGCTGCATATAAACCGCTCGATATCAGCAATGAGTCTATGGATGCAGTGTTCCTTCAGATACAGCGTGATAGGAAGATAGGACCTGCTTTTGTTAGAGTTCGTTGGTCTCCAGTTGATAGGTTTTTGGCCTCTAATGGTCATATAACAATGTTGGAGCTGTGTCAGGTAGAAGCAATTCTTGCCTGTTGTTTATTTTGTGGGGCGAGTTTTTAGATATTTAGTTATTTTGCTCTAATAGTGGTAACTTCTCTATTTGTGCAGGCTCCTCATGTTGAGCGGTATCTGCATGATTTGGCCCAATATGCATTAGGTGTCCTCCATATAGTCACTTTCATACCCCATAGTCGTAAATTGATTATAAATGCTACTTTAAGCAATAATCGCGTCGGCATGGCAGTTGTTTTAGATGCAGCTAATGGTGCTGGATTTGTTGATCCTGAGGTATGGTTGAACTTAGTAAGATTTCCATTCCAATAATGACTTTTCTCCTAGTTGTAATGCATACTTTTTTTTGAGGTTATTTATTTCTATGTTTCTTTGCGTACTTGTGTGTCAGGTAATCCACCCAGCATTAAATGTTTTAGTAAATCTTGTATGTCCGCCTCCTTCTATCAGCAACAAATCCTCTTTATCTGCACAAGGTCAGCAGCCTGCTTTGGTCCAGTCATCAAGTGGTCACTCAGAAAGCAGAGAAAGATTCTCTGAAAGGCATATTTCAGATCGTATTCCATTGTCCACTCAAAATGAGTCTAGGGAGATCAATAGTGAACCTAATTTGGAGAGGAGTAACACAACAGTTCCTTTGACTCCATCAGGAGTGGTTGGAGATCGCAGAATATCTTTAGGACCTGGATTTGGGTGTGCTGGTCTTGCAGCTCAGTTGGAGCAAGGATATCATCAGGCAAGAGAGGCTGTTCGTGCCAACAATGGTATAAAAGTTCTATTGCATCTTCTTCACCCTCGGATGATTACACCTCCTGCAGCCCTGGACTGCATTCGAGCTCTAGCATGTCGTGTTTTGCTTGGTCTGGCTAGAGATGAAACCATAGCACATATACTGACAAAACTTCAGGTGTGCAGATATGGACTTTGCATATTTTGCATTTACTGTTAATATAAGAGCTGTTTGAATGCTTATAATGCCAAAATTGCATTCGATGCCTTTCTGAAGCATCTAATGCTGCAGAACTTGAAGTTATGCCCCTTTGGAAGGGTAGATTTTAGGATAGACACTTGTTTAAGGTGTATATGAAAAGGGAGATTTGCTTAGCATGTGCACCTGTTTTATTTGTATATGCAGATACACTCTTGAAGAGGTGTATATGCATTAATCTAATATATTTACTCGGCTATTGGGAATGTAATCCTTAATGCAACTACCAAGCTACTTATGGTCCGATTTCTTGTTTAATCTGTGATCAGTGTCTTTTTTCCCTAGATTGATTGCAATTTTCAGAATTTACAAGATAGTCACCCAACCTAAACCTCTCTCTGAATTTGTATTCAGGTGGGTAAGAAGCTGTCAGAACTTATTCGAGATTCAGGCTGCCAGGCAGGTGGAACAGAACAAGGACGCTGGCAAGCTGAACTAGTACAAGTTGCCATCGAGTTGATTGCAGTAAGTAACGTTGAGCAAACCTTGTTATTTCTGCATGTAGTATGAATGTTGTTCGGTTCTGATGGTAACATGCTATTACTAAGCTAGCTTTCTTAGATCGAGATGGTTGTGTTGGCTTCTATGCATGTGGATAGTATTTGTTAAAGTTTTTGTATTTTTTTCTGACCCACTGGTCCTTCATTGAAACTGTTACAGTTTCTGTAACGTGATCAGTTTGTTTTGTAGATTGTAACAAATTCTGGCCGTGCAAGCACCTTGGCAGCCACTGATGCTGCAGCGCCTACATTGAGACGTATTGAGAGAGCTGCAATAGCTGCAGCAACTCCTATTACTTATCATTCCAGGTTTTTTTTGTTTGCTCTGCACATACCAAGTTTTTTCACAAATTTTGAAGTTTAATGCTATCTTCTTATGTGGTTTCACATGCACTTACCACTCAGGGAGCTGTTGTTATTAATTCATGAACATCTTCAGAGATCTGGCTTGATGGCTGCAGCTGCCTTGCTACAAAAAGAGGCTGACTTGACACCTTTGCCATCTTTAGGAGTACCATCTCCTCCCTTACACCAAACTTCAGTGCAAGATACTTCATCTGTGCAACTCCAGTGGCCATCAGGCCGTGCTTCTTGTGGGTTTAGTTCAGATATGAAGATGTCTCAGCGAGATGAAGACACTGGTCTAAAGCCTGAATCAACTGTGATGACTTCCAAAAAGAAAACACTGACCTTCTCTTCAAGTTTCTCACAGGGGAAATGTCATCTTCCATCACATTCTTCTTCTGTTGTTAAATCTTCTGTTGTAAATGGTCATACAGCTCACGAGGGCTTGGAAACACCTCCTCCGTCTGCTTGCAAGTCTACTGCAGATATTGAGCCCCCATCGAAAACACCAAATTTATTACCTGTGAAAAGGAAGTTAAATGAATTGAAGGATCTCTTTTCTGCAACACCAGCAAAGCGCCTTCTGACGTCAGACCTTGCTTCACATTCTGCAACCAATCAGATTTCAACTTCTGGTCAGAGAAATCATCTTTCAAATCCAAATTGTCTATCTCCTCATGCCACCACACCACGGGATCGTTTCAGCAGAGGAGCATGCGGCAGCTTGTCTGGGAATAATATAGATGATATCCGCCACCCTAACAGTTATGGAGCGTCGACAGCACCTGTAGCCCAATCTGGTCTGCCAGCTGACCAGCAGCCAGGAAATACTGAGAGGATGACTCTTGATTCATTAGTTGTGCAATATTTGAAGAATCAACACCGTCAGTGTCCAGCACCTATTACCACCTTGCCACCACTTTCTCTTTTGCATCCACACGTGTGTCCAGAACCTAGCCGGAGCCTGAATGCACCTGCAAATGTAACTGCACGGGCCAGTACCAGGGAGTTCATGAAACAGTATGGAGGAATCCATGCCCATCGTAGAGATCGTCAATTTGTATATAGTCGGTTCAGGCCATTTCGTACCTGCCGAGATGAAGCTGCTTTATTGACATGCATTACTTATCTCGGGGATTCTTCTCATATTGCAACTGGAAGTCATTCTGGTGAGCTAAAAATATTTGATTCAAACAGTGGAAATGTTTTAGAGAGTCAGACATGCCACCAGACTCCTGTTACACTGGTTCAATCAGCCTCTTGTGGTGGAAATCAATTTGTTCTTTCTTCGGGTTTGTATGATGTTAAGTTATGGGATGCTTCCTCCATTTCAACCGGGCCCTTGCATTCATTTGAAGGATGTAAGGCTGCCCGTTTTAGCCATTCGGGAACCAACTTTGCTGCCTTGTCATCAGACACTTCTCGTCGTGAGGTTCTCCTTTATGATGTCCAAACGTACAATGTAGAGCTTAGACTTCCTGACAGCTCAAGTAACCATCCAGGCATTGTTCGAGGACATGCACAATCCCTGATACACTTTAGTCCATTGGACACACTGCTATTATGGAACGGAATCCTGTGGGATAGGAGGAGTTCAAGTGCTGTTCATCGTTTCGATCAATTCACAGATTATGGCGGTGGTGGGTTTCATCCTGCTGGAAATGAGGTAGAAACTGCACTTATAACATTTTATTTTGCGTATTATTTATCATTAGTTATTTTATGTTGGTGTGTACTTCTGGATCTATATTGTGTCATCTTGGTCAATTTTAGTGCGCTCACAATTTCATAAATAACATAAAAAAATTTGGCATAACAAATTATGGAGCTTCAAAAGAAAATTATAGTTGTTTCTGGTAGTTCTCCGTTGACATTTTCTCTGAAGCCTAGTAAAATATGTACGGTGATCATGTACTTTTTTGGTCCACGTCATTTATGGATCTTGTCATGCAGTTCTTCCAAATCTCTTATGCTGTTCTAATTAGACTTAAGACCAGACATTGAAGAAAATTGTAACAAGAAGTGTGATTTATATTGCTTTTCATATTGCGCATCCTCTAATTTTTTAGGATTTGATTAGGATGTTATAAATGTATATGCATAGACTTGATCCATAAAATAGGAACCGACAAAAGAATCTCCTTTTCTTTCCCTTGTGAAATCAAAATTTTAAGGTGGAAGTTAATGATAACAACAAAGGAAATTCTAAACAATTTCCCTAGGATTCATATTGTTTTTTCCTTGGTGGGATAGTTAATTAATATATACATGATTTGAATCAGGAAACCATTCTTTTGGGGTAAGTTTGTGATATTGATCCTCCCCAGATTTATATTAGCTGAAAACCTCATGCAATGTAGCCCTCTTTTATGTTTAACAATCTACACAACCTTTGTCTGTGATTTTTATAGATCCATCACAAAGAGGGAGACTTTTGGATGTGCCAAAAAAGGTCAGCCACTGGAGTCCACTAAAACAAATTTGGGTCACATCGTTTGAGTTAAGTTTAAAAGATCTGATACTTTAGGCCTCGAGATGTTGTAGATGGTGGCAGAAGCCCCCAGATGACAGTTAGGGTTTAAAGTCATTCTTCTTGGAGTGAACAAATTTTTAAGTGGAGGGTATTGGACAAGAAGGAAATTATTTTTGCATGAAATGCAAAGGTTAGTTCTTTGCAAACAAAGAACTTTTCCGGTTTCTTAAAGTATTTAGGTGGATGTGACCCATTAATCATTCAGGGTTGAAAAGAGCAGATAATTTGAGTAGATTTCTGGTAGGCAAAGTTTGTGATAGTTATAGGGCAACATATAGACAGGTGGTAGTCGACAGGACTTCTATGTTTGGATACTATTAGGAGGTATAGACTTAATCATGAGCTAAATAGGACATTTGTCTTTCCTATCTCGTATAGGGTGCAGAAGCTGACAAGTTATCCATTTTAAGGATTGCGTCGACCTCATTCATTCAGGGGAACTTATTTGTCGGAGCGCAGGGATTCTCATAGAATTGCCTGTGTTAGAAGATATTCATTTGTGATGAGAGATTGAAAAAGGTGACTGAGAGAATAGTTCCATATTGATAAATATCGAGAGAGTCGGATGATATATTTCCGAGTCTAGCCCACAATCTATTAACTTAAGCTTTTCGATTGAATTGGTGTCTGACTTAATATGTTAATCCTGCTCATCATTGCTAGATTTCTGACAGCCTGAAACTTGTTTTGTAGTGCTCTAATTATCTAGATTAGGGTTCTAATTGAATAAACTTGATTGCAATTCTTTGGCCCATCTATATCATGATTCCTAATGCAATCTGCCTAATAGTTCTTGTAATGCTTTAACCATATAAGACATAATGTTGATAATTATAAATCAGTTGACCGAAAATTGTCTGCGACTATTTAGTTGCTGATTTGTTGTAGTTTTCTGAGCTTATATTGGTGGCTTAAGTTTGAAACTCTGTAATTGCTGTTTATATTGCCTCTGCATCACATTCTTTTGGTATACCACCTTGATGTTGTATTTGTTAATCTTTTTCGTCCATGCAAGAACTTTCTATATTTGAGGTTGAGCATTAGGTGCATCTCTCTCGATCACAATTGGTTTATGCACTTCCGCGGCATGCGCCTGCTTCACTTTAAGACCTCTGATCTGCTCTTTCAGGATTCTCTTCAATTTCCATTGTTTTCTTCCCTGTTTAAAGCTCTGACATAAGATGGTAAATGTTTAATTTGCTCTTTATATCTGTTGACATTATGTTTTATTGGGTGTAGATTATAATCAATTCTGAGGTGTGGGATCTTCGCAAGTTCAAGCTTTTGAGGACGGTGCCTTCGCTGGACCAGACGGTAATCACGTTCAATGGTGGTGGGGATGTCATATACGCAATACTGAGGCGCAACCTTGAGGACGTGATGTCAGCTGTCAACACCCGTCGCGTTCGACATCCGCTATTCCCTGCCTTCCGCACGATTGATGCCGTGAACTATGCTGATATCGCGACGGTTCAGGTCGATCGTTGCGTCCTCGACTTGGCCATTGATCCCACCGACTCCTTTGTGGGCATCATCGCCATGGATGACCACGATGAGATGTTCTCCTCCGCCAGGCTCTACGAGGTCGGTCGAAAACGGCCAACCGATGATGACTCGGACCCGGACGATGGCGGTGAGACTGATGAGGAGGACGAGGAAAACGACGAGTCCGAGGCGGATGTGGATGCAATCTTGGAGGCAGAGTTGGATGGTGACGGAGATAGCGACTCGGATGACATGAGCAATGATGAGGACGATGAAGATGTAGACAGCGGAGATGAACTGGACGAAGATGGAGACTTCAACCTCCGGGGCACAGACTTCGAGGGGGGGCGAGGGTTGTTGGAGATCATGGCCGAGGGTGACGAGGAGGGTGACTCTGATGAGGGTGAGTTGGTGGAGTCTTTGAGCAGCGGGGAGGAAGGGGATTTTACATTCTGAATCTCTATCGTGCCACATGCCATCCGATATTCTCTATCGTGCCATCCGATAACGCCGCGTGGCTACGAGGCTTTGTAACTATTATTATCATCTAGAATTTTCTCGGAGGAAGGTAGAATTTGGAAGACTCAGCAACTCAAGAAATGTAAACAGCGAGTGCAACGAAAAGGGTCTTTACATTTTGGTACGTCAATCATATTAAAAGAAAAAATAAGTGCCTATTAAGTCTTTCTTCATTTGTTTTTCTTTTCTTTTCTTGTTAACTTTGGAGTATTCGATGAGATCCCGTTATACACTTCCTTTTGCTAAACTAATCCAAGCGCATGCCAGAACGCAGATCCAGGAAACGTAGTGACAGTGCAGGAAAGCAATGCTGATTACCATTCCCAAGCAGGATATAACGATCGAAAAGCAATCAAATACAAGAAAGATTCAACACATCAGAAAGCAGCTAAGATAGATACATTGCTTCGCTTATTTATTCTGCCACATAACATTCACCAGCAGTGCACACCAGGGGAGAAGACAGTCTGGGAACTACATGCCCAGGTTAGTAACAGCGCTGACCCTGGATCCATGGAGGCTCACGGTTTTGCTCGGCACAACCCGAAGAACACCCGGTTGCTCTGCAAGATCGATTTAATTGGAGGATGATTAGCTTAAGCTTGGAAAGGATAAAAAAACTTATTGAGATCGTATACTTCTAACATAATCTCAGGTTAAGAATATCATGCATACGGCACACTCGTCAATCGGAAAACCTTTCACCCAGATACCACCAAGATACGATAATTCTTTTGTTTTTGATATAATATTGATGTCACCGAGATCTGTCGAGACGGTATAAATAAATCTTTTTTTAGAGATCTTTTCTTACAGATCTCTCAAGGAAGAAGCAACCCTTGTACCGGCAAAAATCTATTCAAACAAATCCTATAATTTATAAGCATCACTCAACCTAACCTCAACTTATTGAAAGTCAAACTATCTTACAACAACAGCTTCAAAATAGGGCTCAAGCTGACATTCCGAGTCTAGCCCACAATCTATTAACTTAAGCTTTTCGATTGAATTGGTGTCTGACTTAATATGTTAATCCTGCTCATCATTGCTAGATTTCTGACAGCCTGAAACTTGTTTTGTAGTGCTCTAATTATCTAGATTAGGGTTCTAATTGAATAAACTTGATTGCAATTCTTTGGCCCATCTATATCATGATTCCTAATGCAATCTGCCTAATAGTTCTTGTAATGCTTTAACCATATAAGACATAATGTTGATAATTATAAATCAGTTGACCGAAAATTGTCTGCGACTATTTAGTTGCTGATTTGTTGTAGTTTTCTGAGCTTATATTGGTGGCTTAAGTTTGAAACTCTGTAATTGCTGTTTATATTGCCTCTGCATCACATTCTTTTGGTATACCACCTTGATGTTGTATTTGTTAATCTTTTTCGTCCATGCAAGAACTTTCTATATTTGAGGTTGAGCATTAGGTGCATCTCTCTCGATCACAATTGGTTTATGCACTTCCGCGGCATGCGCCTGCTTCACTTTAAGACCTCTGATCTGCTCTTTCAGGATTCTCTTCAATTTCCATTGTTTTCTTCCCTGTTTAAAGCTCTGACATAAGATGCTAAATGTTTAATTTGCTCTTTATACCTGTTGACATTATGTTTTGTTGGGTGTAGATTATAATCAATTCTGAGGTGTGGGATCTTCGCAAGTTCAAGCTTTTGAGGACGGTGCCTTCGCTGGACCAAACGGTAATCACGTTCAATGGTGGTGGGGATGTCATATATGCAATACTGAGGCGCAACCTTGAGGATGTGATGTCGGCTGTCAACACCCGTCGCGTTCGACATCCGCTATTCCCTGCCTTCCGCACGATTGATGCCGTGAACTATGCCGATATCGCGACGGTTCAGGTCGATCGTTGCGTCCTCGACTTGGCCATTGATCCCACCGACTCCTTTGTGGGCATCATCGCCATGGATGACCACGATGAGATGTTCTCCTCCGCCAGGCTCTACGAGGTCGGTCGAAAACGACCAACCGACGATGACTCGGACCCGGACGATGGCGGTGAGACTGATGAGGAGGACGAGGAAAACGACGAGTCCGAGGCAGATGTGGATGCAATCTTGGAGGCAGAGTTGGATGGTGACGGAGACAGCGACTCGGATGACATGAGCAATGATGAGGACGATGAAGATGTAGACAGCGGAGATGAACTGGACGAAGATGGAGACTTCAACCTCCGGGGCACAGACTTCGAGGGGGGGCGAGGGTTGTTGGAGATCATGGCCGAGGGTGACGAGGAGGGTGACTCTGATGAGGGTGAGTTGGTGGAGTCTTTGAGCAGCGGGGAGGAAGGGGATTTTACATTCTGAATCTCTATCGTGCCACATGCCATCCGATATTCTCTATCGTGCCATCCGATAACGCCGCGTGGCTATGAGGCTATGTAACTATTATTATCATCTAGAATTTTCTCGGAGGAAGGTAGAATTTGGAAGACTCAGCAACTCAAGAAATGTAAACAGCGAGTGCAACGAAAAGGGTCTTTACATTTTGGTACGTCAATCATATTAAAAGAAAAAATAAGTGCCTATTAAGTCTTTCTTCATTTGTTTTTCTTTTCTTTTCTTGTTAACTTTGGAGTATTCGATGAGATCCCGTTATACACTTCCTTTTGCTAAACTAATCCAAGCGCATGCCAGAACGCAGATCCAGGAAACGTAGTGACAGTGCAGGAAAGCAATGCTGATTACCATTCCCAAGCAGGATATAACGATCGAAAAGCAATCAAATACAAGAAAGATTCAACACATCAGAAAGCAGCTAAGATAGATACATTGCTTCGCTTATTTATTCTGCCACATAACATTCACCAGCAGTGCACACCAGGGGAGAAGACAGTCTGCGAACTACATGCCCAGGTTAGTAACAGCGCTGACCCTGGATCCATGGAGGCTCACGGTTTTGCTCGGCACAACCCGAAGAACACCCGGTTGCTCTGCAAGATCGATTTAATTGGAGGATGATTAGCTTAAGCTTGGAAAGGATAAAAAAACTTATTGAGATCGTATACTTCTAACATAATCTCAGGTTAAGAATATCATGCATACGGCACACTCGTCAATCGGAAAACCTTTCACCCAGATACCACCAAGATACGATAATTCTTTTGTTTTTGATATAATATTGATGCCACCGAGATCTGTCGAGACGGTATAAATAAATTTTTTTAGGCAACCAAACGAGATCTTTTCTTATAGATCTCTCAAGGAAGAAGCAACCGTGACACCGGCAAAAATCCATTCAAACAAATCCTATAATTTATAAGCATCACTCAACCTAACCTCAACTTATTGAAAGTCAAACTATCTTACAACAACAGCTTCAAAATAGGGCTCAAGCTGACAAACACAGAGATATTAAACTCCCATATAGGACATCAAATATATACCCATCATCGACTTAATGGAAGTCAAACTTTACCTCCATAGAATAGAGCCCAATTGACAGATACAGAGTTAACCCAAGAGATATGGATTATCCTGATTTGATTATAAACTCCAGCTAGAACAATGTGGAGGGAGCAGAAAACTAAGATTACTTCAGCTGAGATCATACAATGTGGTGTTGATAGAAAATAAAAGATAATCATAGACAAAGGTGATGAAAAATACAAATAAAAAATTAATGCATGACTTAGTCAAAACTGTTGGAAACTTCACCATGCCAATTAGACAATTCAAAGACATTGGACAAAGTAGTCATTTCATATGTAAAGGCAAGTTTGCACGACAAGCATAAGACTTTGTCTCAAGGTCTATTTGTCGATGAATTTTTGATTTGTTCTAATCCTACGCATTGTCTACCAAGCAGTTCAAGAAAGAGAAGAAAGAGTGCAGAGATTTCCAGGGTCAAAATCAACATCGTGAACATGTTTTGGTATCCCACACCAAAGGACGTGATGAACACGAAGGCATCAAACGCAAATCAGCTCAACTTGTACAAGGATTTTTCACACCGACATGTAATCGAAAGGAATTCTACCCTGATCCGGAAAGAACGGATGATTTGATCCCCAATTTCACCGATTAGCTTAGAACTAAAACGAAGAGTACAATAAAAATCAAACCTTTATGCTCTTGCAAAGTGTCAGAATTCATCGATATAGCTTAGGACCAAGAAGACAAGGGAAAAGGGAACTCACTCTTGCAAAGTATCCGATCCGATCGATATAGCTTAGAACTAAGAATACAAGGGAAAAGGGAACTCACTCGACAGTTCCTCGACCTGCGACCGGGTAAGCTTAGCCGAGAACCCACTCGCCGCATGCTTGTAATGATAAATCAGCGAATCCTTGGCGGCCTCCTCGCTGCAAAATGCAAGAAGATCAGTCCCAAACCACAAAATCCGAAACCCTAAACCTAGAAAACTTGATCACCGCCGCCAGACCCGAAACCCTACTCCTACAAAGGAACACGGATCGGGATCAACAACCTGCCGAGAACAGCAGCCAAGGTTCGGATATGGAAGGCCTCTGGTTCCTCGCCCTCCGGCTTCGCGACGTAGACGATGTTGACGGCCGCCGCCTCCTCCTCCTGCGGCGCCTCGTGGAGCTTCGTGCCCGCCTCCGCCATCGGCGATAGGATCGAGACCGTGGAGAACAACAGAACGAGGACAAGCGAAGCGATGGCGACGAACGAAATCGACGACCCCTTTGACTCCTTCATTCGATCTCGCTTCCTCGACAACAAAGAACTCGAAATGAGATGAAGTCTCGGTTTAAAGAGGGAATCCGGTCGGAAGCGCAGTACGTGGTTTTTGAGTCGGTTCGACCGGTTCGGTTTGACCGGGTCGGTTCGACCAAGTCGTTTCGAACGGTTCGGATGCGGACTCGTTTATACGCTTACTGATTGGATCCGAATGATTTGATTTCCTATATATATATAAATATAAATATAAATATAAATTATATATTCGAATATGGAAGGCCTCTGGTTCCTCGCCCTCCGGCTTCGCGACGTAGACGATGTTGACGGCCGCCGCCTCCTCCTCCTGCGGCGCCTCCTGGAGCTTCGTGGCCGCCTCCGCCATCGGCGACAGGATCGAGACCGTGGAGAACAGAACGAGGACAAGCGAAGCGATGGCGAGGAACGAAATCGACGACCGCTTTGACTCCTTCATCCGATCTATCCCCCTCTCTCTCTCTCTCTCGCTTCGTCGACAAGAAACGACCCGAAATGAGATGAAGTGTCGGTTTAAAGAGGGAATCGGGTCGGAAGCGCAGTACGTGGTTGTTGAGTCGGTTCGACCGGTTCGGTTTGACCGAGTCGGTTCGACCAAGTCCGTTCGACGGAATCGGTTCGACTGAGTCGGTTCGACCGAGTCGGTTAGAACGGTTCGGATGCGGACTCGTTTATACGCTTACTGATTGGATCCGAATGATTTGATTTTCTCTATATATATATATATATATATATATATATATATACACACACACACACACACGCGAGAGAGAGAGAGAGAGAGAGAGAGAGAGAGAGAGAAACTATATTTGTGGGAATCTATCATCTCCATTACTCTAAAAATATACATATATAGATGATTACAAGAGACTAGATGGATAAATCATATTGGATTCTTACACTCATAAATCATCTTCCAACAATTACAACAAATGATGGAGTTCCTGAACTCATCTAATTCCGGGCTTTTAGAGCGCACACCATCGATTTCTTGAAACGATGGAGTTGTTGAAGGAAGAAGATGACTCAAGGAAGTGCGGAGGATTGCCTCGGCACACAATCTCTTCGCCAACCTTATGGAATAGAGTGATCAGATTTGTTCTCTTCGCTTATGTTAGCGATGTGCTGATCGCTCGCGTTCCTATTTCCAAGAAAACAAGCAAAATTAAGTGTTGTTAGTGAAGCTTCAATTCAAGATTATAAATTACCAAGAAAAAAAAGATAAATTGCATGCCATCAACATTTAATATTAATCATTATTAATTAAATAAAGAGATTGATCACGATTTAAATTTCTTGAAGAGATTTAAGTTTTTCGATGGTATAGATAAAATATATGTATATATTCCTATATTTATGCATCTTTTTTTTTCTTGTGTTCATGTGAATCTTCTATGTATCACTGAATTATTTCATGAAAAATCTTTCAAATTAATGCGACTTTAAATCCTTATGCATTATTTAAAAAAATTAAAATTTTTATATTAATCGAAAGACTACCAATATCGATATAAAGAAATAAAAAGTTCTCGTGAATCTAAATTAGGATAAACAATAACGATAAATTAATTGATACAAAAAGTATACCTTTTTAAGGTTGACAAAGGAATGTAGGGATCGAACTCTGAGCCTCATTTCGAAAGATGATAATCTATCATTGTTGTTATCGTCATCTTTTCTTTCGGAATCATTGTTTCCATCGGGACCGGTACTCTCTTCGTTAATTTGCATTTCTATTGTGCTTGAGCAATCCATCCTTCTCGACCACAATTTATAGTATTGCAACACTCGAAATTCATGATTAAGATTTGCTATAACGTTGAGAATCTTTCGTAAAATAGATAGTCATTCAAATCATAATAAATATTTTCTTTATAAATCAAGATACATGATTCTTAGGAAACGTAGTGACAGTGCAGGAAAGCAATGCTGATTACCATTCCCAAGCAGGATATAACGATCGAAAAGCAATCAAATACAAGAAAGATTCAACACATCAGAAAGCAGCTAAGATAGATACATTGCTTCGCTTATTTATTCTGCCACATAACATTCACCAGCAGTGCACACCAGGGGAGAAGACAGTCTGGGAACTACATGCCCAGGTTAGTAACAGCGCTGACCCTGGATCCATGGAGGCTCACGGTTTTGCTCGGCACAACCCGAAGAACACCCGGTTGCTCTGCAAGATCGATTTAATTGGAGGATGATTAGCTTAAGCTTGGAAAGGATAAAAAAACTTATTGAGATCGTATACTTCTAACATAATCTCAGGTTAAGAATATCATGCATACGGCACACTCGTCAATCGGAAAACCTTTCACCCAGATACCACCAAGATACGATAATTCTTTTGTTTTTGATATAATATTGATGCCACCGAGATCTGTCGAGACGGTATAAATAAATTTTTTTAGGCAACCAAACGAGATCTTTTCTTATAGATCTCTCAAGGAAGAAGCAACCGTGACACCGGCAAAAATCCATTCAAACA
The DNA here is from genome assembly GCA_001649415.1 of Musa itinerans. Taxonomy (NCBI): domain Eukaryota; kingdom Viridiplantae; phylum Streptophyta; class Magnoliopsida; order Zingiberales; family Musaceae; genus Musa; species Musa itinerans. The sequence continues at coordinate 229,802 of LVTN01000325.1, forward strand.
AATCCTATAATTTATAAGCAT
>LVTN01000325.1:231017-265057 GCA_001649415.1 Musa itinerans
GAAAAATCTTTCAAATTAATGCGACTTTAAATCCTTATGCATTATTTAAAAAAATTAAAATTTTTATATTAATCGAAAGACTACCAATATCGATATAAAGAAATAAAAAGTTCTCGTGAATCTAAATTAGGATAAACAATAACGATAAATTAATTGATACAAAAAGTATACCTTTTTAAGGTTGACAAAGGAATGTAGGGATCGAACTCTGAGCCTCATTTCGAAAGATGATAATCTATCATTGTTGTTATCGTCATCTTTTCTTTCGGAATCATTGTTTCCATCGGGACCGGTACTCTCTTCGTTAATTTGCATTTCTATTGTGCTTGAGCAATCCATCCTTCTCGACCACAATTTATAGTATTGCAACACTCGAAATTCATGATTAAGATTTGCTATAACGTTGAGAATCTTTCGTAAAATAGATAGTCATTCAAATCATAATAAATATTTTCTTTATAAATCAAGATACATGATTCTTCGTACGAATTTACTTGCATGAACTTTGTGTCATGACATGGATCGATTAGGCTGTATTCATGCATACCTCAATACACAGCGAATGCTACGTTAGTGCATCTCAATATTATTCTCTCTTTCCTTCTATTATCTTATTTCTTCTCTTTATTATTATTTTTTTCCTTCATCCTTCTCTTTCCTACTTGTTTTCTTATTTTGATACTCAACCCTTTTCCTTCGTACTACTAACACACTTCTCTCTTCATTCTCACTCGTTCGTCTTATTTTCCCTCTTTAGAGTTAAATTTTTTTAGAATTATCACAAATTAGAAAAACATATGGATTCATGATAAAAAATTCATAAAATCTAAATTTTTAATAGTTGTATAGACTCTTAGAATCTAGTTCGACATGTATACTTGTTGACTCTAGCGTTACGAATAACGATATTTGTTTGTTAGTATAACTTTCAAATAGGTATCCCTTGCACATTGCGTCGTGTAACGTATGTAACAAAAAAATCTCAAGAGTGAATACATAGATGATATAAAAAAGTATACCTTTTTAAGGTTGACGAAGGAATGTAGGGATCAAACTCTGAGCCTCATTTCGAAAGATGATAATCTATCATTGTTGTCATCGTTATCATTTCTTTCGGAAGCATTGTTTCCATCGGGACTGGTACTCTCTTCGTTAATTCGCATTTCTATTGTGCTTGAGCAATCCATCCTTCTCGACCACAATTTATAGTATTGCAACACTCGAAATTCATGATTAAGATTTGCTATAACGTTGAGAATCTTTCGTAAAATAGATAGTCATTCAAATCATAATAAATATTTTCTTTATAAATCAAGATACATGATTCTTCGTACGAATTTACTTGCATGAACTTTGTGTCATGACATGGATCGATTAGGCTGTATTCATGCATACCTCAATACACAGCGAATGCTACGTTAGTGCATCTCAATATTATTCTCTCTTTCCTTCTATTCTCTTATTTCTTCTCTTTATTATTATTATTTTTTCTTCATCATTCTCTTTCCTACTTGTTTTCTTATTTTGATACTCAACCCTTTTCCTTCGTACTACTAACACACTTCTCTCTTCATTCTCACTCGTTCGTCTTATTTTCCCTCTTTAGAGTTAAATTTTTTTAGAATTATCACAAATTAGAAAAACATATGGATTCATGATAAAAAATTCATAAAATCTAAATTTTTAATAGTTGTATAGACTCTTAGAATCTAGTTCGACATGTATACTTGTTGACTCTAGCGTTACGAATAACGATATTTGTTTGTTAGTATAACTTTCAAATAGGTATCCCTTGCACATTGCGTCGTGTAACGTATGTAACAAAAAAATCTCAAGAGTGAATACATAGATTTTTTTATAATTTAAAATATTTTTTATGTTTAATTTGATATATTAGTCGATGATTAATGAAGGGAGAGCGATAAAGATTATCGAGTAATAATAAGAGATAACGAAAGAAAGAAAAGAGGAATGAGAGGCAAAACAATCGATTCTACTTAGATCCACTCAACCATGTAATAAATCCGAAATGATACAAACATACTTATCTTAGAGACTTCCGATGTAATTACAACACTCGAAAATCATGATTAAGATTTGCTATAACGTTGAGAATCTTTCGTAAAATAGATAGTCATTCAAATCATAATAAATATTTTCTTTATAAATCAAGATACATGATTCTTCATACCAATTTACTTGCATGAACTTTGTGTCATGACATAGATCGATTAGGTTGTATTCATGCATACCGCGATACACAGAGAATGCTACGTTAGTGCATCTCAATATTATTCTCTCTTTCCTTCTATTATCTTATTTCTTCTCTTTATTATTATTTTTTTCCTTCATCCTTCTCTTTCCTACTTGTTTTCTTATTTTGATACCCAACCCTTTTCCTTCATACTACTAACACACTTCTCTCTTCAATACCACTTGTTCTTCTCCTTTTCCCTTTTTAGAGTTAAAATTTCTTAGAATTATCATAAATTACAAAAACATATTGATTCATGATAAAAAGTTCATAAAATTTAAATTTTTAATAGTTTTATAGACTCCTAGAATCTAATTGAACATGTATACTTGTTGACTCTATCGTTATGGATAATGATATTTATTTGTTAGTATAACCTCCAAATAGGTATCGGTTGCACATCGTGTCGTGTAACGTATGTAACAACAAAGTCTCCAGAGTGAATACATAAATTTTTTTTATAATTTAAAATATTTTTTTATATATTTATTTTGATATGATTAACGAAGAAGGAGTGACAGAGATTCGAGGAATAAGAATATGATGATGATGAAAAAGAAAAGACCAGTATGATAGATGAGAAATAAGAGACGAAAAAAAGAAGAAAAGAGCAACGAGAGATAAAACAATTGATTTGTTTGATACTTGATCCTCTCAACCATGTAATAAATCTGAAATGATGCAAACATACTTATCTTAGAGACTTCCGATGTAATTGCTTAAAAATGGATGCTAACTCATCACTTTAATCTTATGATATAAATGATTATGAATGAATATTATGTAATTATATGAAATCCATGAAAATTTTCCTTTATGTAATTATATCGAACCGTGTGGGGGCCATCTATCGTATCTCTCTTACGTGGCAAGTAACCATTGGCGATCTGTCAACACTCACGCGTGCGTCCCACCAGCAGTGGCGGCGTCCGAAAACAAAACAAGGACGTATGCGGGCCCACTTCCCCTACCGACACGCCCACAATAACAAAAGATTATTCTTCTACCTGTTAAAGAGTTACCTACTTCAGTACCTATCTACTTATTGGTCGATTGCGTCGAGGGCCCACAATTAATATCTCGGGTTACGGGTAACGAGTCTGATTTCAGCTAAGACAGCGACACCGTCCAGGAAAACCCTCCGCTCACCTAGCGGGACCCGCATCAGCGGGGTAGAATAAGCAACGGTGCACGCACACGGTCTCGCGTATGGTGGAGGGCAGGAGGCCTGACTGTCCAATCCGGAATACAAAACAGGGAAATCCCCAAACCCGTCGTCTACAGGTTTCCATCAAAAGAACGAATCGTACATAACCTGGGGGGCCCAAGGTTGACGACACTGTTCGCTGTTTGGCACTAACAGCCAAGCTGCATCTCCAATCAGGGCCGTTTCCTGATTGAATCCCGTCACCTCCCTGTCGCCATCCTCACTCCACCCAGCCAAAACGGAGCTCAGCGGCCGCTCTCTCTCTCCTCTCTCTCTCTCTACAGTGGTAGTAGAATAAGGATAAAAGCGAACGGAGATCTGCGCCGATGCTTTTCGGGCAAATTCTTGGTCGAGATCGAGGTCCAGAAGATCGTCTACAAGTAATCCGAAGCTAACTGCGTAAGGAATCAAAGAGACAGAGCCGACGATGCCGAGGAACGATGGCGACTCCAGCTCCGGCTCGGGACCTAACCCTAACCCTAATCCTAACTCCGTCCCAAAACTTAGCAACGGCGGGACGCCGCCCCAGCTCAAGAGGTCGCGGACCATCACTGCAGCCGTGGCCTCCGGAGGAGCCGCGGCCGTCGGGCGAGCTGCCACCGCCCCCCTCCCGTCCTCGCGGAGGCTCACGGTCGCCGTCGATAACCCCTCCGACGCTCCGGAAAATGGCGGCGTCTTCGACCGGGACTGGTACTACCCCTCCTTCCTCGGGCCCCACGCGGCCCGGCCCCGCGCCACCGGCCGGGCGTCCTCCTCCGGGCCAAAAAAGCTGGACGTGCCGCTGCCGCCGCAGAGCTCGACCGATCGGAGTTCTGCGGTTCTTTCGGACGAGGAGGAGAAGGTAGTGGTGGAGCGGCCTCTGGTTCTCGAAGAAAGAAAGCAGGGCCCATTCCCTTCCACTTCGAGATCTCCTCCTAACAAGAACTCCCGGTTTGACAACAATTCTTTGATTCTTTCACTCGTAAGTTTCTCGTTTCATCTCGCTTTCTTGATTCCCAAGGAATATTCTAACAAAGATTCAATTTAGCTTCTCGATTCTGATTCCACTTCCTTCAATTCTTGCAGTTCATTGTCGCGTGTGCCCTTTTAGCCATCTCTCAGCAAAAGAGAATTATAGAGCTCGAGGTATCACCCACCGTTTCATTTCGCGTTTTCTCTCCTGGTTTATCCGAACTATCGAAATATTACAGAAGGATGTTTGTTCTGCTACGTTCTAATTTCTACTGCAATTTGTTGAATTCTTTTTTGCTCTTTTGGTTTACTTTGACAGGAAGAGATTAACAACCTAAATAGGTTTTGCAACTTTGATGGTGTTAATATGCATGAACAAGCTGCGGTTTTGCAGTTCGGCAGAAATAGCCTTGGCAATAGGAGTATTGCTCTGTATATTGTTTTTCTGTCACTAGCAACGCCATTCTTGGTGCTTAAATTCCTTGACCACATTCCCCAAATAAAGGCAAGCCCTGAGTCTTTGAATTGCAACGACGAAGAGGTTCCCCTGAAGAAGAGGATTGCATATAGAGTGGATGTCTTCTTCTCTGTGCATCCTTATGCTAAACTACTTGCGCTCCTTTTCTCGACGGTACTCCTTATTGGAATTGGCGGGATGGCACTGTATGCAGTCAGTGATGCTAGCCTTTCTGAAGCTCTTTGGCTTTCGTGGACCTTTGTGGCAGACTCTGGAAACCATGCGGACCAAGTTGGCTCAGGGCCAAGAATCGTTTCGGTGTCGATCAGTTCAGGGGGAATGTTAATATTTGCCATGATGCTCGGGCTCGTATCAGATGCCATCTCAGAGAAGGTGGATTCTTGGCGCAAGGGAAAGAGTGAAGTGATCGAGAGTGATCACATACTAATCCTCGGATGGAGTGACAAATTGGTAAAGCTTTCTAACAGTGTCTAGCATTAAGATCTTATGCGAGTTCTTTTGTTTTTTTATTTTTCCTTAAAAGGAAATATATGATTGAAACAATACAGTAGGCACATACCCCTCCCGACATATTTAAAAACATTGAATGTCCAAATCAAACATGCTGTCTACTCTTCCGACCTGATTTTTCTTTGGGAAGGAATTAATTTACAGTTTAGACCGTGCGTTTGTGTGCCTTGTCTTGTTTTATTGTTACACCAGACTTCAATTCCCTCTATACTCCACCGAACTACTATTCTTTGTATTTTTTGTGGTCAATACGAGCATCTCAAGATGCAAAATCTTGGGCTCTGCATCAGACTGATTGTACCCGACATGGTAAATTTTTGTTTGGCCTACTTTTATGAACTACCATTTTTGTTGCGGGTCAAGTAACTGTTACTTTCTGACCATTGTATAACAGGGATCCCTTCTCAAGCAGCTGGCAATTGCAAATAAGAGCATTGGTGGTGGTGTCATTGTGGTTCTAGCTGAAAGAGACAAGGAGGAAATGGAAATGGACATCGCAAAGCTTGAATTTGACTTCATGGGCACCTCTGTTATTTGTAGGAGTGGAAGCCCTCTCATACTGGCTGACTTGAAAAAGGCATTTCCTGGTGAACTCATGAGCTATTTAAGATTTGTACTTCACCATATGTGTTCTATCAAAAAATTCCCATTATAGCATTTTGAAAATGTTTCTCTTAAATAAATGCTGACAGGTGTCAGTTTCAAAGGCACGTGCTATCATTGTTTTGGCAGCTGATGAGAATGCCGACCAAGTTAGTTATTCTTTTGCCAACTTAGAATCCTTAACTCTTCTTTCTGAGTTAGATCTCAATCTTCAATTTGTGTTAATTTTGCTTAGAGCGATGCACGTGCCTTGCGAGTGGTGCTTAGTCTTACTGGAGTAAAAGAAGGTTTAAAGGGTCATGTTGTTGTAGAGTTGAGTGATCTTGACAATGAACCTTTGGTAAAACTTGTCGGTGGGGAGCTGATTGAGACGGTGGTTGCTCATGATGTGATAGGGCGCTTAATGATACAATGTGCACTCCAACCAGGCTTAGCTCAGGTAAAGTTCCTTCTTTCCATCAATGCGGGTATTGGACCCACACCGAATTATATAGTAGCCATCTGCATACATATTAATCCGCTTGGTTTGTTTCTCATCCTCTTGGCATAGTTTTGATATTATTATTTAGTTCATTTCTGAATTGAAGCTTCTGGAAAGACTGCGGCTAAAGATGATTAAAACTATCAGATAAAAGCCACCTTGTTAAAGAGATTCACATGTGTTGGTGATTGATTTTTGTGCTGTATATGTTAGATATATACTGCTTCTATAATGTCCAAACTTCTGTGCTTTTAGATCTCTTGTACAGTTCATTCTTTATGAGGTTATCCTTTGTTACAATATAAACCAGCTGATGAACCTTGAGTACAGTGTTGGTAATTGAAAAGCTTTTTTCATACCTAACTGCAAATCTTTGGGTACTTGTTGTGCTTCTCACATTTTGCAGATTTGGGAAGATATATTAGGATTTGAAAATGCTGAGTTTTATATAAAAAGATGGCCTCAGTTGGATGGTATGTGTTTTGAGGATGTACTGATCTCATTCACTGATGCGGTACCATGTGGAGTTAAGGTTGCTGCAAATGGTGGAAAAATCGTAATCAATCCTGATGATAGCTATGTTATAAAAGAAGGTGATGAAATCCTTGTTCTTGCTGAGGATGATGATACTTATTCACCAGGTTCTCCATCGGAGGTGATCTATCAAACTCTATTTAACATGGGATTGGTATCTTGAAATTCTAGAACTCGTTTCTTGGTGGTTCTGATTATACTTCACTTTGACTATTTTCCAGTGAAGCCCTGAATTGAGATGTTATATATATGTGTTGCATCTGTAATCATATTGCTCATACATGAGATAGAATACTATATATAGAGCAGGTTTCCATGCATACTAAAACTGGAATCATATAAAAGATCAAGTTTATACTAATTAAGGACTATCTTATCATCTTTGTTTGTGTTCTCTTTTTCTCTCCTCCCTTCTCTTTTGTTTTTTAACTTTGTCAAACTATCATATATAATTTTCAATTGTTTTCTTGAGATTGCTATGAGTCTGTTTCTTATGTGTGCGAATATGTTTATTCGATCCCTTCTGGTAATGCTAAGAGATCAATTTTCATTTCTATAGGAACTGGTTTCGGTGATGGCTGTTGGATTTATATTAAGAAAGTTGTACTATATATAATTATTTATTTTTATTGTACTTCCTCTCAAATCTTTACCATCCTAAACTTGTCTCCATAACTCTAATTTTGACTCAATCCTCACTTGACTTTAATTGACTACAAATGTCATCATGATTCAACAAACAATATAGTGATATATACACCAACAGACTTCATTTGGTATACTTATATCAAGCTCATGAATGAAATTTGCAAACAAAAAATAAAACAATGATAACTCTTGGTGCATTTGCTTTAACTGTTTCTTCTTTTATAATCACATTGCTTGTAATAACTAGATGGCGCATGCCTTGAATTTTTAAACTTGTAAAGTGACATGTGATTAGTTACCTAGTCTTGGTTAAGCTTTCAGGCTGAGTAAGCACTCTCATGTCATGAATTAAAAATTGTGAAAAAAATGAAAAATTGATTGATACACTGGATTGATTGTCAGTATTTGTTTCCCACGAGGATCATGAGATAGTTTGGACCTGGATGGTTTGATAATTTGTAATGTCATCCAAGGTCCGCAATACCGTACCATACCGGTATTTCGATCTGGGCTTGGTACGGTAGGGTACAGGTGTACCGAGCGGTACACGCAGGTGTACTGAGCACTATAGCAGTGCTACAGTGTATACGAGTGTACCGAGCGATACACGCATGTGTACTGAGCACTATAGCAATGCTACAGTGTACTACTACAGTACTGCAGTGCACTGTTACAGTGTTGCATTATACTGTTATATGCTACAGTGCTATAGTGTTACAATCGAAAACCGGTACGTATCGCTCGGTAGCGGGCGGTCCGCGTAATACTGCAGTGTACTGTTACAGTGTTGCATTATACTGGTATATACTACAGTGCTCTGCTACAGTACTACAGTGCTCTGCTATAGTGTTACAATCGAAAACTGGTACGTATCGCTCGGTAGCGGGCGGTCCGCGTACCGGTAACCTGTCGTATTGGTACATACCGCCCGTACCGGGCGGTACACATCGATACGGCAGACCTTGATGTCATCAATGCATGAACTTTTTAACATTTGACATGCTTCTAACCCAAAATCTTCCTTGCCTCAGGTGCGGAGGGGTTTCCTGCCTAATGTTCCCAGCCCTCCTAAGTATCCAGAAAAGATATTGTTCTGCGGCTGGCGACGTGATATTGATGATATGATAATGGTAATATGATTTCTAATGTATAATGTGATATGAATTCAAAGTGTAGATTTACTACAGACTTGATTTATCTTTGAAGTGCCTCTAACTCTGGATTCGGTTGTAATCTATAAGTCGCCATCTTTTTTTCACTGTGTTGCTTCATAAAAGCTAATTAGTTAACTTCTGTTTTGACAATGTGTGATCTAATTAGAAACTTGATGCAATTATTTTTACTACCAGGTGCTAGAGGCTTTTCTTGCCCCTGGGTCTGAACTGTGGATGTTTAATGAGGTTCCTGAGAAGGAGAGGGAGAAAAAGCTAACAGACGGTGGACTTGATCTGTCAGGATTAACAAATATAAGACTTGTGCATAAAGAGGGAAATGCTGTGATCCGGAGGCATTTGGAAAGCTTGCCTCTTGAAACATTTGATTCAGTGAGTATGCAAAATTTTCTAGCAATAAACTCCCATGTTTTTTCTCGTCATTCTACAAGTAAACATTCATCATTTGAGGGGCTAGAAAAAATTTCTAGTGTCATGTCTTCTATCATGCATCCCATTTTTGTTGTCAAGAATATTTATTTGTCATTAAATAATGTATTTTCAAATGGATGGTTTTCTGTATACCATCTTGCAAATGATTTGAATGCTAACTTTGAGCCAACAGATCTTAATTCTTGCAGACGAGTCTCTGGAAGATTCTGTTGTGCATTCTGATTCACGATCTCTGGCTACCCTTCTCCTTATTCGTGATATCCAGGTACTTAGTGGTTGGTCCTAGGAACTCTATTTGATTTTGAATTAAAGCCATTTGTTGTTGACTTTCAACTGCAATGTTATAATATATTAACCTCTAAACTGTCTCATGTTTAATTGGAACAGTGACAGCTGAACAATTTAGATTCAGTTTTCTGTTTCTATGATGTGTTTGTTCTTCCTTCATTCTTGACTTGCCTTTCACTGTTAGGAACAGATATATACCAATTGATAATAAAGATGACAGTAATTCCATAATCTCTTGTGCTTTCTCATGCTTTGCACCGTGCAAACAGTTTATTGTTCTATTTTATTTTGTAGTCCAAGCGCCTTCCATCTAAGGAAGCAAAATCTCCTTTGCGCTATGTTGGTTTCTCGCATAGCTCCTGGATCCGTGAGATGCAGCAAGCTTCAGACAAATCAATAATCATCAGTGAGATCTTGGATTCAAGGACTAGAAATCTTGTGTCAGTGTCAAGGATTAGTGATTATGTCTTATCAAATGAATTAGTGAGTATGGCATTAGCTATGGTAGCTGAAGACAAGCAAATCAATCGGGTTCTTGAGGAACTGTTTGCCGAGGAGGTACTTCTATTGGCTCTTTCACAGTTGCACAATTTAGTTAGCATCAATATAACTGCATGTCAAGCCTTTTTCTTTAAAGCTGGTTAGTAATGACTGCTTCGTATAATTTGCCTAGACATGGTGTATTTGTATGGAATATTTTTGGCAGATATGTTTCAAGTAATTTAGTTAGTGAATACATGGCGAATATATAATATTCGCTTTGGATTCTTATCTACATCTGATTTCACCTGCCACAAGTGTTCTAGTATGTCTAAGGTTTTGTTTGGTTCGGGGTTTAGTGGAATTTGTGGCTAGAGGTTTGACCCATAAAATGTTGTAGAGTTGAAAAGGTTAACCGGATTAAATGGTTTAATCTGCATAATCAGGAAAAGAAAACCTGCCTAAAGGAGTATAAAATACCCTGTCATGTTTCTTTTTCTAATCCATGGAGCCCAATTAGTTGGATTAATAACCACAAGGGAGAGATAAATTAATTAGGGTGTCCGACACTATAAGTACACACATTAGTCACGATGCTCTTGATATTTGGGCAAATTAGTGGTGCAACAGCAAGGAACAGCAGTTGCCTTTGAGCCATTGCATTTGTCATGTCTAACTATGCATATTATGTTTATGGATGATGCCTATGCGACTTGTTTACTCTGACTAATAATTTGATGTTATCTTGGGGCACCCATATATACCTCCTCATAGAACAACCACAAGAGAACGATTCATGTTGCACCCTGAAGACAGGATCTTTCCAGTTAGCTTCTAGATATGTAGTAATAACTTGCAAGATACCTTTGCAAATAAAACCAGAAATTTTCAGAATTGTCATACCTTTTATTATTAGGTCAATGAACAACTTCACACGATTATTTGTGTTTAATTTTAAAGCATTTATCATGCATGTTAAAGCCAAAACTTTATTTTGTTGAACATCTCAGTGCTTATCTTTACCATTGTCTATCACATGGCAGTAATTTTCAGTCTTTACTATCTATAATGGGGCTTTTCTTGTTTTGCAATAGCTCACGAGACGATAAGGCTATGGAAGGTCATTTATACTTTCTTTTCTTTTCTTTTTTAGCATAGGTGGAATCTCAACCTATTTCTATCCAAGAAGAGTAAATAGACCAATAAGATTCATTAGAAGCAAAAATACCAACTTTATTAGACAAGATTATGAATCATAAGACATCCATACAACTAAAACTTTTACTTGTATATATTACAGGGCAATGAAATGTGCATCAAATCTGCTGAATATTATTTGTATGAACAAGAAGAATTGTGCTTTTATGATATAATGGTTAGGGCTCGTCAAAGGAAGGAGATTGTAATTGGATATCGCCTTGCCAACACAGACCAAGCAATAATTAATCCGGAAAACAAGTCGGAGGTTAGAAAGTGGTCTCTTGATGATGTTTTTGTTGTCATCTCAAATGGTGATTGATATCTCAAAGCAGTTTGTGATCAGTTGCATCACTCTAGTTCCACTTATATGATTGTCACAGTCCACCATGCTGACAGAAGAGAGAATTTTGGTACCATGATTGATACATTAAGAATCATGCCTCTTTAACTTCTGAGTCTGTGCTATGTCATCCTGATGCTTGTACCCATGAATATGATTTTGCAGCAGCTTACCTTTGAGCTAATTGTTGTATCTTTCTATCTGATTTAAGTGACCAATAAACTTGGAAGTATGTACATAATTTTTTTTTTCAACTTTACTGCAAGATATGATAATAATTTTAGCCTTCTCCAGACAGTAGTAATAGTTTCATACTATGTTAGTATGACAAAGGGCAATAGCTGCACTGTAAGCTGAAATTTTGATGATGTCGAGCATAATTCCTGACAAAATTGTAGTGATTGATTCCATTCCCTCTTCCATGTCCAACTTATTTTGGTTTATGATGATGTGCTTACATTCTTAATATATTAGACATTACAGACATGTGCCTTAGGAGCCACATGATCATGACAAGTCAGGTTGATGTACAGGTTTTATCGGTTTGTATTACATATGAACAAGAAGTTTCTTTACTTTTCCTTACAGGATGCTAAATTTTAATTTTTGCTTAAATCAATTTTCAATATGTAAAATGATGCAATCGATATTATTTAGCGTAGCCACTGTTATATTCTACTCATGGGGAGAAAAAATGAATTCTGTGAGAGATACAAAGACCCACTATAAGAAGTGGTTCTGATTTTTCACTCTGTAATGTTATTCAGCCACACCATGGAGAATGTTTGTATCCTTTTATTCATCATCAATGCTTAATTATCTCGAGTTACCGGTCTTCATAAATGTCATTTTTGTATTGCCATCGGATTTTTCTTAAGCTATCTAGGGAAGATTGCTTATATCATCTGCTTCTTTATGTAAGCTTGGATCAATTTGTTGGTAAATTCTTTACAAATACTTTGAATTATATGTTGATTCTAATCAGCTCATCAACATGGGTTTGCTATGTCTAGTCCATTGGCAATTTTTATAGGATTTGTATTGCTGATTCTGATGTCTATACGAGTGCATAACCATTTTCATATTCTCCATGTGTTCTATATTATTGAGAATTGATTCATAATAGTTATTTCGATAGTTATAGACATGCATGATCTAGAAATTATAGGATAGTTATTACACCTAATTTAATCATGGGTGATATGACGGAGTGAGATAGTTATCATTTTCTCACATCTTTTGGATTTTACCATTTCATATGTTGCATACAGATGTTACCTGTAGTAACAAGTATTCAGATAAACCACAGATGTTTATGAGCTACAGATGTAATATATTTCTTGCACCTTTACCATCCAATTCATGTCATCAGCATATGTAGTGCTGTCACTTGCCCAAACAACTGTTCTTCCTCCATGGAGAAGGCAAAAGGAGAAGAAATAACAAGTTTTAGGGTTTCTATGCACCTGTTATATAGGGTACACACAAAACTTAGCTACAGAATGGACATGGAGGTTGCCCTGATACATGAACCAGCACAACACTCACTCTTCTTCCTCTACGTCGGTGACGAACTTCCCAGTCCCCGGATTCAGTGCTGCAAAGAAGAAGAACACAACGTTGAACAGGACCAGTGGCTCGATGTCGCTGATGGGCACACCGGTTTCGATGTTGAGCTGCGCCAGCGCTCCCTTTCCTGTGACGATCTCGCCGATAATGGAGAATGCGATCCCCAGCTGCGCCAATCTCCCCACGAAGAGCTCGTTCGCCTTGGTGAATCCGAAGAGAGGACCTTTCATTCAAGTACAACACACGGCGTCACGATCGCCTTCCATGGGTCAAATCAAATCGGCAGTTGGGTTCAATTACCTCCTTCCTTCAGTCCCAGAGCAGATCTGAACCCCTTGCCGGGAGGGATGACGGCCCCCTCCAGGCCCGTGGGCGGATCGTCGACGAAGCTTCCGCGGTCGCCGAGAGCGCCTATTGCTCCGAGAAGAGTGAAGAGGATGAAGAAGAGCAGCAGCGGCTCCGCCTCATAGATCGGTATTCCCGTCTCCAAGTTGAGCTGCGCTAGGATTCCTTTCCCGGTGATCGCTTCTCCCAGTATAGATGCCTGCAATTTGAGCCGCTCTCAGATCGTCTTCAAGCTTCGGTCGTGGTTTAAGCGGTCGATGGCATGCGTACTCACCGCGAACCCGATCATGGCGACACGGCCGACGAAGAGCTCGTTCTGCTTGGTGAAGCCGATCCCCCCTGACGTGCCGAAGATGCCATCTTCCACCTTCCGCTTCGGCTTCGTTACCTGTACAACGCAGCGCACACGGTCAACCGGGAGCTCGTGCACGGAGTAGTCCCGCAGAACAAGAAGAGCACGAAGCTGAACGACCTGCTTCTTGGCCGGAGCCTTGGTTTTGGGCTTGAATATGGCGAGAGTTGGGAAGAAGGAAGCAGCGGGCGGCGGAAGCTGTCGTCCGTGAGGGACTCGAGGAAGGAGGAGGTGGGAGAACGGCGTGGGGCGGAGCCGGTGAATCTGGGACTGCAGCAATGCAGCCTCTTTGCCGCCGATGCTGGAGACGAGCATGGATTGAGCCATGGCTTTGTGGCGGTACTCTTCTCTTCGCCTGTGACCGCGTGGTGTGTGTGTGGATTAAATGAGAAGGCGAGATGGGCGCCTGGATAGGGTTTCAGGAGCTCTCATGGCGGTGGAGAGACCACGTCTGCGTGTCGATGGACATGGAGATAATGTCGCATTGCTGCTATTGTAGAAGAGAGGTGGGTGTTGAGCGCTTGGGATCTGTGAATCCGAACTCCTCCACGCCTGCACCGAACCATAGCACGACGGTGGAGCGTCGTTATCATCCGGTGGAAGGAGGTCGCCTTCAACCTCTGTTCTCATACGAAGAGGGACTGTTTCTGAGCCAGTCATGTCTGCCTCGTCCCAGCGGGCCGGCTAATCTCTTTCCGTCATCCTTCGTGTGCGTGTGTTCCTCTTCGCAATAATGATTTGACACGTGTATATTCCTCGCTGCTTACGTAAAATTTCAATTAATTATTTTTCTTTTTTTTTATAAATTATAAAATATCTTAAGGTATCAAATCATATCGATCGATGGGACCGATAAATGTCGATCCCGTGAGCCTCCACCGTCCGTCCTCAATTTGATCCGCCCACTTGGGATCGGATCCCGCACGCAAACGAAGGCGGCCTTCGTTTTTTAAAGCACGGATCTCATGCCGTACGTAAATCATCCGACGGACGTGATCGCAATTGGATGCGCGGAACTAAAACACGAAATTTGGAGGAGATCCCGCTGACCTCTTCCATCACGCTCCTCTATCACCGATCAGGGTAGCATCTGACGGACGAGATTGAACTGGGTGCGCGGAACGAAAAGAAGAAATTTGGAGGAGATCCGGCCCAACTCAACTCATCTATCACCTTGCCGTCCGGAGAGCATCCGACGGACACGATTGGAATTGGATGCGCGGAACTAAAACAGGAAATTTGGAGGAGAGCCCACCTTTTCCGAGAGAAAAGAACTCTCCATCTTGAATTCAAAATTCCTTTCCTCTCCGCCATCTGCGCTCGAGGCCACGACAGGGAACAGAGGAAACACCCAATGTCACGTCGCTCTCGCCCCTTTTCATGCTATTCTCGTGGAGGAATCCGATGGGGATGTTAGTGAGAGTACCTGTATCCTGATCTGGAAATGACATCTAATCATCTCCCTGCATCTCCGCTGACATGTCTCTCTCGCTCTCGCTCCCTCAGTGCTTCAAATAAGAGAAAAAGGCTCGTTTTTATTTTGGTCGGTTCTCTCTCTCTCTCTCTCTCTCTCTTACTCTGCGGCGCCCTTTTAACCTTATCGACACTCCGCAAATCGAAGCCATCAGTCGTCCGGCTGTTCTTCCCCTCTTCTACTGTTTAGATGGTGTTCGCCTCTGTGGGGTGGTTCTGGATAATGCGGGGTTCTGTTTGTGTGAGTGAGGGCTCGGGGTCGTTGTCTAATTTTTGTTTTTAAGGGTGTGAAGTCGAAGGGGTTGAGGTCGGCGTGGTGATTTGGACTGCCAGAGTTGGCTGTGCTGGCTGCAGCAGTCCTCGGAGATGAGCCCTAGGGAGACGGAGATCTCGGGGTCGTTATCTTCTTCCCAAGCGTACTGGGATGAGCCGGTCCGTTTCCCCTCTCTTTTCGTGTTCATATTCTCGTTTTGAAGCCTCAGTTTCCTGTTTCTTTGTAGTTTGTCGCTAAATAAAGCTCTCTTGAAACTGTTCAACTTTCAAATTGCAGAAATCTGTTTGAATTTCTCATCATTTGGTCCTTCTTTCATGTCATTCCTAAGCTTCCTATCTTTATGCTTAAACTCTCCCTTTGTGGTATATTAACAAACAAGGAACCCATTTTGCTTGTGTTCTTCCTGGAGTTCAAGTAATGTAAATGCAAATGTGGGATTCTTGGAACTAGGACCCCCCATTTTGCTTGTAAATGCAAATGTGGGATTCTTGGAGTTCAAGGAAGTAATGTCTGATTGAATGTCATGTTGTTTTGGTTAATGATGTGTTATTGCCATATTAGCTAGTCATATTGGATGGTGTTTAGTATTGTGTGGTATTAGCAAGTACATCATCTCCAGAAATTCACAAAACAAAACAATGGAAGGATCCTTATAACACTAGCTGATCAGCCTCTCCATTTACAATGGAAAGAGGCCCTTTTGAGTTCAAGGTGTGGAGAGTTGATGTATGTGACCTTACAGGTCCACAAGCAGAGATCTTGTTTCCATGACTTGAGCCCACATCACCGAGGCCATAAAGGGGCAATATTAGTGTGATGTCTAAATTGGCAATCCTTGGATGAAGCACACTAAATTGCTTGAACCTCAGTTCAAAGATATATATTTTTACCATATATCACAGTTTGTGCATGCATGAAGCAACGTCACCACAACCTGAATGATAGTGTGTCTACTGTTTGGTTACTCGGAGTCCTGTAAATGATTATAATAAGTCACACAACCTTGGACCGAATTTTCACATGGTATCATGTCAAAATGATCCCAGACACATTTGAGTTTATTATGCCTGTATTTATGTCTACAATTTACTGTAAATTATTAACTCCATATCGATTGAAAACATTTGAAAGGAATAGATGAACCTGTGGACATTTTAGCCAAAAATTGACAACACTTTCCTTAAGCCTCATCCACTAATTATCAGGTAAAAATTAGGAAACTTGTTTGGCATTTTTTGTTTTTTTATTAGCAAATTGAATGCTTATTACTGATTGGTTGGCATGCCTTATCTGCGTTAAGCAGTATCTTGCAGAGTATATCTATATCTTTATATATGTATGTATATACTCTGGAGAAGAAGAGAACCTTATGGCCTTATATCCCAATATGTGCTAGACATGTATTTTACAGCAAACATATATGGGTGGTGTTGTATAAACAGATGAAATACTGATTGCAGGAGGTATCGAGGGCTTCTGCTGTTAATTCTTCTACAAGCGATGCACAATCAGCAGATGATTCATTAAAAGATGTTGATGTTGAAGTAGGTGACACTACAAAGAGCATCACCGAGAAATTAGCTGCTGCTCTTGTGAGTATACGTTCTAAAGAAGATTTGGTGAAGCAACATGCAAAAGTTGCTGAAGAAGCTCTTTTAGGTAAGCTTCCTGATACAAATACTTCAAGCTAACATATAGACAATTCAACCCAAGTCTGTGAATGTATTGGCACGAATCATCTGGAATGCAAAAGAACTCAGCCGGTGCAATCAAGTCTTTTTAATATTGCAAATAATAAATTAGGATTATGCTCAGATGAGAACTATTTCATCTCATTCCATGCTCTGCCATCCTGCTTAAATATAGTGACCATGCTTGTTGGTGTGGAATTTTAGGGCAGGATGTATATTGTAAAACAAAATTCATCTACCAAGAACGTATGGCTAACTGGATCCTGACTAGTTGAGTCGTTCAACATTGATTCCTTATGAAGTAATCTGGCTCTGGCTTTTGACTTTGTAATTCTGAATCAAATTTCTACAATTGTGCAGTGTGGTGCATAGATTAGTACTTTGCATCTTGCACGAAGTAGTCAAACATGATGGGACTTAGTTTTCTTTTGTATTTCAGACCCAATGCCGTACCTTTTGAAGGTTGCACTATTTTATTGTTGTACTGTTGCAGCTGAACTATGTCTTCATCATCAAAATTTGATAACATTAAAATGATTAATAATCTTCTGTCATAAGCTTCAGAATTTCATGTTTTAGTGTATTAGTTTAGTCCACCATCATAACATTCTAGCAGATATAGTATCCCACCCTATATGATAAATGATTGCTAACTACCATTGGCATCAGAATAAAATTTTACTCATCTTGAATGATCAACTTGTCCAGGATGACATGATGGGATATTTACCATCAATTTTAAGCTCTTCGATTGGTTTTTCTTCTGCAGTCAGCATCTTTGTCTTTCACTAGTTTTATATTCAAAGACGTTTATAACTTTGTTGCTAAATTGGTGAAATTTCCATTTTTCTTGCCAGGCTGGGAAAAGTCGGAAAAGGAAAGCACATATCTGAGGCAGCAACTCAAAACTGCAATGCAGAAGAATACTTCCCTTGAAGAAAAACTTGGCCACCTTGATGATGCCCTCAAGGAATGTGTTAGGCAGCTACGGCAATCAAAAGAAGAACAAACGGAGAAAGTCCAGGATGCCATCATCAAGAAAACACGTGAATGGGAGTCTCACGAGTCTGAACTTGAAGCCCGCTTCACTGATCTTCAAACCCAGCTGGAAGCTAAAATTGAAAGTTACAACTCTTTGAACCATGAGCTTTGCTCTAAAGTTGAGACTCTCGAGAAAGAAAATGCTTCACTCAAAGTTAAATTAACTGCTTTAACCGAGGATCTCCATGTGCGAACACTAGAGATGGATCTCAGTATCAGAGCTGCAGAAACAGCCAGTAAGCAACATTTGGAGGGCATAAAAAAGATGGCCAAGCTCGAAGCTGAGTGCCGTAGTCTGCGTGCTAGAATACAAAAGCCATCATTGTCTAATGATCACAGGTTCATTTGCAACTCTTTGTATGGAGAGTCTCTCACTGATAGTCAATCAGATAGCGGGGAGAGATTGTATGGTCTGGAAAATGAGCTAAGTGTTCCAGACTCATGGGCATCAGCATTGATTGCTGAGCTTGACCAGTTCAAAAATGAAAAGTCAAGTGCTAGAAATCTTACCAGTCCTGTAGAAATTGACCTGATGGATGACTTTCTTGAGATGGAAAGGCTTGCTGCATTAACAGAGATTGACTATGGAAGTTCTAGTTTTGAGCATGAAGCTGATTTAGATGTTGCCATACCCAGGCAGAGGTCTCCTAGAAGTAGTCCTGAAACCATGTGCCAGCAGATGGCTGTATTGGAGGAAAAGATTGAGAAAATGACAATTGAAAAGGGGAACATGGAGACGTCTATAGCTCAAACCAACTGCCAGCTGAAGACCTGTTGCAATCAGCTAGTAGTAGCTGAAGGTGTGTTGGTTGAACTGCGTAGACAACTTAATTTGGTTAATGGGGAAAAGCACACTCTTGAGATAGAACTAGAAATAGCAGAGGCAAAGAGAAAGAAGATGGGACTTGAGCTTGATACGGCACATAAAGAAATTAGGGATTTGAAGCATAGATTAAATTTATTAGGGAAGAGAGTTGATGAAGAGAAGCCATTAAGCAAAAAGTTCACTGGTAGGTGTCAGGATATGGAGGTGGAGGTGGACGCAGAAAGGAAGGAAATGGAATCTGAGCTTGAATCTGCATATGGGGAACATACAGATTTACAAGATAATACAGACTTTTTAAAAGTGGAATTTGAAGAGAAGAGGTTGTCTGCAGAATGCACATATAGGCACCAGAGTTTAGGCACCTTAGAGGAAAAGAGAAAGGATCTGGAGTCTCAGATTGAATCAGCAAACTTGGAACTTTCCAAGCTACATGAGAAGTTTGATCGAACTGAAAATAAAATTGAGATGTTTTGTTTTGACAATTGTCCAAGCATGGATGCCAACGATGAAAAGGGAACACAACTGGAATATCAAACTAATTCAGCAAATTTGGAAGTTCACAAGCTACAGGAGAAGGCGGATTTATCAGAAGCAGAAGCCGAAGATCAAGTACGACCATCTGCAGAATTTGAATCCGATATAGAGTCTCTGGAAGCGAAGAAAATGGAACTGGTGGTGCAACTTGAACTGGAACACATGGAAGTTCGGAGCCTTCAGGAGAAGGTGCAGATATTAGAAAAACAAATCGAAAAGGAGAAGACATTGACTGCAGAATTTGCAGCTCGGTGCCACACACTGGAAGATGAACTTTCCACGAAGCAGCAATCCGAGACTCAACAATCTGCAAACTCAACTGCATCTCTGAATATTAGACAGGTAAATGTATTTAACGCCTCAAGCTTAGGCAACAGATCTTTGTATCTCATACACGACCCTATCGTGTGATTTATTCCTATACAGGAAAAAGAGGTTGCTCAGGCAGCCGGAAGGCTTGCAAAGTGCCAGAAGACCATTGCCTCTCTCAACCTGCAGTTGAAAACGTTAGCAACTCTGGATGATTTCTTGGTCCAAGCAGGGACTCCAGAATCAAGTGGAAAGACAGTGGAACTCAAAGAGGATTCTTCAGAAAAACCAGGTGGCTCTTCAGCTCCCTGCAATGGTGCACAAAGCTTGCCCTCGGCCGCCGACTGCCGACAGATTTCGTCCCCCATCAGAAGCAATGATCTAATACAAACCAAGTACATATGTCACTGACAAAGAAAGGTAACATTTATCCGATGAACGCACTATTACTCGTTGATCAACAGATGAGTGTTCATCGGTGCTGCCGAATCTGTAGCTTAAGCATCAAACGGAGGATACACTTGAGCCATTTCTCATGGTAATGCATGTGGTCTTAGCATCAAAAACACAAACTTTGCATTTATTTAGTCTGCGGCATTATAATGAAGATATCTTTTTGCTCCTCTCCACGTGCAATGCACGTCCCCAACATCTCGTCGAGTTGATTTGCTTTTTATTATATATATTTTGAAATCGATAACTTAGTTCTTTTATTTATTAAATGTTGATTTCAATTTTCTTTTAGTGGTTTCGTTCATCGAATTCCTTATTCTTTCTTTCGATTCTGAACCTAAATCCAAATTTAATATAGTTTGATTTGTGGGTCGACGGCCTTCCCAATTAATCTGGAGGCATGCACGTTACGGCACCGAGAAACCTCCTCGTCTTCTCCGGCGTCGAAGAAGCCCATTCGAACCCTTCCTCTCCGATCTGGTGTTTCTGTCGGAGGACCAAACACGAGAAAGTCATTTCTTATTTGGTAATTGGGGCACTAGAGTACCTTCATCTGGTGGGCCCACGAGTTCGACGGTTGTGCCGGGACCTGGTGCCTGTCTCAGCGTGACAGGGGATACCTATTGAGGAACCGGTGTACGTGTCATGTCTTTTTGATCCAAAAGTATCGAAAGAGATACTGCTGCTGCCTTTCCTTATCACCGGCGCAAAGCGCCTTTGTTGCTTCGTCTGGTTTACTTACCTGCGAGCGAGAGCGAGAGAGCGATGAGCGCCGGAGTGGGAAACCCTAACGATTCGAAGGTGGAAACGATCGCGAGGCTGGCGCAGTGGAGGATCGAGAGCTTTGGCCTTTGCTCCTACCGCCGCTCGGATGCCTTCAAGCTCGGCATCTGGAACTGGTGCCGTCTCCTCCTCTTCTTTCTCACTGACTTCCCTCTTTGCTGACCTTTTTGGGCCAGAAGTTGGATCTTTACCGCCGTTGTTCGGGTTCTTAGGTACCTCTCGGTCGAGAAGAATCGGTTCATGCACATCCGGCTCTTCCCGGAGCCCTGCCGGGTCTCAAAGGAGCAGCTCCCCGTCGCTCGATTTGTGGTTCGGGTCTTCTCCCCTTGTCCCGGCCGCCGATCCTATGTGTCGCCTGGTATCCCTCATCGCCTCGCCCTTCATTTATGCTGACTTGTTTTACTCCTATTTCGGATTTCTTGCTTGTTTCAGTGCACAGATATGAGGATTTAAGTTCTTATAAGACTGTTTGAACTACGGAAGAAGTGGTTTGAATGAAATCCGGATTGATTGATTTCCTGCTATGGATTTCATCTGATTAGATTCCAAGAGACGGTAAAAATCCCTTTTAATTTGAGAAACTATATTAGGGTTCGAATGCTATCCAAATTAAATTCTTCTGTAGCTTTATTGGACACTCTAAAGTAACAAGTAGAGTTACACTACCTGTTAAAGTCAATTCTAGGATGCCTGAGCTCGAAGCCAACTTGGATCCAACCTGATCTTTTTTTCAAGCCAGTCTTCGGAAAAACACGCCAAGCTGGTCTTTCGACCCTGCAAAGCTAACTCGGTGGATGATACCGATAATGCCCCTGCGACGGTTAAGTCAATGATGGTTTCGGACAAGCCAAACAAGTCGGACTAGTCTAGCGGGCCTGTTATTTTGTTAGTGTCTTGAGCATACCTAGGCGGCCCCTTTTATAGTAGAGCCTGGGGGGCCATTACACCATCTGTTTAGGGTGGCTGTGCCTGTCGGTTGCAATCGCTTATAACAGACACTAGATCGTTTGTCAGTTAGCCATGCTGTTCATAGAAATCTGCACTTCGATATGTGTTCCTAGAAATCATTGCTGGGTAGTGCATGATACTAGCGACTAAGATGATGACTCGTCGACTGTACGTGATGCTAGCGTCAGCCACAGCATATCTACTATAACACTAACGCATCGGGTTCTGGCTTATTCATACCCAGCCATGATTTCACTCTAAATATGACTCCTACAGCAAGCAAAATACCTTTTAATTTAACAACTAATATCACTTGGATTACAATTCAAAGTACAATTTGTCTTTGATTTCCAAGCACACATGACATGAAAAATACTGGGAAAAATACATGGAATTCCTGGATATAGAATTGTGGTAGTCAACTAAAACTAGTTCGTTTTAGATTTGATCCTAACTCAGTTAGACTAAAGACTAGTTCGTTTTAGAATCGAAATGTGCTTTTCTTCTTGTGTGGCAAATGATCCAAAACCTGAATAAGCTTGTCCAATTGGGTTTGCGGTACTAAAAATTAAAATGTGAAAAATTAGTGTATTTTCTTGTACTTTTGTTCCGCAGCTATCTGACTGGCCATGGCTCAACTGCAGTTTATGAGAGGCTTCTCCGTACCAGTGAAGACTTTGTATGTGTCACTGATTTTAATTCTCCTGGATGCTTTATAGTTGATGTGGAGTTTCTGGACTTGAAGATAGCTCCATTGCATGTAAGGGCTTAAGAACTTGAGACTTTTAAGGCTTGTGAACTGTTCATGTTTTCATATAGAACTAGTTCCATAATCTTTTGTGACATGATATTATATTCAAAGGAATGATAAAAAGATGCAACAAAATTGATTTAAATCTTCAGCCTTATTTTTTTTAAAGAAAAAAAGTTCTGAACCAATATGTTCATATGCTTGTGGAATTTAGGGTGGAGATCCTTCTTCAATCTGGTCTAACGGACAGATGCTGCAGTCACTTTCAAGCAAAAACACTATCCGATGCCTCTCTCGAATGCTCGATGAGGGTATCCATGCTGATGTTACCATCAAAACTTCAAACGGTCTCCTGAAGGCCCACAAAGCAGTTCTTGCCGCAAGCTCTCCTGTTTTCGAGAGCATGTTCCTGCACAATCTCAGGGAGAAAGAGTCCTCGATGATCGTTGTAGAGGACATGTCGCCGGACGCTTGCTTGGCACTTCTTTGTTACATGTATGGCACAATAGTACGGGATCAGTTATGGAAGCATAGACTTGCGTTGCTCGGCGCGGCGGACAAGTACGACATCGGCGACCTCAAAGACTGCTGTGAGGAGAGCCTCTCGGAGGACATC
Organism: Musa itinerans; assembly: GCA_001649415.1. Taxonomy (NCBI): domain Eukaryota; kingdom Viridiplantae; phylum Streptophyta; class Magnoliopsida; order Zingiberales; family Musaceae; genus Musa; species Musa itinerans. The sequence goes on from LVTN01000325.1 coordinate 254,561, forward strand.
AACTCCGACAATGTCCTCGAGAGGCTTCATGAGGCATGGCTCTATCAACTTAACAAGCTGAAAAAGGGATGTCTGACATACTTGTTTGATTTTGGCAAGATATATTATGTGAAAGACGAATTAAATGCCTTTTTCCGCCATGCTGATAGGGAGTTGATGTTGGAGATGTTCCAAGAAGCTCTTACTGGTTGGAAGCCTGCATGACCATGAACTTACTGTTCTGAAGTAACTTAATGCTTTGTTATTAGGAGGTATATATGTTCTTTCATGATCAAGCTATGAATATTGTTGTTTCTTCACGCTCATTCTGAGCTAATTTAAGTCTTCCTTTAATACTAGTCTCGGTATGTATAATTAAATAATAATAATATCATTATTATTATGTGATTGAGGAACCGATCGTGGTTGGATTGAACTCGTTGAGAGTGATGAGTGCAGGTGTCGAAATTGTAATGGAATTGGACGGTTCCAGTTAAACTGATAGTTGGAGAGGATCCGCGGTCAGACTGGTCTTAACATCATCGTGACAAGCGTTTCACGTGTCGTCCGTGGCAAGAAGGCAAAACTATATAATGCTTAATGACCAAAAGACCCATAAGAAAGATCGTACTCTGTCTCACGGTCTAAATTGTAATTTTGACCAAATCCAAGGGTGTTTTATTTCACAGGCCTCTGTCGATCGCCGACCAAAGAAAGACCTCTTCCGATCACCGCAATGATAGAAGCTAGCCATTCGTCTCTTGCCTCTCCTCCGCCTTCTCCACCTCGCCTCCTTCCACGAAACTAGGGTTTCCCAAATCCGCCGCAAAGATGTCGACGTTCAGCGGCGACGAAACTGCCCCCTTCTTCGGGTTCCTCGGCGCTGCCGCGGCCCTCGTTTTCTCCTGTAATTTCTCGCAATTCCCTCGCCCATCGTGTGTTTCGATTTCGTCGTCCAGATTCTTTGATGTAGCAGCTCGGCTTTTTGCAATGGTTTCGGTTGGTTCTTGGTCTTGACAGGCATGGGGGCGGCGTACGGGACGGCGAAGAGCGGCGTCGGTGTGGCGTCCATGGGTGTGATGCGCCCGGAGCTGGTGATGAAGTCGATCGTGCCCGTCGTCATGGCTGGAGTGCTTGGGATCTATGGTCTCATCATTGCGGTGATCATCAGTACCGGGATCAACCCCAAGGCCAAGTCGTACTATCTCTTTGACGGGTACGCGCACCTCTCGTCTGGGTTGGCTTGTGGCCTTGCAGGACTTTCGGCTGGGATGGCGATTGGCATCGTGGGCGATGCTGGAGTAAGGTAGCTATTCGATCCCCCTATCCAATCTCTTTAGATGTAACAGTGATCTATATTTGTCTGTGTGTGTTTGTGTGTCAGATTTGCATATTAGGCATTTGTTTCTCAATTATGTGTAGATATATCGTCGCCATTAATTACTCAAGATGTATCTGAAATATCTAATGCTTGATTGTACAATTGAAATTGTAATATAGTGTTTACTAGAGGTTTTCCTAGTGGTATTTTGCCAGAATGTATCTTAATGAAAAGAAGAACAAAAAATGGGTTTTTTTTGCTCATTATCACCATTTTGTCATCCACCTTTGTTTATCTTTCAACTCAATTGTTTTCGTTAACCCAAGGCTCAAAGAAACATTTGGTTTCATTACCGGTCTAACCTTAACGGTTTTGGTAATTTTAGTAGTATGGAGTTCAGTTCCGGTGGTTCGATCAAATAGTTCAGAAAAAAATATAACAATTTTATGAACAAGTAAGATCATAAAAAGGTAACTCGAGGGAAAAAAAAGTTGATTAATATGCGAAAAAATTTGATGTTTGTCTTTACCAGATCTAGTTATCTTGAATATTGTTCCTTCTTTTTAAAGTATACAGCAACATTTCTAAGTGCTAAGCACCCACCTCATTCAGCATGAAGTGATGACTCAATCGGCCCAATGCTAATGCCAAAGAAGTGTATAAATAAAGGTAAAAGCTCCCCATTGGCAGATTCTATGTCCTGTAGCTAGGGCAACAACTTAGAAGCAGGGTGGTAGAAAGGAATGGTTCGGTTGATCGGCTTTAAATTCTTTTTGGAGATCATATATTAGATGTAACTGCCGCGTCTCCTATGGCATACACAGTTTTGAGGTACATCAACAAGCTGTTCTTCCGGTGTGAGAAGCACCAAACTTACATGCATAAATAAATCATATGCTGCTGTTCTATGGACTGGATTAGGAACATCATAGCTTGATTTTAGGTAAAGTTCCTGGTATTTATTTGTCATATCTTAGCAATTTATTTTGATGTTATTATATTCTAGAAATGCTTATACGTATGATATGTGTTTAATGCTTCCATGATATGATGTGTTTGTATTTTTTACATTCTTTTTTGATTTGTTGGTCTGATGGCATGCAAATATGTTATAGCTTAATCTACTATCAACTTTGAAGATGAATTTGGACTTGAGAGCATGGTCCATGAATCGTAAAAATCTCCAAGGGTAACTCATTGTCGTTATGGTCACGGACTCACTCTAGAGGCATCAGTTTATATATATTTGTTCTTTGTCTCTGCCTACCTTATTTCTGGGAAGCACCTAGGTTAACTCATTGTCGTTATGGTCATGGAACTCACTCTAGAGGCATCGGTTTATATATATTTGATCTTTGTTTCTGCCTACCTTATTTCTGGGAAGCACCTAGGACTTTAAAAGTAAATCCAATGTTATATTAGCATGTTGTTTAGTCATGATTTAGCATTATGATCATGGATGTAATGGTGTAAGAGTTATGATGTTGAACCGAAATATCCAGTGAGCTTGTTTTTGGTTTTGGTTTTATAGTCTTAGTAACACCTGTTATCTTGATAACATTGGTTCCATTCCTTTCATAAGGTGGGATGAACTTTTGAAGCTAATTTCTGATGCTTGCTTATTCTGACATGAGCCTGGTTGATGCTATTAACCCTCCGCATCCGACGACATTAGTGTTGTCAGTGAAGTAGGAGTGTAAAGATTTTGTGGGAATAACTGATCCCCCTGATAACATTGGTTCCATTCCTTTCATATGGTGGGATGAACTTTTGAAGCTAATTTCTGATGCTTGCTTATTCTGACATGAGCCTGTTTGATGCTATTAACCCTCCGCATCCGACAACATTAGTGTTGTCAGTGAAGTAGGAGCGTAAAGATTTTGTGGGAATAACTGATCCCCCATCTCCTTCATGAAACTTGTTTAGCAAATTACTACTACTTGATCTGCACTTTGGGCTCATCTATTTATATGCTTACATGATTTATTTGATGGGTTGTGCATAGCAATCATTCTGACACATTATTTAGTTAATTGATCCACTCTTTCGATTTATTTTGCAAGATAATAATAGTGTTGTGGGTTTATTTATATCTGTCGCAGGGCCAACGCGCAGCAACCAAAGCTCTTCGTAGGTATGATTCTTATTCTCATCTTTGCGGAAGCTCTCGCGCTCTATGGTCTTATCGTTGGCATTATTCTTTCCTCTCGGGCTGGTCAATCTCGAGCGGAGTAAGAAACACATGAGTGGTTGGCACCATCACGAGTGTGCTCGCCATATATTTCTGCAACTTTTTTTGTTATCATAATGTAATTTATTCAATGACTCTCCTCGGATGAGAGTCTTGTTGTTTGTTCACTCACACTACATTCTCAATAATTTGTCACTGCAATTTTATTTTTACGAAATGATTCTGAACGTGCAACCTTCATTTAATGTTGGTCTCGTTTCATTCTGTACCGCCCTGTAAAACTTCGGCCGTGTTGATGACAAACTTTGCAGGCATATAGCTTCCTTCAAATCAGACGGCCGTCAGAGCGTCTCATGCAGTAGCGAAGATTGCTCCAAATCGGACGGTCCGAAGTGAATGATGAGGTGTGCTGACCCTCTCTTCCAAACGATTCCTCGGTCTTCTTCCCAAGCGTCACTTGATGCGGTGGCCCCAAATGAATCCAAACGATTCCTCGTCTCCCTCCTCTTTGCCAAACTCTCGAGCCATCGTTACTCTTCGTCTTCTTTTTCGCTCTTTCTTTGCATTTCCTCTTCATCGCTTGGGATTTCCCTTCTCGATTCCGGCCTCAAGAACTCCTGCGAGCGAAAGATCTTTCTTGTTTCTGTCGTTTTCGTCATTTCCCTGTTTCTGGTGCCAATTTAGATCAAAGCTTATCGTTGGGTTTCCTTCGGGTTCTGTTGCTCGTCTCTCCCTCTTTTTTGTCCTTTTAGGACATATATATATTGTTTCATCTTCTCTTCTCTTTAGGTTCTTTTTTGCTTTCCCTTGAGGGTTTTCTTGGACCCCAAAATGGCTCTTCCGCCAACAGGATCTGGATACACGGAACGAGAACCTGGCGAGAGCTCAGTGGCACTCTCCCATGCTTGAATCTTGAGGGTTTTCTTGGACCCCAAAATGGCTCTTCCGTCAGCAGGATCTGGATACACGGAACGAGAGGAATCTGGCGAGAGCTCAGTGGCACTCTCCCATGCTTCCTCCTAAAGCAATTCTCTCGAGCGGAGGCCCTTTGACTGCGAAAAGAGCCACCACATCGTCCAAGATCAGGGTTCGGATCTAAGCATTCGCTTTCTTTCTCTCGTTCTATTAGACTCTTTATTTTCTTTTGTTCTGTTTCCTCTTTTTGATGGCTTTAGTAGTAGTAGTAGTAGTAGTAGTAGTAGTAGTAGTAGTAGTAGTAGTAGTAGTAGTAGTAGTAGTAGTAGTAGTAGTAGTAGTAGTAGTAGTAGTAGTAGTAGTAGTAGTAGTAGTAGTAGTAGTAGTAGTAGTAGTAGTAGTCCTCTTTTTGATGGCTTTAGTAGTAGTAGTAGTAGTAGTAGTAGTAGTACTTGGGGTAAAAAACTACAAAGGCATCCAAGAAGTGCATTGATAGCGAGAACTATCGATTTTTCTTTGATCGTGATGTCAGTTTTTAATCGAAGAACTATTGATTCGATTTTTGTTTGTTTTGTTTTGGTTTTTGATGATACATTCATAAATTAGTTGATTGTAGTTTAACCAATCAACTGATTCGTTAAACTGAGGAAAAAACACTAGAGTTGTTACTTGGAACACAAGTAATTTACGCTTGACTATGTTTATATGAACATTCATCTCATTTTTTTGGGTCGATATAATCAAAATGGAACTCGACAATACATTGATCGTATGACAATGTATTGTAAGTACCAACTCAAATTGGCATATTATTATTCCATATCATTTTTTTTATATATTTCCGTAAGGCATATTTCACATCGATAGATCATTTTTCATTTTAAATTGGCATATTATTATTCCATATCATTTTTTTTATATATATTTCCGTAAGGCATATTTCACATCGATAGATCATTTTTCATTTTTTTGTCAGGTGATGGATATTTGATTATTATCAATCAATTGTGGCAATTGTATTGTGTCGATCTTTGAGTTTCTTTCTGCTCTTTAAACTTTTTTCATCTCCTGCCCCAAATCTTTCTTATGGATGGTAGGTAATGTTTCAATTCGTTTTTTAATTAACATGTTAGATGGGTAAATTAGGATGATAGGAGGAGACTGGACGATGACGATTGTTTTGGGATCACACCCTTTCTTTTTCTACTTGCTCTGATAATAATAATATTTATCGGATTTTCTACTTCTGCAGGGATAATAATAGTATTAATCAGATTTTTAATAATATCTAGCATACATTATTTTTAATGTAAATTAATTTAATGATGCGTACGAGTCATGAAAATTACAGTGTGTGACTTCTGCAGGGATAATAATAGTATTTATCAGATTTTTAATAATATCTATCATACATTATTTTTAATGTAAATTAATTTAATTATCAGAAAAATGTCCTGTCTATTTATCTCGCCTATTTCTTTTCACTGAGTCTATTTTATCACCTGCGGGTCACGTGATGGCATTTTGGCCTCTTCTCGTATAAGTAGTCGGTTGCCCCCCTCGCTCCGCCGCTGCTCCCGTCACCTCCTCTCTTTGCCTCCTCCTCACGGTTTCTGTGGGTTGGTTTTCCTTCAACAGATGAGGAGGATTGGGTCGTCCAGACGACTCCGACGGTAAGAAGGTCGGCGGGCAGAGCCGCACATTCTCCCCCTCATCTCTCTCCGTCGTATCAGGTTTCTTTTCTGTTCCTATCCCTTTTGGGTCATGGGATTTTCTTTAGGTTTCCTCGTGAATCCTTGTTTCTGGGCTTTCTTCAGTTTTCTTCATGTTCTTGTGACTTGCTTTGGGTTTCTTCACGAATCTTGGAAGTTGTTTCACGGTTTTCTTCAGCTCGCCTCTACTTCCCGTCTTTCCCCTGTCTCTTTTAGATCGATGCTTCTGGTTTTTAGAATTATTTACGTCTCTTGTTGAATTTTTCAGTGTTTTCTTCAGTCTTCACCTGATTATTCTTTTGGGGTTCCTTCCGGTTCCCCTTCTTCACTCGTCGTTCCTCTCCTCTCTTCCCCGTTTCTACTGTTCCTTGCTGTTGAGATTTCTTTAGGTTCGTTCTCGATTCAGTCTTCTTCTGAATGTTGGGGGATTCTTTAGGTTCATCTCCCTTTTCTGCGATCTTCTCTCCTCCTCTCTATGTCACCCCTTTTTCCTACTGTTCCTCTTGATTGGAGCTTCTTGTTCTTGAGATTTCTTTAGGTTTGTTCTTGAGTCTTTTGGGTCTTCATCTCCTCGTTTCGTCTACTACTCCTTTTGGTCGAAGCTTCCTGTTCTTGGGATTTCCTTGGGTTTTCTACTTCGATCTTATCCGCTTTGTTCTTTGGGGGCATGTTTCGGTACCCGCTTCCCGTTAGGTAAAGTTCATACCAGTTTGATTGGGCATTGGTTATTTGTTTTCTTTAGTGTTTGATTTTGCTGCTAAGGTGCCTCTCTCTCTCTCTCTCTCTCTCTCTCTCTCTCGGTGATGGACGCAATTGTACTTTTGATCTATGTTTAATACATGTGAGCATGCATGTCTGATTATCATTCAAAAATACTCGGATTATCATCTACAAGTTCATTATTTATCTGCAAGAAGACATGCATGCTCAGACTTGTCGATTTACTAAAGCCGAGTTTCCATCACCATTTGTTTGTGGAACTCGTTGCAGGTGGGGATTTTTACTCAATTTTCTTTAATATGTGTAGATTCGTTTATGCTTATTAATCAAAACGGGGATGTAGCTCAGATGGTAGAGCGCTCGCTTAGCATGCGAGAGGTACGGGGATCGATACCCCGCATCTCCATTTTTTTTATTTGATTTAAATATTATTTGGGGTCAAGTGAGAAAGAGGGACGGACAGGTGATAGACGGATCTGACATTGACAGGGACTCGATCTAATCCTCCTTCGCTGAAATCTCACCGGTGAATTGGCAGCAGCCATGAGGAAGGAAGAGACAATCCGACGAGGATTTCACTTTGGTCGGTTGGCTGAGAGTTGTGCAATAATTTAACGACGTTGCTTTTAATCCTTCCTGGTACGAATCCTTATAGTTCCGTACCCTGAGCTTTAATTATTTCTCTTAAAAACCTTTACTGCTTTGGGAGTCAATGCGGTGTGAATGTGGATATTTTTATTAACTCACTCGTCTCACTCTCCTATCGTCTAAATACTACAAGCAACTTCTCCTCACTCTCTAAACGATATTATTATTATTATTAATCTGAACCAGCTTAAATCTGGATTCGTTTCAAGGATCAAAACCATGCATAAGAAAACGCCACCATGAAACTTTGTATCAAACTTGCATGGGTTAAGAGGTGCTCCTGTTCGATCCCATCTAGGAGGTGCTCCTGTTCCGTGGGGCTTGCAACCACCATCTTGCAGATTGTCCTATAACTGAGCTGGTGATTGTTATTAGCTCATTTACAAATAAAAAAATAAAAACTGTAGATGCCTGCCTACCTACCTACTTGTACAACAGAGAAAACCATGATATGAAACGAATTTTAATAAATCAGGGTGATCAACACACTATAAAGCATTCCCAAGACATTCTTTAATAATTCAATAACAACATTCTATACGATTTAGTTTGTTTACGACAGACAGTTAATAAGGTAAATACAAGCATATATTTGCCACTCATCCACCTCGACCTAAAGAAGTTTATCTGGACAGGTGATAGACGGATCTGACATTGACAGGGACTCGATCTAATCCTCCTTCGCTGAAATCTCACCGGTGACATGACATGACACAACACAACACAACTTCCTTAGTGACAATGCACCAAATCATATAAAGTTGCCCACGGTTTAAAGCCTGCTGGAGACTGTTGTACAACAAACATCGCTTGGCCGGAGCCACCGCAGCCAGCAGCAGCAGCCCCCCTGTTGTCGCCAGCAGCCATCACCGCAGCCGAGTCCGACACCCAAGGCAGCTAGTTGAGCGCGGGCTGCAGGATGTTGTAGAGGACCCATCGATGGCCGAACTATTGGGAGGAGACAGGCGACACCCGTCTGCTAGCTAGTTCCGCTATCTGCTGCGCCTACAAGGCCGCGTCAGTGTAGCTTAAGTGGAGAAGACGGCACCGGCAATAGCTGCGGCGTGGGAGATGCGTCTGCGTTTGAGCGTGACCATTGGCAGCCATGAGAAAGTAAGAGACAATCCGACGATGATTTCACTTTGGTCGGTTGGCTGAGAGTTGTGCAATAATTTAACGACGTTGCTTTTAATCCTTCCTGGTACGAATCCTTATAGTTCCGTACCCTGAGCTTTAATTATTTCTCTTAAAAACCTTTACTGCTTTGGGGGTCAATGCGGTGTGAATGTGGATATTTTTATTAACTCACTCGTCTCACTCTCCTATCGTCTAAATACTACAAGCAACTTCTCCTCACTCTCTCTAAACGATATTATTATTATTATTATTATTATTAATCTGAACCAGCTTAATTCTGGGCACCTATGCCGATTCGTTTCAAGGATCAAACCATGCATAAGAAAACGCCACCATGAAACTTTGTATCAAACTTGCATGGGTTAAGAGCTTCCTCCTCGTTCGATCCCATCTAGGAGGTGCTCCTGCTCCGTCGGGCTTGCATCCACCATCTTGCAGATTGTCCTATAACTGAGCTGGTGATTGTTATTAGCTCATTTACAAATAAAAAAATAAAAACTGTAGATGCCTGCCTACCTACCTACTTGTACAACAGAGAAAACCATGATATGAAACGAATTTTAATAAATCAGGGTGATCAACACACTATAAAGCATTCCCAAGACATTCTTTAATAATTCAATAATAACATTCTATACGATTTAGTTTGTTTACGACAGACAGTTAATAAGGTAAATACAAGCATATATTTGCCACTCATCCACCTCGACCTAAAGAAGTTTATCTCCAATTTCTTCAACTCCCAAGTATTATACAAACAACATGGGGTTCATCAACCTTTTGATCATGGCTCACTCAGCAACTCATCATATGATTGTAGAAATACAAACCAATAAAAGCCAACATAAATTATCATTTCCAAAAGGATATATTCGACCACCACCATTACATGCATAAGGAGATTTCCCATTATTGGGTCTAATGCTAATCCAACTTCAATCATTTGGCACATGCCACTACCATATCAGTACTGCAACCGCATACCAATTATCAAGATTTGAAGGACGCATCAACGATGATCTATAATATACCTCAGCTAGGAGTGTAAAGACTGCCCAAGAAATCTATATCATCTCATCATTCCTCAACAGCATTGAATATGCAAACAAAAATCTATATACTCCTTATCTAAACACATATTTTCCTGTCTTTCCTAATTTTGAACTGTAAGCATAAAGGAAATTTAGTCCTCAAAATATTCAGTAAATTTGTCTAAGTACATGATCCTCGGTTGAAATGTAACTCTTAAAAGAGCAACTTCCAGATAGAAATTTTATACCACGAGTTAGTGTCTGTTCCCAATTCCTATCAGTAATAAATCATCGTACACGAAGATGCCGTAAGAGACATTCTAACAACAACGTAATTCAACTCAGGAGGTGCACAAAAGAGGAGAATACAGAGGATGACCCTTCCTTTCTGTAAACAAAAAAACAAAAAAGAAAAATCTACAATGTGCAGAAGCTGAAACAAACAGAGAAATAAATAAACCACAAGAAAGACTACTAGCACAAAAAATTGTTTGATCAACAACAATCAAATGAAGTTCTACATCAAGCACAACAAAATATTTCTCAAAGACATCACAAATATAAAAAAACTAATCCAAATCTCGCAGTCATGTTTATTCTTTATAGACAAATGTGGAAGCAAAGAAGACAGATGACTACCCAACTCAGCACATACAGCAGAAATTGTAAAGCAATTCCAAATCCTTCCTACACCAGCTCATGTTCAGCCTATTGGAATTATAAATATTGTGCCATTGTCTATATATATATGTATGTATGTATATATGTACATACATATATACATATATACATATACATATATATACATATATACATATATACATATATATACATATATATATA
>LVTN01000325.1:265205-301458 GCA_001649415.1 Musa itinerans
ACATATATACATATATATACATATATATATATATACATATATATTTATATATTTATTTATTTACATATCAACATCACACATGTAGACAACATCATACTAAAAAGATACATTCACTTCATTATAGATAAGTCATTGAGCACGAAGAAACAATCAGAAATTACATAAAAGACTTTCAAGATAAGGAATCTTTAAGCTATTCGAAAGCAATCAAAGCTGAGATAGACATTTTTAGAAAAGAAATCAGGCAAAAGGAGTAATACTTGCGGGCGTGGAGGGCGGCGGGGCCGAGGCAGGTCTCACGGTTCCATAGCTAGGACAGAAGGTTCTGCAGTAGGTTTCGCGGTTCCTTCGTGCCCTGGGAGATCTCCTTCCGCGGGTGGGAGGTGGGGCTTCATCGGGCAAAAAGAAGGAAAAAGAAAGAAAGAAATCCGCTCAACATTGAGAAATTATTGCCATAGATCAGTCAATTAAGCACCAAGGAAAAAATCAGGTTTCACATGAAAATTATTCAAGAAAAACACATATAAATCTTGAAAGCGAACAAAGCAGGGCGAAAGATTTCTATAGAAAAGAAATCAAACAAAAGAATGAGCAATACCTGGAGGGCATGCGGGCCCGAGGTAGGTCTCGCGCTTCCAGCAGTAGCTGGGGCAGGTGGTGCTGCAGCAGGCGCAAGGGACGCACTCGTACATCCCGACCAGCTCCGCGCCATCCTTCGAGATCCCCTTCCTTTGCCGGACACCGGGGCTTCTTCTTGATCCACAGCTTCACGCACTTGTAATGAACTGTGATTATGTCCACGACCGGATCAACGATCACCAACTGCCGCCGAGTACAGGATCTTGGTGAGGCAGGCGACGCCGTTGTAGCCATCGATGTCCGCCCACGCGGAAGGACCGGCGGAAAGAGACGGAGAGGTCCGTCTCGTTCCTGATCTTGACGAGGGCATCCAAGATCATGGAGCCGCATTCGCCGAGGTCGATCTTGCGGTTTGTCCGGCGGAGAAGGTCTCGATGCGCTTGGCCTTGGCGGATTCGGGCTGAGATGAGAGAGATAGGACGTAGAGGAGCCGGCAGCGATGGCCGGGGTGGGTGAGGGGGAGACCGCGGGCGGGCGTCGGAGCCTCGGCGGAGGAGACCCCTCGCTGTCGCGGCCACCAGAGGCGAGAAGAGAACCAACTGCGAGCGAGAGGGAACGAAAGAAACGATAAAAGTTGTTATGGGGTAAGAAGGTAAAAGTCGGTCACGACCAAGATGGATAACATTTACACCTATCAACTCACTTACCCGTATATTATACCTGGCTTGTCATTGGTTAATCTAAGATATATAGAAACAAGGCATCGCTTCTTACGGTGTCGATAGCGATTGTGTACACGGCAGTAAAACACCACCAGTGCCGGCCGCTTCGATATGAAGTGTCAGACGATCCCTTCAGAGTAGTAGTAGTAGTCAGCAAAAAGAGAAGTTCAAATTTTTTTCAGCAAAAAGGAAAAGGTTAGAAATGGAAATGTCATCCATTCCAAGAAAACCATAAAAGGCAGATCCCCTTCGGTTGATGGGAAGCCGGGACCAACATATACATAATGAAGGACCCATTCGTCTTCTTCATGGCAATACCATAAGAATATGTCTCACTAATCCTGATATCTGAAATCTATCACCAATAAAAATACTACCAAAAGCAAATTTATAATAATAATAATTAAAAAAAACCCAACCCAACCCAACCCAACTAAAGAGGAACGATCCCAGCGAAGTCAAAAGGAGGCACGCGTGATTTCAATCCCACATTCCCAGGAATACGAACCGAAAACTGCATGAACCGGAAAACGAGAATCAAACCGCCACCACGGGTTCAACAAACGCTCCAGCCGATAAGGGACGAAATGAAGTGAGGCGTAGCTGCTATAACCTAAAAGGACGCCAGAAGCCAGCCGTGCTTTCTCGCGTGCTCCATGTACTGCTGGAACTTCTCCTCTGCATTGGGAATATCAAGAGCTAAGTCATCGAGCCCATCCCTAACTCTCGAGAACCCTTTTGTCATTTGATTCATGGTGATCAACCATTCATCGAAACACACCTGCAGCAAACCCAACAGCCTCTCGTTCTTCTTCTCCATCGCCATAACCAATGCCTTCTTTACCACTTCATGATTGAAGAAAGGCATTCCCAAATCACGGATACACTGGCACGCTTCTCCCACATCGCCTCCGCTCTCATATTCCTCCAGAAGCTTTATTATCTTGTCCTTTGCATCCTCCACCGCCCAACCGGTGCCACCGCCCCAGCATCTCAGAAGTCTCTCACCGGCATGCCGAGCAGACGCTAGCGAGCGAGCCATGTGAACGGTTTTACTCCCGCTGCAATTGCGCGGGAGCTTGCTGTTGATCTCCTCCAAGTTGAGCGGTGCTAAGACATCATCAATTACGGCCCTGGCCAGGAATAGTGCTAGCTCATTTGAGGCATCCAATATGTCCAATGCCGCATCCTCAGCTGACTCGAGCAGCATTATGAACCCATCAACAATGTCATCTCTTGAGAATATTTCCATGCTAAGCGCAGATAATAGAACAGATGCCATCTCCTTCTCCCTGTACTTGCGGTCCATCGCAAGGGTTATTAGTTTCTTAATAAAAACAGGATTGTACTCCGGAGCTCCTAAATCTTCGAGACTTCTAATAAGCTCTGGTATGTCGTCAGAGAGAAAGTATTCCCGTATTATCGTAACAGCTTCTTCCTTGTACTTCCTCAATTTCTCATAACCTTCATCTCTGTCTTCGTCCTCTGCCTCTTTTGATTTGAGAAAAGAAGGGTCAAGCCATCCACCAGAAATCGCTTTAGGAACTATCATCTGGAATAAGGATTTTGCAGCAGGAATATCAAGAGACAGGTCATCGAGGCTCTCAGCAAGCCGTGAGAAACCCTTGGTCATCTGGCTAGGACTGATTAAAAGTTCTTCTGCTGCTTCTTTTAAAAGCTTCAATATAAGAGGCTCTGATGTTTGAATTTCCATTGCGAGCACCAGTGCCCGCTTCACAACCTCGTGATGGAAGAATGAAACTCCCAGCTCCCTTATGCACCTACAAGCCTCTGCTGTGTCTCCATTCTCTATATATTCTCTCAACAAATTTGAGATCTTCCTTTTGACCTCTTCGACGGTGAAATGAGTGGTGCCACCCCATCGACGCTCAACTAACTCTGCATGGTGGGGAGCCGAGAGATAACTTTTTTCAGCAGTTTGAACAACCTGAAGACCTTTAGAGGATTCAGAAAGTGTTTTCTTCGCTTTTGTGAGAAAGGCAGGAGGGAGGATGTCATCAACAACTGCACGGGCTATAAACAAAGCCAGCACATCTACAGCATCAAGTATGTCAAGCGCCAAATCGTCAACAGCCTCGAGTAACATGAGAAACCCTTGGCTGATCTGGGCCGAACTAATTACATCGGCATACAGGGAGGATAGCAAAACAGATGCCATCTCTTTCTCTTTGTCATGCCGGTCCATTGCCATGGAAACAAGTTTCTTAACAAAGAAGTGATGATACTGATCAGACCCAATATCTCCAAGATCCGTGGCTGCCACTTCTACCGCACCAGTGCTGAAATACTCCTCTATGATTGTTGCCACAGATTTCTTATAGTCGTCTATAGGGTTAGAAAGAGTGGCACCCACGAGCTGATATGGTTCCTGAAATTGCAAACACAATGAATGTGTAATCCTCATCAAGTGTCTGTTTCTTGAGCTTTCCCTAATCAGACATGATAACAAAAGAGAAGGATATAACTAATGTGCAAAAATACACAAGCACCTTCGTATATGCATATGAAGTCATATGTATGTCTCCAGATATAAAAGAGTGAACATGAGAGTCTCATACCTCTCCACTATCATAATTAGGATCATTTGGGTCAACGCGTGAATCAGGATCAGCATCCAAGAGCTTGCCCCATGTTCCTTTGCCACCAGCACCATCTGAATCACATACCCGGTGAAGGAACATTCCGATTTGTGAAGAAAAAGACAATAATAAAGAACCAATGACAACAATATTAATTTATACTTTTAGCTGAAAAATTGAAACTAAATAGTATAATAGCAACATGATGCAGTAGACATTGAGAGTATATATAATAAGCATAAACAAGACTAAGAACTGCTTGTCCTTTAAACAACTTAGAAAACAAATCAAATGAGTCCATGAAATTTCTTTTTTTTGAAATCAATTGTTTCTATAATGTCATAATTATGGTATTAGTAAATGCTGATTGTCTCCAACAAAATCTAACTAGTCCATGAACAGATGCAGAACAACCTACGACCACCAAATGCAATCGATACTGCCACTCCATAATTTTTACTTCAACAATAACTCAAATCTAACAGTGTGATAATTCTAATTCTGGATATTCATGGATGATCTCCACATCAATTTTAACCCTAACAAGGGATGGTGGAGGTATCCAAGAACATCCATGTTTAGACAAAGCTAAAATAAATAAAATTCTTATAGGAATCAAGTAACAATAGAGAAACTAGAGTAGCATGAGAAAATACCCTATAAATTATAATTCATCTGAAAAACCCTCCATAAACATTAACATCCAGCTACGAACAATAGAACAACTAGAATAGCATGAGAGATTCATCTAAAAGCCTTCCATGGGCATTAGCATCCAGTTAATAAGTTCTCTTTTCTTATCGAAAAAAATTGTATAAAAATAACATGTAGACCTCTACACTATATATAAAATGCTGAAAGGGGGATATATCTAGAATTTCAAAGCAATACAAAAAGTTAATATTGGATAACAAAGCATTAAAAATAATTAACAACAATTCATAGAGCAAAAACAAAATAAGCAATAGCAAGAAACCAACTTGCCAGTCATATATCTAAACATTGAAAAAATTATTGAGTAAGCTAGTGCATATATTCTAATTGATATTCTTCTTCCTTTGGTATTGTCAACAGAGAGAGATGAAGACAACCTTCTTGAAAAAGACAGCAAAATATAAAAATAACAAGAAATCCAGCTAATGTAATTGGTAAAGTATAAAAGGTGGTGGCCTATAATGGCATTAGAATGAATACCTAGAACCAGAATACTTCAGAATGTAAACTGTAATGTTATTGTCCAAAAAAATGAAACAATTGACAATATGAACATTGACAATATGGCATTTCTTGATGGAGCAAAAGCTAGCAAAATATTTTTTTTCTCAAAATTTCTATTGCAGTACTAGCTTTCACAAATTATGCTAAAATAGTGAGTAGTGACTCTATGGTCTTTTACGAGAAAGGAATATATTAATCTCTCCATACATAATCCAACTCTGTTAGATGATCTCAACTAAGACCTGACTGATAGTTATATAACTAATAAGAACAGTGGGGTATCATGGTCAAAAGTATTTTCTCTTGATCTCTCAACTTAAATGTAAATACAAGTTGCCCAGTTTGAACACCAACACTGGTGCCATAGAATATACAGCTACCTTAATTACATTTGCCAAAGTCGATGGTGGATATCTGGCCCACCCTTACCCACTGAAACACCCCAAAGAAAAGGTCCCAACAAAAAGTAAAAGACCCATCGATAGACAAACATTCTCAAACAAGATGGAGAAGAATGTTGACAGTATGTCTTCACTAATAGGCTGGTAGAATTCTCTTCAGCATCTGTTAAGCAGCAGCTGAAGCAAATCAACTTAGGAATCGTGTTTCTATTATAGGATTTTCATCAATTAGCTTATTTTTAAAAGGGTGCGACTTTCATCAACTTTGTATGACCACGTAATAAATACCTCTACAAATCTTTATTATAGGATTTGTCTTCATAGAATTTTTGAACTCAAATGAAATATTTTCACTTGATTTATTTTTTAAACTCAAACCCAAGGATGTCTCTAACATTGTGTCTTACCCACCAGTATGCGAGGCCACTTCTTAAAGTGAGCACAAGAATCCAAGTACCATAGCAGACCAAAAGTAAATGTTTCACATTTGTATTTATGTTTGAATTTAAATAAGGAAAACATATAGTACAATTTGAAATGTGAAAACATATGTAAAGAAGTTCAATGTATAAAAATGCAGGTAGCTCTACTGTTGCTTGTTCATTAGTTTCATCTAAAACTTTAGCAGTGACAATTGATGTCTAGAACTATTAAAGCTTTACACATGATCAGAAATGTAAAAGCCAAAAAAATGAAAGCAATAGTCTGTATGGCAAGGTTACCATCTGAAGGTAAAATAGTGCAACAGCTATAATTCTAAAAGGCTAACAATCAATTCTCTAAAACCTGCAATGTGATAAACCACTTGCATCAGCTTTATGATAAATCAAAAAAGGTAAATCCGATTGCAGTTTCGAAACATGCAATCCTTGTGTCTAAGGTTGCAGAACTTCCTCATGAGAAGCAGTGATGCTTGTATAATTAAAAATGAACTTGATGCTACCAACAACGTGGCTACTCAACACATTAATTTTCTTTTTGTCTGCAAAATATGATCTTTGGAACCAGTTTATGACAAGCTTAGCCAAGAGTTGAAGATTTAATCCACTCCATATAACAAATTACTAAATTTCACGAAGGAACTCAGATGTGCGAACCACAAAGAAATTTAGTTTCAAGGAAGTATCAAGGGTATCAAGGAGAAAATTGCAAGCTGGGCATCATATACAGGCTTCTTTTGGTAAAAAAAATTGAAGAAAACAATCATGTGTTGTATGGCAGTCCACTAAAGGCGTAATCAATGGTAGGATCTGATAAATTTTGCATAATATAACAATTAGATATGAGGGCCAAACTCCCAATAGAAGTACTAAGATGACCTTGAGTGCTTAAAAAGGCAAAACTCCCCAAATTTACAGATTTATATGTAACAACTGCACATAAAAACAGACAATTCTTACTGCACCTAAGGTGAGATGCATAAGGTTGTTTCATCTAAGAACGCATCTTATTACTACAATTCAAAACTTCATTTGAGATATACCGGCCATAAATGCAGACCACAAACCATAGTGAATATAGAAGGTTGTTTCACTAAAACTTGGGCATGATGGGCTCAAATCACTGCCAACCTCAATGTACATGAACGGATAAAGTAGCTTAGTCTGCCAAAAGACCTAAAGCAGGCATACATCAGCATCATTTATTAAAGTAAAGGGCCCATCACGTGCCGTGGTTTTCCCCCTGGCATCTTTCTTTGACGAAACCCATTATGAATGAAATGATTCAATGAAGCATGACCAAAAGGGTAACATTGTATTAGGCTAGATGCAACTCCAACAAAGTACCAAATGTCTGATATATTATGCAACCAAAGTAAATTGTTAAATCAATATTTTTTCTAAACGTGATTCATTTAACTTGCCCCAAATGAATTATTGAGAAGGACTAAAAAGCAGTTTTTCGAACATAACAAACTTGTAATTTTTTTATTTGTATTTGCTTCTCGTTATTTGCTATAATGTATTAGGACTTATAAAACACAAAATATATTTATTCATGCTTATCATTTTACAATTTTTGACATAATTTCAGCAACCTTCAATCCAAATCTGGCATGTTAGCATTACTTCACTCATGTTCAAAGTTCAAGTTGTACATGATCAAGTAACCTAGAATGACATTTATAGATCATTTAATGATCCAATTTCATTATAAAACCCATTCAAGATTATCATATCAAATATATATATGACAAAAACCTATGCAAACCAGCCAAAACTGCAAATTTTAAGATGGTTTGCAGTCAGTGTTGGCAGATTGATCCAAGGATTACTAACCTAATCTATGAAACATATGCTAACACTGTTGTTTTCTATTTATATGATCCTTCTCTAAAAGGCAATGGAAATTTGGTCAACTGAAGGGATAAAAAAAAATGAAAAAAAAGAGAAATCCAGAGAGGTGGTTTTACTACAGAACAATGAAAAAAAAATCAAATTCTGATATCCCTCAGCAACCTATCCTCATCTTCTGGTAGCTATCTTGACAAAGAGTTATTACAATCCCAGAAAAGTTGGGGGCAAGAAGATTCTCAATCCTGCCCCAAATAATTATCCCCCCTCCTTTAAATTGCCTTTCCAAAATTGAGCTCTTATGCATCCTGTCGGCAACTCAGCATATCTAAAACTACATATGACCAAAACAATTACACAAAATTTTTCACACAAACTAGCACAAAAAACATACACTGGAAGATTAATGAAAAGTCCAGATCATCAGCAGTACAACGTTGTCTGTCTGCTGCATTTTTTTATTTTAAATTCTGACCTATTCGCTTCATTTTTAATTTTGTAATCTGACGTTATTGCCACAGAGTATATTATGAAATACAAATAAAGGTAAAGACGCCATACTGTGCACAAAAACATAATATCGACTCGTCATGCCTTTTAACCTAAGTATCTTTACCCCACTCACTCACCTTAAAACTAAGGGATAACAAATATATTAAAGTCGGACGTCTATCAGTTCATGTTTCAGATCATCTCCAAATGCCCGATAGCATAATCTGAAGATTACCAGCGAAAAAAAACAGAGAAAACCAAGACAAAGCATCACTCACCCTTCTTCACTCGCACTAGCTTCCCGGAATGCGAGCGCCGCACGTGCCTCACGCCAGAAGACGGAGACCTCCCCCCGCCACCCCCGCCCCCGCCCTTAGTATGGATCTCGGAGAGCACCAGCTTGGTGGGCGATTTGGGCGACGAGGACAGCACCTCGGCCTTCTGCGTCGCTATCTTCAGCACCTCCCTCTGCTCCTCCGTCAAGAACCCCTCCTTCTTCGGCGACGCCATCTCCTCTCCCCCAATCGCGCCACCAACCTACGAATCAAACGCATCTCAACAAAACTCGTCCAAGAAACCAGAAAATCGCCTGCAGAACGTAAAGAGATCGAAAGAGAACCTCGATCGGCTTTTGGCTCGGGGATCTCGAGCCAAGAGGGGCGAGGGGGCGAAGAAGATCGGAAGCCCTAAGAAGAATTGGATCTCGAGGGAGGTCTTCGATCGATCCGGCGAATTCGATTCGGCGTTTCGGAGAAGGGGGTTGAAGGGGGGAGAGGGGATTAAGCAACAGTTGCGCTGTTTATATATGGAGAGACGCTCTCGGTTCGGTGTACACGTCATGAGAGAGAGGGGTCGGGTCGAGCGGATCCCTATCCTGTTAACACGTGGCCCATTCCGCTCCATCTTTGAGAACTTGACACGCCCCATTTTAGTTCGCTTCTCCCATTCCCTACCCGCAGACAGTCACGCGTGTGAGCCTCCCGTGGGGCCCGTCACAAGAAACGTCGATTCCCGGGTAGGTTCGAATGTTCGAAGAAAATAGTTTCGGTCAATTAGAGGGCGACGTGGCGGATTTATACTCGTGTGATCCGCAATGGACCTGTCGGATCGACGAATGAGGATCCGAGGTCCGAAAAGTTCACCGGATCCGAAATGAAAGATTCACGCACGTCACGACTATTCAGACTAATCAATTTAATTTTTGACAAATTAAAATTTATATTTTAATTCTCGTCCTAAAAAAATTAAAATTTATATGTTCCTTATAAACCTAATTGACTGAAGTATTAATCTCTAATACAGTTTTCCTATGCAAGCATTAAGGGGCAAAAGCATTCAAGGAGAAACGAATGTTCACAGCCTCCACATCCATATACTGCAATTGATTTCATTACTGCCATCTTCCTGCCACAATGAACTAAGAACATAAGCCATACTTCTAGCCATCACTTGGGACTTTTCTGATTGATAAATGGTTTTGGTCTATCAAAACCAAATTACCAAGCTCAATCCATTTAATTTTTCACACACCAAAGAAACAGAGTTGCCAAAACCAGGTTCATTTGTTCCAGCAACAAATAATGAATTGCACCATAAAAGTTATGTTTTTCATGCTCATGTCTGTCCAAAATCTTTACCTATTGACTTTTCATAATATACATCAAGAGGCAAAAGAAGAGAAATGATAAAACAATGCCTGTCTAGATGGTCTGTTTCTAGACAGTTTTACATTACCTATTGACTTTTCATAATATACATCAAGATGACTTTTCATAATATACATCAAGAGGCAAAAGAAGAGAAATGATAAAACAATGTCTGTCTTGATGATCTGTTTCTAGACAGTTTTACATTTACACGACGACTGCACAGTTTTACATTTACACGACGACTGCACATAACCTGTGTTCCTGAAATAGCCATAAAAGTCAACCAAACTGAAACTGTAAGTCTATTGTAAGCTCTCTACATGCTGTTTACAGTTTTGTCCGTGATCATGGAACAACACAAAGAAATGATAAAACAATATAAGACAGTGAAATGTGCCAGCTGATTCACAGGGCCAGCTCTAACTATTGATTGACAACATAAGTTCCACCGAAGAGGTTCAGATGTAATTCTCATATATTAGAGCAATTGTAAGTCTATGATAGAAGATAGCAACTCATGCCTTGTCATGTTCTTTTGCTGTTCACAGGCAAAATTTCTTGTTTACAGAAAGCATGACAGAATGGCTAAAAGAGCAGCACAAGACTAACCCCACTTACACAAAAATTATGCCCATATTTCTGATGATGATTTATCAAAATAACTTCATTCCACCGGTTATTTGCACCAATCCATGAAAATGCTTATCGTGGTTCAGGAGCTAAATACTGTAAACTTCTACTATCTTCACATTGCCAATTACATGAACAAATAAATACATTGTTACTAGAACCAAATACATGCGCATAATGATTCTTATGAGTTAGATATGAATTGTTACCAGAGAACAATCATCAGCAAGATTTTGATCAGAATAATCAATAATTTATTATCAAGTCCTCCTGGGTTGGATAACCACCTGATTCAGTGTATGCTCATGTAACTCCTTTTTTATTTCAAAGGCCTCGACAAATAACAACTTCAGAGGCATCTTCCAAATTCTTATAAGGAATTCAAATCACCGGGTAGCAGCTAAGAGTTCACATCAACAAACTAGCTTCATGATATTGCAAACAACATCCAGGCATTCAAATTTGACATCTTCCAAATGTTCTACCTATAAATTGCTTCAGGTATTGTAATTCTTATTCTCAGTTAGTTTTGGCCTACAATTGAACACTTAAATGTACCTTCGTATTCTTAGTTTGACACCTTGACGTAAGGCTGTATAAGTAACCGAGACATATGAACCCTGAACAACAAATATAAACTTATGTTGCCCAAGTTCAAAGCTAACATTAACACGTCATACAAAACACTATAACATGACAAGTTATACCGACAAAAACAATCTCTATCGAAACATATAACTAGGCCTAGCGGCTCGTGAATAAGGTTTATATATACAAAAGAAAGTTACAGCGAAATCTAAATTCAGTTTATCGCATTCTCAACATTTATCATCAAACATAATCATAAGTATCAAGCATAACTTAACCGAAATTAAAGAAAAAACAAGGTGTTCAGCTAACTTTAAGGCACAATGACATGATCACAAAGTTAATTAGCAGATAGCGATCTTCCCTCTCTCTTTTTTTTTTATTTTACATTTTCTCTCACAAGTTTCCTGCCAACCCTGGCAATACACATGTACATCAGGTTTCAGAAGAACAAATTTCATATGCAATTATTCTGAGGAGAGTTACAATGGTCGTCTACTGCACAATTTGAGTAAGTGTGAGATTGGAAGAACTTTCTCTTACCAGACCCATTCCACCAGGGATGGTTGGCTTTCAAACAATCTTACACCATTCTCCTCAAGTCTCCTGATTATACTACATAGTCATAATAGACAAAGAAAAGGGTGTCGGGAATGATCAGCGGCAAACTATCTATATAGCGATAGAAACGCCTTACATTGTCCATCTCTAAAGCCACAGTGTCAATGACATCGTCCCTGTTTGTAAGAACCCATAGGTCTCTTGATTGAACTCTTTTGAGGCTTCCCCTACAGAAGGGGCAAGACTGAGATCTCACATTCCTGAAAGTAAAAAAAATGTCCAATTCAGTAAAAGGGAAAACAAGATGTACTGCCAAATGGAATTTGAAAGTGAACGACAACATAACAACATGACACAGGGGTAAGCAATCACCAGTCGCGATAGCATTTTATGCACATAGCATGGTTGCAGCTTGGCAGGACCATTTTGGTGCAAACTTCCAGACAAATTCCACATTCATCGTCCCTGTCCAAATCCCTATCAGCAAGCTTCTTCCACTCTTCCATCCTTTTCCTGCCAACCATCTCTTTAGCTCGGCCTTTCTCGTTAGATTGTTCTCGTTCCGCCAAGTTGCTCTCGAGTTGTTGAAGAGAAGGATATATGATAGCTGCAAATTTTGTTTAATGGAAATAACTGTGTGAGGATATATACATTGTATATATATATCAAACTTAGGCAATTTAAGACCATTGGAACACACACAAAAGAATATAAAGTTCAGATTATGCACCATAGAACTCTCTAATGCTAGCCCGTCTTTCAAAGGTGGATATAGTTCTCATACCATCAACATAAACCTGCATAATGCAGCAATTAAGTTGTCAGTCTTACAGCTACCAAAGCATTCCTTCTTCGATGATCGACACCTGAAACGGTTGAAAGAGTACCTTGTGGACAAGAATCTGGAAAAGCCCTAAATAACGAAGGAGGCTATAAGAGCAAGTGCAGTCCAACCACTGCATCAGGAAGAGAAAGACGGGGGCCAACGGGCTGCAAGCCACCCTCATCTGAAGACAGGCACCACCGTAGGTTCTCCGAATAGCATCTGCCCTGTGATCCAAACCACCAGGACACGAAGATCGTGTCATCCGATGACGAAATCAAAGAATTCAGACCAAAACATGGATCACCAACACTATCTGGACAGAAACAACATACACAAATATACAAGATATGAGAGGGAGGGAGATTACAGGGTGTTGGCGTGGTTGATGTCAGCTTCGAGGGCTTTAAGGGAACCTCTGAAGGATGGTGGCCTTGTAAGCTGGCTCTGAAGCATGGCTTCAATCTCGGAAGACGAGGAGGAGAGGGGACTAATGGGGGAAGAAATGGAGCAGATGAGATTAAGATCCTCTGAGCTGCCATCTTATGCGTTGATCATATAGCAGAACCTTCAAGTACAATGAGAGAAAGGGGACAACCTCACCACAGTGGGATAAGGCAGCCCCACTCTCTCTCTCTCTCTCTCTCTCATGATTATTAATTTAAATATTAAAAAATTAATAATTAAAATATGGAGGACTTAATAGACTCTTTAAGATATTGAAATCAGGATATGGTCAATCGATAGAGTTTTTGAGAGATATTATCACTGTAAGAAAAATAAGTGAATAAAGATGATATTTAATTTAATATATTTAATTCTTCGATATTTGGTGAATAAATAACATTAAAATAAAATTTCCGAAAATGATAATAGCTACTGCTCGTCGCCTCGCAGAACTACTGAACGTTCGTTGATTGGATGGTGCTGTGGGACCCACTCCCTTCTTGATATTATCTTAAGCTACAATAATAATAATAATAATAATAAGAGAGAGAGAGAGAGAGACAGTGACGTGCAACCTTCTGGTTGCTTCTTGGGCGGCTGGGCCGACGACCGCAGCCACATCTCCACCGGCCTGTTCGTCAACAGGGACAGCGACCGCATGGAGGAAGGGGCATTCATGGAGTTTTGGACGAGAGTTCCACATGATGTCCAGCCTTTCTTTCGCCTCATCCTCTAAAAGCTTAGTCATCTTCTTCCTCATCCAATCTCATCTCCAGACCCGATTGGATGGCCGTTAAATTGCGAGTCAAAAAAATGGTGCTTTGCTTTAGGTGGAGAGAGAGAGAGAAAGAGAGGCCATTGTTTAACATGTGAGGGTGTCGGAGCTTCCATCTACGATTCCCTCGTTGACTGCGTTGCTCGGGATCTCCCGGCGTCATCAGTGACATGGGGAAGACGATTGGAATGGCGTGCACTCTTGGTTTTGAAGCATACATTAATCTCCTGGCCAAGGAGAACAAACATAGACGAACTCGCATGCTGATAGAATGAATAAACAAATAAGCTGTCCAAATTATCTCATCCTCAGAGCCAGCTGATGCCACCCATTCGATGAGTGGTAGCGTTCCACAAAACACGTGAAGAACAAGAAGAGAATGAGAGAGAAACAAGAGGGAACAGCATTATATTTAACTGAGCCTGTTCTTGGCATATTACACCCACCCATACAAGAATGAAGAACATGAAAGAATTCAACACATCAAACCTGATGCGACTGTAGGTGCAGCCTCAGTGACAACTATGCTCTTCTCTCCCCCCCAAAACCCGATATCTAACACACCAAAAGCTTTGACATCTAATACGACAACTCGTGTCCGCGGATCGATATATACTTCTTCACCCATATTGCTATGTCTTCAGCACAGGCCTGTGCCTGAGGAGTCTTGAGGAGCATGTCGAGTGTGGCAAACTCATGAACTGCGTCTTTGTATTCCAGGACTGGTGCGTCGACGTTTACCTTGCGAAGCTCCTCGGAGTACGCGATTGCACGGTCCCTCATCCAGTCATGCTCCGCAACCACTGTGAGCGTCGGAGGCATGCATTTCAATGGAGGTCCCCTGCCTGGCACAAGCGGGTTTGCAGCTGGATGGTCTAGACTGAACTCGTCCTCGGGTAAGAACAACTTCCAAGCCAGTAGACACAAAGATTTGTCGTAGAAGTAGGAATTTGCTAGCTTTATTTCCGAATGAGTGGGGACGCTTCCAGCGAAGAACGGATACATCAGAACTTGGGCGACAACCTTGACTGGCTCTATCAGTTTTCCAGCGTCAACTGCTTTTCGAGCAACATAATCTGCAATATTAGCCCCACAGCTTACACCGAGTAGAACACACCTGTTTCAACATGGCAGCAAGCAGAAAACAAGATCCACTAAGTCAAATGCTATAGTTGCAAACATAACAGCTATTGTTATTAGAGGCAATACTGGCAGATCAAAATATTGGATACGTATTAAAATATCTGAAGAATTAGACTACAGAATGGAGAATTAAACACCCCACAGGCTTAAAAAGCAGATAGTGCAGCGTATGAAGCTCCCAGCACTGCAGGTGCAGGATTCGGGGATGACCAGAGTTGTTTAACAGACCAACTCGATTACTAACCTAAGATGGCAACAATTGGATGGCTACCAGAGCAAACTCAAAACAAGGATGCAGGTTCCATGTGCACCACCATGCCGCATCAATCACATCCATAGTCAAGTGACTCACTGCACATACAAGGGCACAGCACTAGCATGAACATGAACAAGGTGCCAGTGCCAATTGCAATGGCCGACAAAACCAGCCCGGAAAACCACGGACATACCGAAGAAGAATCAACTTTATAAGGCGAAAACTGGATCAGTCGGATCCAACTCGAAATTCCTTCTGGTTTCTGGTTCAGGTCCAGATTGATAGTGTTTCAAATGAAACTGATGTTGTTCATAATAATATTTATATTATTCCATCTGTCCTACTGAACTAATTTTAATTTAAAAAACAACAATCCAATATAGATAATCTAAACAGGCAAAAATTGTACCTAAATGGTCAATAATTAGCACAACTACCGAAACCAAGGAAACTGACATTCTCCGATTGACCGAAGACTGGAACAGGAATTGATACTAAAAACCTTGGCATTTTCATGGCGAGATGAGAAAAATTACCTAATGCCCCTTATCGGTCTACAAAAAGTCCAAACTTGAAGGGCCACCTACTCATACTGCTTTTAAGAAGTCAAATTCTCACTCCTACTACCAATTTATACCCAGACCTTCATCAGAGACCAACTTAAAGCTGCACGTGTTCTAGCAAGAAGTTAGGTCAAGAACTATGCAAATTCATCAACATGATTATTTTACAAAAAGGTTCTCATATGTCAACCATCTCCTCCAACAAGAAAAGCATGATTGAAAGTTGAAATTCTTATTCTTGTCCTAGGTTCTCACTTGAATCGATTACACAACATCAAATAATGTCACCAATTTGGTGCTCAAGGAATACCACAAACATCCGAAAAAAACAAATGAGTGTAAGTCAAGCAGTTCAGCCATAATCATATGAAAATATCTAAGGTAAAGGTATCTCTTTCTAATCATTAGTAGCATGAGTGCTTTAAGCAGAATTCAATCTGTCATCTCCATCATCCCTCGAAAGGCTTTCTAATCTTTTTCGATTCCTTCAACTTGCCACTTTTCTTTGGCATCACATGTTGTTTAGGTAACCAAGTATGGATCCAATGTCAACACAACAGGACTGATACTACAGAATATGTGTTAGTTTTACCAAGAATGATTGACCAAACCAGTGATTTAAAAAGCGCTAGGCGCCATAGTCCAAAAACACCCGAGGTGCTAGGCGCTCACCTGAGCGAAGTGAAACACTAAAATATAAAAATATATAATATAATTAATAATATAATTAATAAATAAGTATACAGTATAATGTTAATAGTATACTTTCGATTTCAAAAGAGGAGAAGCGAAAGAGAAGAGAAGAGTATAAGCGAAGACCGAGGGTACTGAGAAAAGCAGGAGCAGCAACGGTAGCGGCAACGGCGAGCGACGACAGTGGCAGCGGCAATGGCAATGGCGAGCGACGACAGTGGCATCGACAGCGGCAGCGGTAGCAGCGGGAGCAGGAGCGGCGAGCGACGACAGAGGCAGTGACAGCAGCGAGCAGCGGCAGCGATTGCGGGAGCGGGAGCAACGAGCAACGACAGTGGCAGCGGTAAAAGCGAGCAGTGGCAATGGCAGCGAGAGCGGCGAACGGCAACAATGGCAGCAGCAGCGGCAGCAGCGAACAGTGAGAGCGGCGACAGCGGCAGCGGTAACGAGCAGCGTGAACGGCGAGCAGGGTTAGGGTTGGGGAAGTTGCGTTGATATCGATGCTTTAGTTGGTTCGATTGAACCAACTAAAGCACCGGAGACCAAACCAGACCTAAATCGTTGGTTCGGTCGCTTGGTTTAACCCAGGCGCTCGCCCGAAGCGCCCGGCGCCTGGGCTCAGGCTAGTGCCTAGGCGGCGCCTCTTTGAAGCGCGCCGCCTGGAAATGAAGCGAGGCGCGCCTCGCTCGAGCGCCTAGGCGAGCGCCCGAGCGCCTTTTTAAATCACTGGACCAAACATTGACTCAGGACTGATACCAAACAGTTCCTCTAATGCTCTAACATTGCTTAAAAGTGGTAAGTTACAAAAATAAATAAGTGAATGAATGAACGACACAACACAAACTCAATCAATTACATCGATAGAAGACTATTGACAAATATTCAGATTTTTAAGATCCATTACGAAAACACATGTCAGGCATTTACCTCGAAGCTCTACTCATTTCAACTATAGACATGTGAATCAAAATAATGAATAACATGATACAGAATGCAAGCAGTATACCTAATAAAATCACTTTACTCTCGAGATGTCTAGAGGAAACACAAAACTGCAGTGAGCAAACGTTAAAAGAATCTGATATATTTTACATTCTTGCCCTCAACAAGAACCCTTTGCTTGTCTAAAATCTGTTATCTGACATTTTACTCCATGCTAATGAGTACGGTTAATAACTTCAGCCAAACATCTTTTTGGACTTTAGTGCAGCATCAATATTCCTTCACATACTTTACTTCTTATATCTTTTTTATACTGTGAGATGTAAATGCCGTATATTTACAATGACAAATGACTCTACATATTGGTCAATCTCCTCCATTTATTACTTCAAGTGAAACATAAAATAATTTTGATCTTTCTCAAAACGTCATCATGCCCATCCAAGAAGAACTGTAGCCGACAAGTTGCATGTTCATGGCAAAAATATGAAACCATCATGTCCATACAATCAGTTGACAGTCTAACAGTTAAATACTCACTAAATCATAAATGACTCTGCATATTGGTCAATTTCTCCTCCATTTATTACTTCAAGTGAAACATAAAATAATTTTGATCTTTCTCAAAACGTCATCATGCCCATCCAAGAAGAACTGTAGCCGACAAGTTGCATGTTCATGGCAAAAATATGAAACCATCATGTCCATACAATCAGTTGACAGTCTAACAGTTAAATACTCACTAAATCATGTCACTTTCCCTTCTAAGTTAAAATTGGGAATAAAACAGAAAACCACCGTGTGCTCCCCTCTCAAAATTAATGAAAGCAAATATTTCTTTTAAATCAGTTCTTGTGCAACTCACATTTCAGAAACAGATGAGTGAAAAACCTTTTACCTAACGATCTTGTTTGCATCATCCGTTTCCTAGCATATCTGCAAAAAGATCTTACGCAATGATATATAACGTTGCACCTGTTCCTACTACTTTCATTTACAAGTTCTTAATTTCACCTTGCTCATTTGATTGCTACCTCTGGCACGAGTTACAATTTGCACACAATTTATAACTCAAGTCCTGAACTTAATCCTTGTCAATGGTTAACACATATTTCCTTAATATCTAATAATTATTAGCTAAATTAACACTTTATTGGACATAAGTTCAATAATTTCAACTTCTTAAACATCATTTCTTGTCACACTCAGCTCCAGCAATCAATGCCATAATCCCTGCATTAAAGCCAACGGATGTGAACTTCACGACAACATATAAGTGCTGATCCGTTCATCAACCACTATTATGACATATAATATTCTCATGCACCAAGCACTGCTAATACAAAACACACATCAGTCAAAAGGGAGTGAACATCACTACTAAATCAATGAATTTATCATACTTCTAGCAGTGCATCCAATGGCTTTCTCAAAAGTTCTAAGCCCCATTACCGCCTCGTGCCACAACATTGACTCTAAAGGCAACTCCACCAAAGTAATCCAGATGTAGGCACAGCCAAATCTCATCACGACAACAAATGGAACCCATTTTTAACTGTTGAATTGCACTCTACCGTGATATCCTAAGTTCTCTTAATCTTGCATCCGAGTGTTAGTAAAGCCAGAACCCTGGCCATCATTCCATTTGAGCATCTTTCTACTTGGGTAGATAAACACATATCCAAGCAAACCAATTGATTTCAGGCGTTATCTTCGTAAGATGTAATTCTATAATTTAATCTTGTAAGCATCTCAAAATGGCTAAGGAAAAGAGATTTTACTGGTACCAGTACAAACCCTAAGAAGAAGATTTACCTGGAAGGATCGCCGTGAGCTGCCAGCCATGGCTCCACAGTGGACGCCCCAAATGTATCAACGATCTGGGACCTCCTCACCTCTCCAATCCCTCCTCCCCTCGTCCCCATCGATATTTTACATTCCACCAGTTTTGCCTGCTTCCCCAGCCAATTCAGCACCTTAAGCCCATCGTCAAATGCAGCCGGATACCGGCTCTCCGGCGCCAGCCTATAACCGACCGCAATCACCATTGCATCGCAAAGCTTAGCCATCCGCCGGCAGAAGAAATCATTCGCGGCCGACGTATTGCTCCCGGCGACGAAGCCGCCTCCGTGAAACTGGATGATGATCGGAAGCTTCTTCGATCTGTCCATCCGACGACGCGCGTCCACGACGGACGGCAGATATCCTCTGTAGTTCCCTGCGGCGGCGGCGGCGGCGGCATCGGCGCCATTGCCGTTCTCGTGCGCGGATCCGGCTCCGTCGTAGCTGCTGCGGCGGCCGTGGTCGTGCGAGGGGGTGGCGGGGGAACCGCCGTAGCTGTTGCGACGGTCGAGATCGGGGGACCAATGGGGCCTGGCACCCCCGCGGTGGAGTGAGGGGTCCGGTAGGAAGATGCGGATGGAGAGGGCGGTGAGGGGGTCGATGTGGATGTCCTTGGTAGCGACTCCATCGGGGCCGAATGAAGGGTTAGCCGGGGCGGTGGACTCCTCCGGGCGGGAGGTGACACCGAAGGGGCTTTCCGCGTCCTCCATCTGCGACCGGTGCTGCAGCTTGTGCTTCAGCAACATCTTGAAGAACAAACTGTACAACTTCACCGCCACACTCGGCATCTTCTTTCCCTCCTCCTCCTCTCTCTCTCTCTCTCTCTCTCCTCAATCAAATCTTACCTTGTTTCTTTGGCCGATTCAGATCTGGCGTGTAGCGATCTGTCTCGGGCTCGTGTCGGTGAGTTGGAAGCTGCGAAACAAGGGGCATGCTCCGGGATCTACCGGAGCCGAGGGACACGTTCGGAGACAGCAGCAGCGGCAACAGCAGAAGAAGGGGGGAAGAGGCGAAACAAAACGGGTTGGGTTCGGCCGCTGTTTCGTGTGATGTGGCGCGTGTGCGTGTGAGAGAGAACACGGTCGGTGCGGTTGGCATCTTTTCTCTCGAGCGTCGTATCGCGTACGCATTGGCCGTCACGTATCCGATGACAATGATGATGATGATGACGATACATGTGATGAGCATACGAGACGAGTTCATGACTCATCATGCCACCAACCTCGTTGTTGCGGAAAAAAGAAAGGAATAATTTCAAATATTTTAAATAATTAATCAGATTCAAAATTGTAATAATATGAGATTACAAATCAAAATATGTAAATTTGGATGGCATTTTCCTTTCAAAGTCACAAAATGTTTGGTTGAAGCTTCACATCGCATCGAGGTGACGATCCAAAATCACCATCTCGAGGTTCCCACGTCATATCACTACATCTTGATGTTTCACATGCAAATGCCGCTGGCATACCGAGCCATCCATTAAATTACCATCCGACCCAACACGACAACAAGAAAATAACTGTGAACAGTTATTATATAAATCAATATATGAAATAATAATAAAACGTTATTATATAGGAGTAGTGCTGTGAAAGCCACATGGGAAGCTTTTGGCATGACTTGATCGAAGACGTGCGACAAAGAAGAAACAGGTTTGTGATGGAAGACATCCAAAACTTGCGCTTAGAAAAGCATGATCGATCCTGTAGTGATCATATTAAGTTCTAAAAACTGTTTCTACTAAAGTGATTAAACTGTGAATGACATTTATATTTTTCAAAGAAACAGGTTTAGTTAAACTTGACGAATCTTCACATAATAACGAACATAATTTATGAAAAAATTAAGAATTTCTGTTTTCTGTTCTTCCATTGCGCATGTGACGTCACTCATAAAATTCTTTATAGGATCTTCATCCAACTACGTAAGCCTCTTAGATTAGTGAGTCATTATCTTTTAAAATTATATTCGACAATGTGTCATAAATTCAAATCCAACGAAAGCAAGAAAACTCACATTCGAGTTTTCCAATAAGTGTAGTCCGTCCTATTAAAAAAGAGAGAACGAATGAGAGAGTGATCATCTTGAAAGCCGAAAAGAACAATTTCTCTTGGATTCAAATAATTATTTATTATTTTTATAAATTAATTTTAAATTTCTTTCATTAAGACATGATATTATAAACATATAATCTCGATAAGTTCAAATCAATATATACAGTTAATTTAAGAAACTAACGGTGATTATTAGTGGAATTCAAATGGCAAATACGGTTATTATTATTATTATTATGGAGTTAATTTTTTTCTTTTATCCTAGTGATAATTAAACCCTTAATTAAAGTAGCGTTATGATTGCATAAGAAGTATTTGTGAAGACATACGACCTTTCCTTAAAGCCTATGACGATTACTTCACAACTTTAAAGAAGGCATCACCTAAATAAATCTACATGAAGAGATTGGGTGATGGACACACCAAATCTTACTCTTTGCACTACGAGAAATTGTTGAAGCCTCAGCTGTGGCTTTTCGTGTGTTTGGAGATCTAAATTATATTTGACTTTAATTAAAAGTCAAAATTAAGGTCAAAATTGAATCCGGCCCGGCCAAGTGGTGGGTCCATTTAGATAAAGTAAAAAAAGCCCGGCCGTGGGTTCGGTTTAGAAATAAAGTGGGTCGGTAATTGTCGGTGACCACACACCTCCTTATCCATTCGCGTTTCCGATCGAAGCACCTCGTTTGAACCCCCGCAAAAACCCCAAACCGTAACGATCCCCAGAAGAGCGATGCACTGCTTCAAACTCCACAGCCACCATCGCCACCCACTCCTTCTCCCTCCGCCCTTCCGCCACCGCCCCCTCCATCTCCTGCGTTCCAGAACCCTAGCCCCCTTCCCTTCCCCTTGTCCTCTCTCTGCAATCCCTGCCCTCCGCCTGCTCCCACCGGTCCTCTCCTCCGCCTCCCCGTACGCCGCCGACGAGGTCCCCGTAGGTGACGACGACGAGGCATTCCTCGAGTCCTTCCGCCCCAGGGAGAAGGAGACCGAGGAGGAGGCCCGCCGCCGGAACTGGGTGGAGCGGGGCTGGGCCCCCTGGGAGGAGATCCTCACCCCGGAGGCTGACTTCGCCCGAAAGAGTCTTAATGAGGGCGAGGAGGTCCCCCTTCAGTCCCCCGAGGCCATCGAGGCCTTCCGGATGCTCACCCCTTCCTACCGCCGCAAGAAGTTGGAGGAGAGCGGCCTTTCCGAGGACGAGTACCTCGCCCAGCAGTTCGCCTTCAAGGGGGAGATCCCCGACCCCCTCGAGACACTCTGGGAGGGCCCGCTTGCCGTGCGAATGGTGCCGCCGAGGGACTGGCCGCCACCGGGCTGGGAGGTCGACCAGGCGGAGCTGGAGTTCATCAGGGAGGCGCACAAGCTGCAGGCGGAGAGGGTGGATCCGGAGGAGGAGGTCGGCACCGACACCGATCGGATGTGCCTGGAGAGGTACAAGGTCTTCCTGAGGCAGTACAAGGAGTGGGTGGCGGCAAACAGGGACCGGCTTGAAGAGGAGTCTTACAAGGTAATGCGTCGGAACTTTGGCTTCCTATGATCTTATATTGGTTTGGTTACAAGGTAGTAGTTGGTGTCTTTCGAGTTTAAGATAGAGATTGGCGGTAGTTCACTTAGAAATTACATATACATTTCTGACTTGGTATAATGATAGTTCTGTTTTCATTTCATACATTGCTTCCTGATCATGACTTATAATTCTTTTTCTGAGAGTTAATGGATCGCCACTGAGATTGTTAGAGTTATCTTAGTTTGTGTTTGCGGATAACCTATGCATGACAATAGCACATATCACATTTTATGGGATAAAAGTCACCTTCATCTCTTGAAGCTATCTCTTAAAGAATGATCATGGGAATACAAACAAATCAAGAGGCAATTCCAGATTTTTTTCACCAATATTTGCTTCATAGGATGATCTTGACCAAAATTCTGAAACAGGTCTTTAATTTGCACCAAGATGCTCCAAGTCCAAGTCCAGAACTGAAACACCAAGCCACTTGCTGATACCTAAGAGTATTATAAGCATATGACACGGACTTGCCAAGCATTCCCTAGTTCCAAATTTTAAAATCCATGAACGAAAAATAATCGCCGAGCAACTTAATCAAATGATTATTCCATGCACATCAGTTTACAATGTCTGTCTGCTGGCATGATAGTGATTGATGGACCAAAATTGGGAAAGATCCAGAGCTCAGGTGGCATAGAGACACCTTTTCCTGAACTGAACATAGGCCTTGCATATTTTAAAACTTCGAAGGATTTTTAGGACAATAAGTATAAGGATTTAAAAGATTTAAGATATACGGTACATATCAACCTAGACTGCTTTTCTTATAAAGAACTTACCATTGCTAATGCTTTGATGTCTTGTAGAAATTTGTACAGTACCTATATGATTCCGACAAAACTTGTTATGATGATATGATCACATACATTCTTCTTTTATGTATGTGACAAGTCAACTTTGTTCATTTTGTTGGCAGTTTGACCAAGATTATTATCCTGGTAGGAGAAAAAGAGGCAAAGACTACAAAGATGACATGGTATATTTACAATTTTTGTTGTGCCCTATAGTGGATCTTTGAAAAAGGCTCACTCAAGGACCGAAGTTTTGATAAAAAATCATTGTTTTTGCAGCTTGAACTCCCATTTATATACCCAGGACAGGTAGAACCCTGAACCGAGTAGAGAAAGGTTATTCATCTTATATGCTCGTGGGCTGTTGAGTCCTTGTTTTAATCAATGGACAAAAATATTCTTTTGGTCCCTTTTATCTTGATCGATCGCTTCACTCTCTCGGTTATTTGATACATGTAAATCTTCCACAGATTTGTCGAGGTAAAGTGACAACTCTTCACCTTCACCAAGGAGCGTTTGTTGACATTGGATGCGTCCATGATGGGCAAGTGTTTCTTTGTTATGAACATTTGAGATATTTTTTCAAACCTATGTTCATGCAAATTATCTATAGTTCCTTGCAAATGGATTGGTGGACTAGTTTTGTTAGAGAGAAACTCTCTTGTTGCGGTTGTCTTTGTGCGTGTATATATAGATTTATGTGTGTGTAAAGACAACAAATGTCTAGGAATTAGATGCCTCAGACCCTGTGTATACGAGCTAAATAATTTTCTGTCACAATTCAGGATGTCCTGGTACAGAATTATAATGGATTCTCCCATATTCATTTGATTATCGGTAAATATTTACTGGCAATATTGTCCTGAACAGAGTCTGAAGTTGGGAAAATACCCATGTGGTTGACCCCAGATCATGTGTGGCAATTGTTATTATTGTTGTTGTATTATGTTGGTAAAAATTAGATTAGTCCATTTTTTGGTCATTGCTTGCTCACCTGTCCTTTACGATCTTTTAGGTGGGTTCCTATAAAAGGAAATGATTGGTATTGGATCCGTCATCATATTAAAGTTGGTATGCATGTCTTTGTGGAAGTTTTGGTGAGTACTTTTTACTTTGCTTGTGCTGATACGTGTGAGAACTACTGATTGTGTGTGTGTGTTTGTTTTTTTTTTTCTTGCATATTCCATTTAACTTAACATGCTGAATTTAAGCGTACACATATTAAATTACACTGTGCATGTGTAACATCAATAACTATGAAAACCTGGTCCTTTGTTATATTGTTAATACTTTCTCCCCAGTCAGATACTCTCCTTTTTGGATTAATGTAGTCAATGTTTTTCATGATTTCTTCCACAAGATAATTGTTTTTTGCTCTTTTGCAGGCAAAAAGAGATCCATACCGTTTCCGTTTTCCTATTGAAATGCGCTTTGTCAATCCCAACATTGATCACCTTATGTATGTACCAAACATCATGAATGTTGTATATACTATATCAAAATGGGAAATAGATCATATTCAGGAAAACTTCATACCTAGCATTAAAAATTCTGCTCCTAGGCAAGTAACTAAAACTTGTTTTTGACTAGTTTCTAACTTTTCTTTGCTTCCATATTTGCAGATTCAACAGATTTGACTATCCACCAATTTTTCACAGGGAGGAGGATACAAATCCTGAACAACTTTGGGTAAGCTTGCCCTTTACCCGTTTATTTTCTTGACAAACGCCTTCTGATTCGTATCTTTGAGAAGATGACGATATGCAAAAACAATGCATCATTCTCCTTAGCTGTCTTATTGAAACCAGCATTATGACCCCATTCTCTGGTGAACCTGTACATAAACTAGATGATATAAGTGGAAATATGACAATTATGTAAGTGTAAACATTTCAGAATATTATGTTTGGTTCCGTTAATAGATATCAGAGTCTGTGCAACAGTATAGTTGTTCTGTTAATTAAACATTTCTCATGCTTGTTGATTAGCCCTTTGCTTTTCTCGTTAAGGTGCTTTGCTTTAGCCATATATTTATCTGCTTAATTTTATTATAAATCACATTAGATATTTGTTGTGCTTTGTCTTAGGCCTAGATGTCTTCATATAATCAAGCAGGAAGGAGAATCTCCTATTGCAGTGTTTCTCTCATCAAAGCTTCTGTTCATATATAGATCGGCATCAGAAACATATATTTATGTTCCGATATTACTTGGATCTTAGATCTGTGTAAGTCATGGTCTTCATGTGAAGATTTTTTTTTTCTCTTACTTTATCTTTGGTTTTTTCACAGCGGGAATCTGGAAGGCCGCCCATTCCTAGAAAAAGGCCTTCAATCAGAATGGAAGACCAATCACTGTTATCAGATCATCCTTATGTAGACAAGGCATGTCTAGATTGACATCACCGAAAGGATTAATATTTTCTTTGGTTCTATTTCTTGTTCTTTAATTCCTAGTTTGCTGATTCCTTAGCTTAGAGCTATATATTTATTTTACCAATCTAGTTATAATCAATTTAATCCTTTGGTCGAGTGTGCAGTTATGGCAGCTGCACAATGCTGAGCAAATGATTCTGGATTATGAAGAGGAAAATCCTGATAAATTTAAGACCACGACATATGAGTCAACCGTTAACGAGCATTTTGATGAAGAAAATAGTGTTGAATATACACAAGCTCACTTCAAGGGGGCTTTGCTACCAAAGACAATTTTGGTGAGTGATGACCGGTCTATGCTGATTGTGGCTGATATTGTTTAAGATTATTTTTGGATTACGTGATAAAACTGAAATATATTCTGTTTGATGTACTTTTTTGTTAGAACACAAATATCAAAGAACTTGATATGGATTCTGCTCGTGCAGAGCGTCAGGTAATTTAGTAAACCTAAGATCCATTTTTACTTTGTTATACTCGAATCAATATGTTCCTAGACTATGAAGGTAGACAGGGATGTTCAATTTTCTTCGTCAAAATGAAAATTACTGCCCAAGTTAAAGATCATTCATATATTCCAAAATGAATGATGAATTTTTATCTTGGCCAAAATGAATTGCTGCCCTATGTCCTCTGGCCATGACAGTTCCTCCTTTTCTTGTTATGTGCCTTGGAATATATTTTGAATATACATGGAAGTAAAACTAAGATTCATGCTGATCTGTTGCTTGCAGCTCAACAACAAATTAAAGAAGGAAGCAGAAGATCGAGAAGAAGAGTATAAAATTCCCACGATGAGACGGATTGTGGAGATGGATGAGTACGATTTGATGCACTGGCAACGTTCATTAGAGGAAAGAGAAGCTCTGATAAGAGATATTAGCTGGTATACTTATAATGCTTTTATCTGAAATTCCACAGAGTGGTTGCATTGAAATTGTGAGATAAATATTCATAGTTCCGCAAATGAGTTTTCGTAATCCTGTGTTTTTTCTTTGTACCCTTCTCTGATAAGAGATATTAGCTGGTATACTTATAATGCTTTTATCTGAAATTCCACAGAGTGGTTGCATTGAAATTGTGAGATAAATATTCATAGTTCCGCAAATGAGTTTTCGTAATCCTGTGTTTTTTCTTTGTACCTTCCATTTTTGAAGTCCTTTATCCAGTTTGCTCCAACAGGCATTGATCTTTGTTGCTTACATTTCAAGTTCTGGCTCTGTGAGACCTGCTAATCTTTTGTTCTATATGCGACTCACTGGCAGCCGAAGAGCTCTTGGCCTTCCCGTAGAGGAACCTGGGAGATACGTCGACGACAAAGAGGTCTGGGGAAAGGACCGGTACGACCCGACAAGGCCAATGTACCGCTACGACTACTGGGGAGAGCCCAAGAACTCAGAGAAGAGCAAGCAGGAGAGGATGACGGAGGACCACAACCGATCCATCATCGGGAGAGGGACTGTCTGGTATGAGATGTCGTATGAAGAAGCCATCAAGCAGCGAACGCACCGTGAAGCCCAAATGAAGGCAGCACCCGAGCAGGCAGACGAGGAAGACGACGAGGACGATGACGATTTAGACATCGACCAAAGAATTATTGGAGATTCTAATTCATTCTCCGCGGAGAACAAGCCGGTTGTAAATGGAACTGAGTCACCTAGCATGTCGGATGAAGGTATGTTCGACGACTAGTAGTAATCCATAAGACATTGATTTCCTTCCATCCTTATCTTACGTGTAATGTATTCCAGTTTTTCCAGATCGAGTCATTCTTTTTCTTCATATGTGTCTGTTCCATGATGAGATTACTACTTCTAGAACTGATGTCATTCCTCAGATCTATTACTACATAACTCGAGCGTCGACCACATACGAACGCGTTCAGGCTTTACACACTTCACACATAGCGATCGGGTTCACTGATCTCCTGGCCCAGCATCTCTCTCTCTCAGCCATGCACCGAGGGTGAAACATCCCCATGGATGATGCTGTTTCCTCTCATTTTATCTGCACCACCCGTCTTCTCCAAGCCGTTCCTTCTTCGATGTGCCTTCTTCTCAGCGCTCATGCCGCTCGGTGCTCCTGCCTCCACCGGCTGTCGAACCTTCACTCCCCGAATCATCTGTCACGAAGAACAATGTCCGCATGAGGATGTGGGTTGCAGCAGCACAGGTCTTAAGATCTGGAGAGCAAATGTGCGTATGCCTTACGTATTTGCCGCACTTGACGTCGGAGTAAATCACGATGAAGTCCCCTTCTTGCAGCCCGTTTGACCTCACAAAATCTCCTGCATCCTCCTCGTATTAGAAGAAGAAGAAGAAGAAGAAGAAGAAGAAGAAGCAGTTCGATTCACCTGTGTTTTCCAGGAGATACATCCTGCTCTTGTTGTTCGGCCAGAACCTGCAGCATTAGCAGACATGTCAGCAAAAGAGACGAGCATGCATTGCGAAGATGAAGCGAGGTTGTCACCTACCTGTAGCGCATGTTCCACACCTGGGAGGTCCCGATGTCCTCCATCGGGATGGAGATCCCGTCCCTTGCGCCCAGCTCCGGCAGGTGGGTCTCCGCTTCCTTCTGTTGATCCAAAGAAGAAGACAGGTGTTGGACTGATCATGATGACATGTAAAAGATTCATGGAAGGATGGAAGAATCGACTGCTACTCAAACCATGTCCAGGTTGGCTCACTTTGGGCAGCACGATCCGGCCGAGGCTACCCACGTCGCTCTGCTTCAGCACCTTCTGCAGCAGGAACTTCAAGTTCTTCTCGCCCTTCCATCCCTGCGCCAGCATCAAAACGTTCGGATCCACTTCGATCTCGAAAGTCATAGTCAGCAGCCATTAGCGAGCCAAGGAAGGACCTGACGTTTCTCTGAGGTCGAAGCTGCACCATGCGGAGACCTCCGCTGCGGTTGAGCCGCAGGAGGCGGTGTCTGCGTCTCGGCCATGTGGTTCCTTTTGTGCGACGACGAAGAGGAATTGGTCCAGAAAGCCCAGTTCCTTGCAGCACCTTCAGTGGATCCCAGATGAGGATGAGCATGCTGCAGATGGTGCTGGTTCTGATGATTTCGGTGGTGATGGAGAGAAGCGAGTCGCCGCTGGCGCGCCATCCTCTTCTTCCTCGCCTCCTTCGTCGCCGAAGCCAAACCGGGTAGGTGTTGACCTTGGTGGTACATCGGGTGACCGAGAAACTGGTTGGCGTACCCTCCGGAATACTGCGGCGGCACCATGGACGGCAAGGCTGAAGCTAACTGCGATGGCCATGGCGGCGCAGCAGGGTCGACGAAGTCCAGCGTCGCAGAGAAGGGTTGGCTGTTGACGACGACGCTGCTGGTGCCGCAGCTGTGGGGGTAAGGATAACGTGCTGTTGCACCAGGATACGCCATCTCCCCGTTGGCAATGCCGTAAGCAGCGAGTAGCGACGGATGCGTAGCGCCGGCGTTAGGATCCGTGGAGTCGGGGTTCCATGGCGCAGGGTTCTGATCGGCTGTGCTGCAGTTGGAGTTGTTGGGGAACGGCCGGGGCTGGTGATGGTCGGAAGATGTCGGCCGGTGCCGCTTCCTCTGGAGATGGCTGTTCTGGACCCAGGTCAGTATCAGCTTCAGCAGCTGCATCCGGCCTTGCTTAGTTCGGCCCAGGCGGCGGTCGGCGCACTCGATGGTGGCGCGCTTCAGCTTGATGCTCCGAAGGTCCTCCGCCGAGATAGAGTCCTTGTTGCTCCTCAGCCAGTCCAAGAAAACCCTCGCCAGTTCCTCCGAGGAAGTGTCCTCCAACTGCTGCCGCTGCTGCACTCCTTCGCCGTGGCCCTCGGAGCTCGCTTCTTCTGCAACTTGACACGGCTGCATCGCACGA
Organism: Musa itinerans; assembly: GCA_001649415.1. Lineage (NCBI taxonomy): Eukaryota > Viridiplantae > Streptophyta > Magnoliopsida > Zingiberales > Musaceae > Musa > Musa itinerans. Next base: position 295,126 of record LVTN01000325.1, read on the forward strand.
TCAACGATGGCCTCACTGCCGTTATCGACAGCCGTACTGGACTCGCCGGCATGGAAAACCGAACACGGCTCCCAGGGATCAATCGACAGATCGAGGAGGTCGATGTCACCGAGGATGTCGAGCCCGTCGGAGCTGAACTCGCTCGACTCGAGGAATTCTAACGTTGGCGGTGCAAGCATCATCATGTCGTCGACCGATGCAGCTTCCGCCGGCTGCTGCTGCACATCGGCGACCCTGCCACCGTAAGGAACCTGTAAGAAGGACCAACAGGAGGAGGTGGAAGACGTGGAAGAACAGGGAGACAGGACTGTGTTCTTGGCATGGAAGGTGGAAGGCGATGGTGAAGAGAGGCACGGGAAGTCAGGCAAGGAAGGGAAGGTATCCTCGGCGAAGATGAGATCCTCTCCGTCCATATCCAACACCATCTCATCCACTCCTGGGTGATCTCCTGCAGCGTCAAACCCTGCCAACATCTTCTCCTCTTCTTCGACCTCATGATCTGCCATGGTTTTATCTACCTCCTTTGGAACCCGCAGCTCCTCTCTCTGTTTTCGCTTACTCTTACGCTCCATAATACTACTCTGAAGAGAACTTACATGCACCAGGATGAAGCGAACCGCACTTAGAAGCCGACGGCGGAGGCGGAGGAGGAGTGGACGGGCATGGTCATGGGCCCGGAGTTAGATTTGTTGTGACAGCAACAGCAACTGCTGCCTTCTCCGAGAAGGTAGAAAACAATTGTCATAGAAAGGAAAGCGACCCTTCCTCCTACTCTCCTCTCCCTTCTCATACTACTCCTTACGCAAAAGTGACGAAGAGCGCCATAACATCGCTGTCGCCTGTTTGTTCCTGTCACTTCCACCTCTGCTTGCACCTTTAAAAAGGAGCGGAGAAGATAACTGAGAACTAAATGCTTTGCTCACATGAGAGTGGTATGGTAGAGAAGAGCCGAAGCTCCGAATTGTGCGCCCACACAACCTCGGCCAGGCGTTGGAAGCTCAGTGGAACCGAGCCGCGGTGCCTCAGCCGGCCACCTCTCTCTCCCGGTGGCTGCATGCGACCACCCGAAGCAACTGCCGACGTGTGTGATGGAGGCGGCGCTCGATATTACGTGTCAACCCACTTGATTAAGATGGAGATCCGGTCTCCTATCATCTGACACGTGTTCCTGTCTCCGGCAGCAGCGGCACTACTCGTCTTCGTAGCCTTCCGTCCCCATTGGCCAAGCCAAACGGCGGGTCCGAATCCATCGCGTCTACGTGTCCATGCATCGTGACGTCGGCACATCCCCTGTTAGCCCGTGTACGCCCTTCTGGATGCTTCCGCTTTCTATGTGATGACGGAGCCGAAGGGTTGCGGATCGGATCCGGGTCAAGAAATCATTTCTTCGCGGATCCAATTGGCTTCCGGTCAAATGTAACCCGGCCCGACCCAGTTTTGTCTTGAAAACTCAGCTCAAGAGTCAACGCTTTGACCCAAATCGATCCGCTAATCACATGGGCCGGACCCAAGTAAATCATCTTAACCCGTTCGCTCGTTCCCGTCGTTTGAAGTCGTCTCACTTCAACCGTCCCACTTAATAGCACGAGCAAAGCACATGATAATTTACAAAATTCGACCTATATATATATATATATAAGTCGTCGGGATGCGGAACCGGGATCAGAACACGAGTGCCCATCTCAAAGCGTGATGGGCGCGGATCGTGAGCTGAAATGGAGGTGGAGCACAAGAGAGGTTCGACATTCCGAGAGAAATAGATGGCTGTGCCGACGTCTCCTCTTCCATTCACCGCACCGCTGTGTTCACCGTCTTCTTCTTCGATGGAAGTCTACTGAGCCTGCAGATTGATGAAGATAACAGAATCTTCACCATGTTCTACTTGGATCTGTGTTACACATCATTAGCAACAACACAAACTGTCGGAGAGTTTGATCTCCTTGGGTGTGTTCTAAGCTATTGGGGATGGACCAGAAGGTAAAAATAAAATATTATGTTACAAGTAAAAAAGAATCCTTTCGATTCAAAAAAATTGATATAGTATTGAAAATAAGAGAATTGACATAGAACAGTTATAAGATATTCTTAAGTATATTCTCTTTTTTGTCTTGCTTCATGAACTACGGTCCTATTTATATAACATAGTGGTAACTACCCATGTCACCATGTCACTCATGATTGAGGTAATTATAGGAACTACCCTATAATTTCTAGATCATGGGTCACTTCTTGAAACTATCTTATAACTACCTAGAACATGGTAACTACCTAGATAACTACTATGAATCAATTTTCAATACTCCCCCTTGATTCATAATTACATACACTGATTTGTGACATGAAATAAACATGCTTTTAAACTGAAAGCAACTTGGTGAAGATATCTACAACTTGCTCATATGTTCCAATCATTATCAATGAAACCAAATAATTTACATTTAAAATTATGAGAATACCAAATACCATAACATGTAGTTCCAGCAATATAACGCAAAATTCTTTTAACAGCTCTGAGATGATGTTTGCTTGGGCTATGCATAAACCTGGATATTATACCAGCAGAGAAGATAATATATGGTCGAGTATGAGTTAAATAAATCAAACCTCCAATCAAACTTCTGTAGTATCTTGCATTTATCATACATGTATCATCTTCAAGTTTCAATTTCTCATTTACATTCATGGGTGTTGCTGCAGCTTTACAATTAATCATATTAGATTTTTTAAGTAAATTCATTGCATATTTTGTTTGTAAAATAAAAATTTTATTTGATCCTTGCTTCACTTCCAACCCAAGAAAATAGTGCATTAAACTTAGATCTGACATTTCAAACTTATTCATCATGTATTTTTTAAATTCTGCCATAAAAAAGTTATATGAACCCATATATATAATATCATCAACATAGAGGCAAACCATTAGAATATTATGTTCACATTCCTTCTTTAGATAAAGAGTAGGTTCATTATTGCTCCTCTTAAATCCATTTTGATGAAAATAATAATCAATTTTGCTATATCATACCCTTGGAGCTTGTTTAAGCCCATAAAGAGCTTTTCTTAACTTATACACATTTTTTTCATGTCCTTTAACAAAAAAACCTTCAGGTTGAGTAACAAAAATCTCTTCGTGCAAATCTTCATTTAAAAACATAGATTTCATATCAAATTGATAAACATACCAACTCAAGTGAGCAACTAAAGGCAAAAAAATTATCACGGTTTCAAATCTAGCAATTGGAGAAAAAGTATCATCAAAATCAATATCTTGTTCTTGTGAATATCCTTTTGCTACAAGCCGAGCCTTATACTTTTTGATACTTCCATCTGCATTAAACTTTGTTTTGAACACTTATTTTAATCCAATAGCTTTCTTTTTTTTCGGTAGATCCATTAGTTCCCAAATTTCATTCTTCTCAATTGACTTGATTTCCTCCTTCGTTGTTTTTCTTCATTTCTCTTTTTCAATTGCTTTCTCAAAAGTTGTTGGATCTGAAATAAACAAAGCAAATGTTGAGTCATAAATTTCTGTTAATGATCTGAAATTTCTTAGAGGGTTTCATATGAGGAATCAGAATTTGAACTGCTATTGGGTGAGGTTGACGATGAACTTGTTGGAGTAGGATCTGTCATTTGATTATGCATAGTGTCTAGTTTTATTAGAATCTGAATTTGTGTTTCACATTTATTGGTCTCCCAATTTCATCTTACCTTTTCATTAAATACTATATTTCTATTAATAATAACTTTACCACTAATAGGATTATATAATCGATATGTTTTTTATTGTAATGAATAACCAATTAAGATGTATTTTTTTAATTTTTCATCAAGCTTGTGATGATTTTATGAATTCACCAAAGCATAAGCAATACAACCAAAAATTCTTAGATGGTTGACACTTGGTTTCATACCATACCAAGCCTCAAAAGGAGTTCGATTCATAATTGTTGGTGAAATATTCAACAAATAAACTGATGTTGCAACTATTTCTGCCCAAAACTGATTTGGAATTTATTTTTATTTAAGCAAATTTCTTGTTATTTCAACAATAGTTCGATTCTTACGTTCAGCTACACCATTTTGCTCCGGTGTGTATAGTGCTGTCAATTCTATGCGAATATCATTTTCTTCATAAAAAGAATTAAGCTCATTAGATAAAAATTCACCACCTCTATCTGTCCGAAGTGTCTTTATGTGTCTACCACTTTACCTTTCTACAAGTGCCTTGAACTTTCGAAAATTATCAAATGTTTCATATTTTAGTTTCAGAAAATATACCCAACTCATGCGGCTATAATCATCAGTAAATAATAGAAAATATTAACTTCCACCAAATCATTTTGTATTCATAGATCCACATAAGTCAGCATGAATTAATTCAAGATAATTAGATGCTCTCCATGCTTTTCCAATAGGAAATGATTTTTTACTTTGTTTGCGATAAATGCATCCTTCACATACATCAAGTGTATTAATCTTGGGCAATCCGAAAACTATTCCTTTTTGACTTAACAACCTTAAACCCTTAATGTTAAGGTGTTTATATCTTAAATGTCATAAATTAGACTCATTTTTTTTTAGTTGCGATAAGCGCATGCCTTTCAATATTTAAAACATTAAGTGAAAACTTCTTGTTTTGCATCATGTAAACATTTACTATAATCAAACTAGATTTTTTATCTTTAATAGTGCATGAACCATCATCAAATATAACTGAATATCCATCATCTATCAATTGTCCAGCACTCAACAAGTTATGTGATAAATTAGGAATAAAGAAAACATTATCAAGGTATTTTACATTCCATTGATTTGTCTTCACCTCAATTGTTCTTTTCCCTTCCACTTGGATTTGCTTGTTATCTCAAAGTCTAGCTTTTAACTTGTGAGTTTCATCAATATATCTAAATATTGATTTTATGTCTGAGATATGATTAGAACATCTAGAAACTAAATATCATTTGAGATATCATGAACTTGTGAATGAGTCATAAACAACTTATTATTTTCTTCATTTTCCTCCACATAACTTTCTTGCTTTTCACTTTTTCAGCAATCTGCCTTTATGTGACCAAACTTTTTACAATAGTGGCATTGAATTCTACTCTTATAATTTTTTTTGATCATAATTTGATTGTCTTTGTTCATCATGCTCATCAAAATGTCATTTTCCTCTTCCATTTCCTCTACCATGAAATCCTCCTCTGCCACGTCCTCTTCCTATTGATTTTTTATCTTCTTTTAAAGTAGAAAACTCCCCCTTAATCTGAAATGCTTTCTCTTCACCTTTTTCAAGTGACCTATTCAACCTTGCTTCACGTGCTTGCAAGAAACCCATTGGTTCATCAAATGAAAATATAGATAAATCTTTTGACTTCTCAATTGTGGCAACAACATTATCAAATTTTGGAGTTAAATTTCTCAAAACTTTTACAACAATTATATGGTCAGGAAGATATTCACCATAAGATTTTATTTGACTAACAATTTCAGTCACTTGAGAAAGAAAATCTTACACAAATTCATTGCTTTTCATGAATAAAATTTCAAACTCACGATGAAGGGTTTGAAGTTTTACCGTAATCACCCTTGATGAGCCTTGAAATTCATTTTGAAGTATCAACCAAGCTTGCTTTGAGGTTGTTTCTACTGTAATTCTCGAGAAGATTGTCTCACATACAACTTGTTGAATAAAGAACAATGCTTTTGAGTCATTCTTTCTATTCTCCCTTAGCCTGATTTTGTCATTTAGATCCGCGTATCAATTCTCTATTAAGTCCAAAAGATCTTGAGACTTGAATAGAGTCTTTATCTTGATGCTCCAAAATTCATAGCATTTGCCCGAGAAGATGGGAATAAAGGGTTGCGACATGAAATTACTATTGAAAGTCATAATGCCCAGTTCATATTGAAACTAGGCTCTGATATCACAAATGTTGGGGATGGAGGATTAAGGAAAAAATAAAATACTACGATACAAATAAAAAGAATCATTTCGATTCAATAAAACCGATATAGTATTTAAAACAAGAGGATTGACATAGAACACTTACAAGATATTCCCAAGTGTATTCTCCCTTCTGTCTTATTTCATGAACTACGATTCTATTTATAGGACCTCGTGGTAACTACCCATATCACCATGTCACCCATAATTGAGGTAGTTATAAAAATTACCCTATAACTTCTAGATCATGAGCCACTTCTTGAAACTATCCTATAATTACCCAAAACATGATAACTATCTAGATAACTACAAATCAATTCTCAACATAAGCATCATCTCATACGGGCCAATCTATTTGCGTGTCAGCCGATCTACACAGCTTA
>LVTN01000326.1:11351-25694 GCA_001649415.1 Musa itinerans
TGCTCACCCCGTTGCTATATAAATTTTTCAGGGTAGCTTATAATGCACTGAAAAGCTAGAATTGGGTTGAAGCAGTGAAAGGCTAGAAGATTTTTGGGCTAATCTTTGTTGGTTGATAGGTTTTTGTTGTATAGTATACTTTATTTCTAATGTAATGTCAAGGATATGTTGATACTTATGTGTTGTAAACGTTTAAAGGACCGCTCATGTTTATGGAACGATAAGTTTAAGTTGTATAAGTGTATGAACTCATGGTAAATATTATTTTTGTGATTGTATATATTTCTACGATATGGATTTGTGTTGTAGTTGAAGTTTAGTTGAGTTGGCTTGGATTTTATGAATCTCTAAGTGAAGTGGAGTATGATATTATGAAATGTACAGGTTTATGAATTGTGAATATTGATTTGAATGGTTCTTAGTATCCTCAAATTGTTAGATTGGATCCTGGATTGAATTGACGATGAATTATAATATTATTGATTTTAGACAGGGTCACACCTCCTTAATGCGATAATTCGGGGGGCGTGACATCAAATATCGAGAAATCAAGATGATGATTCATATAAAAAATATCATAAGTTATAATGAAGAGAAAAATCATCATTTATCTTCAAATCATTCAACTTGTTAAATCATCAAAGTCACTTTTAAGAGATTCATAAAAATGATACAAATAGATACATCAAAATCAATAAGATAAAGAAAAAGAAATTTAAAAAAAAATGTTTTCCTCGTTTTAGTTGTTTTAATTTAGGTGATTGATTTCATATAAGCATACTCAAGTTTTTTTTTCATATAAAAACCATACATCATGGTTTAAAATCGAAAGAGCAAATATCGTCATGGAAATCATCAAGATCAAATAATCATTTCTTCAATTCATCATGCTTTAATTAAATATAAAATCGTCAAGCATGATACTTACATTATTTCATATAAGCATGCCTTTTTCATTTATGTCAAATCAAAACATGCATCATTTTTAAAACCGAAAAAGCTACTTTCATTATGGTAAAAATTGATAGTCTATAAATTGCAAGAAACATCATGCATAATTTAGAAAGATAAACTCATTACACATAGTTTCATTGAACATAAGATATCTTCAATCAAAATTAAAAAGCAATACGGAAATCAACATGATACACATTATTACTTCTTAAACATATACATAAGATTAATCTTACTAGGTGAGCAAGCATTTAGATTAACACTTTGTTGTATTTTAATAAAACATACAATGGTCATTATTATTTTCAAAATTACTAGCATGATAAGCATGATTCCAATATTTGCATTTACATTACATTATTAAACATATAATTTTCAAGAAAAATAATTTTTCTAAACTAAATTAAATATAACTTATGAAAAGCATCATGTAATTTCGAAACAAATTAAAGGATTTTTTATTACCTCATCGTCGAAAGCCGTTAAGGCATAGTTTGTCACCTCGCCTTTGTTGATTTTCTCCTCGTCTTCGGATGAGCTTGATTCATCCCAAAGTGCTTCCTTCTTCTTGCGTTCATAGCAAGTAGTTGCGTTCTTTTTACTTTGATTCTTTAACTTTTGTTTCATGAACTTTTTAAATTTCATGAGGAGTTCAAGTTCATCATCACTTGAGCTTATGCTCGAGTGATCTTCAATTGTTCTAAGTTCCAAATCCTTCCTATTCTTTGAAAGGTTGTTCTTGAGTTCTTCACGTGTATTGCACGTCATTTCATATGTCATCAAAGACCCTATAAGTTCTTCAATTGGAAAATGGTTCAAATCTTTTGATTCTTGTATTGCTATTACTTTCAAATCCTGATTTTTGGAAAGTGGGCGTAAAACTTTGTTCACAAGTTCAAGATTCGAAAAACATTTGCCAAAAGCTTTTAAACCATTGACGACATCCGTAAAATGGGTGTACATGTCAACAATGGTTTTGCTCGACTTCATTCGAAATAGTTCAAAATCATGCATTAAAAGATTTACTTTAGACTCTTTAACTTTATTCGTGCCTTCATGTGTGATTTCGAGAGTGTGCCATATATCGAAAGCCGTTTCGCAAGTAGAAACCCGATTAAACTCAGTTTTGTTTAAGGTGCAAAATAGAGCATTCATAGCTCTAGCATTTAAAGAAAATGTCTTCTTCTCCAAATCATTCAAATGGTTCAGTGGAAGAGAAGACATTCGAAAACCGTTTTCGATAATATTCCATAAACTCAAATCCAAAGAAAGTAAGAAAACTTTCATTCGAGTTTTTCAATATTTGTAGTCCGTCCCATTGAACAAAGTAGGACAAATGAGAGAGTTACCCTCTTGAAAGCCGAAAAGAGCCATTTCTCTTGGGTGTTAAACCAAATGAGAAAATGAGGCTCTGATACTAATTGTTATGATAGGGGTCGACACTAAGAGGGGGGGTGAATTAGTGCAGCGGTAAAAATTACATCGATTCAAAACTTCGTTTCGATTAAATCTATTTCCGACGAAAAACCGTTTCGTAAAGGTAATCATTTTGAAAGTGCATGGAAGAGTGTAGTGGATGTAAAGAAAGTAAGGAGGTTTACAGTTAAAGTAAATTGCACAAATAAAACGCAAACCATATTTTTATAGTGGTTCAATCGTCATGACCTAGATCCACTCCGCTAATTCCTCTTCCGTCGAGGCCACCGGCATCCACTATCGATCTTCCTTTAATAGGCGAAGATCAACCTCCTTCTTACACCCCTCTTCTCCTTTTCACAGGTTTAGGAGTCAACCTTTACAAGCACATACACTTCTCTCTAAATTGAATTCTAAGTTTAAGCTAGAGGAGGGATTTCTCAAGTGGTTTCTACAGTGTTTTTTCACTTTAAAAGTCTCTGTGCTTGTATATATTTAACCAGGGATGAGAGGGGTATTTATAAGCCTCAAGTTGATTCAAACTTGGAGCCTAAAAACATCTCATCCTAGGTTTCCTAGGTACAGGCGGTACCACCGCCTGTGTTAGTCTGACACTAACATTGCATTTGGCGGTACCACCGCCTGACACCCTGCCAAGGGTGGTACAACTGCCTAGATTGGCGGTACCACCACTTGACACCTTGCTAGGGGTGGTACCACCGCTTGACACAGCCTTGGAGATTGTACCACGATGGTGTCACTTCTTTGGACATTGTTTGGGCCTATCATTGGGCCCAACACAATCCTTACATGGGCCCAACTGGCCCCTAATTGGGTTGGCCCAAATCCAAACCCAATTATGTGCTAACTATGAAATCTAAGGCATACTTAAGCTAAATAAGTTCGTAAGTCTACATTTCTTCCGGCTAGCTTCCGGCGATATTCCGACGAACTCCCGACAATCTCTCGGCAATGTTCCAGCGGACTCTCGGCAAGCTCCTAGACTTCACAACGATCTTCTTGGCGAGTTTCGACGATCTTCTTTGGCAAGCTCTGGGACTTCTCGGCAGAACTTCTGACGAATGTTCGAACTTCCGACGAACTCTCGAACTCCTAACGAAATCGCGTCCTTGACTCTGGGACTTCATTTTGCTTTATGCCTTGCTATCGTAGTTAATCCTGCACATGTGAAAACACATTTCGATCTAGACAATTAATACTAAGCATGAATCATATTGTCCGGCATATCATTGGTCCCTCGACGCTTCATTCAATTCTTCGGTGCATCGTCCTCTCTTGCGGCCTGTTGCCCAATCGACTAGTTGACTCCGCAACTCCGATATCCTTTTCGCAATATCCGCTCTTCTTGGCCCGATACCAAAATCAATATGTTAATACGTCGACTGATCCTCTAGCTCGACGTCCAATCTTCTAACATGTTTTGCTCTGGCCCAACATGATTCTTCCTGCTTTAATTGTCTCATCCCGATCGAAGAATCTTGCGTCATTAAAAATGCAGATCAAATCATAAACACTCATTAATTGGTTTCATCATCAAAATCCAAGATTCAATAGAGATCACTCGTTACGTGAAGTATATATATAACTTCGCTCTTGCTCAATATTACATGTTGGGTTCTATGACTCCTGAGTTACAAAGACAACATTAAAAGATGAATGTCAGATCCATTCTCCTACATCTCCATAAATTATTTTATGAATAAAGAATGACTCAACGATATGAGATATCTAAGAGTCTCTTCCATGCCAAGATAACGGAGGGGATACCGGTTCAAAACCATTTGAATAGATAGAGAAACTCACAGGTCTAGGAATAGTCCTAAATGATGACCTTGTTGAATATCAAATTTTGATGATGAAATCATTTGACGAATTAATGATCTAATCAATGTGTTGAGATAAGTGATTAGGACTAACTACAATCACGAGGAAGGTAAAACAATTAAAGAAGAATTAAAGTTGGGTTGGAGTCAATGATCGTGCCGGATGAATTGGGGGATACACCAAAGGATCAGACGATGCACTGAAAACTCATCGAAGTTCACCAAGAGTTCATCGAAAGCTCGTTGAAAGATCGCTAGGAATTCGCCAAAGGCTTACCGAAAGATTATCGGGAGTTCGCCGAAGGCTCACCGGAAGATCACTAAGAGTTCATCGGAAGTTCACCAAGAGTTTAGTTGAACAATTGACGTACCGGATCGCTTAGATTACTTGTAGTTGTTTTAGCCTTAACTATTATAGTTAGGACTTTAAATTGAGTTAGTTTTGGGAGAAATCCTACTAACTCAATTAGGGGCCAACTAAGCCTAAAACAAGATTGAGTTAGGCCGGATGGATGGCCCACTCGGCCACTTAGAGCCATGCCAAGCGATGACACCACCTAGGGTGGGCGGTGGAACCGCTTGAGGTTAAGCCACCTAGGTGGTTTGGGCAGTGGTACCATCGACAATTAATGCTGCCAAGTGGTGGTATCGCCATGTTAGGTGATGGTACCGCCAGAGCCCAATCTCCGAGGCTCTGTCAGGCGATAGTATCGCTAGACTGGGCAGTGGAATCGCCTAGTGTCAAAGTGTCAAGCGGTAGTATAGCCCAATACTAGTGGTGGTACCGCTAGTACCTTGGAAACCCGGGATGAGATGCTTTTTGGCTCCATTTTTAAAGCTATTGGGGCCTATAAATACCCTACTCTTTCTTGCATGAAAGAGCAATGAAAGTGTGAACAAAAGTCTTGAGATTTTGGGGTGTAAAAGTATTGAAAAAGTATTAAGAGTTCTCCTCCTCCCTTTCTAGTCTTGTGATCATTCAAGAGAGGTGTGAGACTTGAAAGAGTTGTCTCCTAAACTTGTGAAAAGGAGAAAGAGTTGTAAGAGGGTGGTTAGTCTTTGCCCATTGAAGGAAGACCATTAGTGGACGCTGGTGGCCTCAATAAAGAAGAATCGGGAGTGGACGTAGGTCACGATGACCGAACCACTATAAATCCAGTATAATCTCTATTTTGTCATTCCTATTCTACTTTTTCTTCATATTGCTTATTGACTAGGCTGCTTACTCCCCTTCACACCTTCTTTACGATTAACGTATTTCCAATATAGGTTTTAATCGAAACAAAGTTTTACAATTCAACATAATTAATTAGGAAAGCACTAATTCACCCCCCCTCTTAGTGCCAACCTGATACTGACAGTTAGTATTAAAGCAAGGTTACTCTCTATTTAGTTTAAAACTCAAGAAAGATGGCTTTTATCGACAATCAAGATGGACTTTCTATCGCTTGTCCTCCTATGTTCAATGGGATGAACTACACTTATTGAAAAACTTGGATGAGAATTTTCTTACTTTCTATGGATTTCGAATTGTGGAATATTATTGAAGGCAGTTTTGAGAAGTCTTCCAAACCAATGAATGAATGGAATGATTTGGAAAAGAAGATATTCTCCTTAAATGCTAAAGCGATGAACGCTTTGTTTTGTGCTCTTGATAAAAATGAATTTAATCGGGTTTCTATATGTGAAACTGCACATAACATTTGGCATACACTCGAAGTCACACACGAAGATACAAGTAGGGTTAAAGAGTCAAAAATTAATCTTTTGGTTCATAGATATTAGTTGTTTCGCATGAAACCAAGCGAGACCATCGGAGACATGTACACCCATTTTACGAATGTCGTCAATGGTCTAAAAGTTTTTGTTTTTGAACTTGTTAACAAGATATTAAGATCCCTTCCAAAAATTTCGGATCCTAAAGTGATAGCAATACAAGAAGCAAAGGACCTAAACAACTTTACTCTTAAATAACTTATCAGGTCATTAATGACCTACGAAATGACGTGCAAGACACATGATCAACATGAAAACAACCTTCCAAAGAATATGAAGGATATGACACTTAGAACTAAAGAAGACAACTCGAGCAAAAACTCAAGTGATGATGAGGACTTGGCACTTCTAACAAGAAAATTCAAAAGATTCATAAGAAGAAACAAAACAAATTTTATAAAGCAAGATACTAAGAACAAAAACGAACTAAAAAAGAATCAAGTAATTTGCTATGAATGCAAGAAGCCGGGGCACTTCAAAAATGAATATCCCCTAGTAAAGAAGAAGTTACCAAAGAAAATGAAAGCACTCAAAGCAACTTGAGACGATTCGAGTGCATCCGAAGACGAGGAGCCAACCAACAAAAAAAAAAGTTGCTAACTATGCTCTAATGGCACTTAATAATGAGGTAAGTGACTCAATCGAATCTCATTTAGCTTATGATGATTTACTTATCACTTTCAATGATTTATTTGATGAATTTAAATTAGTTGGAAAAAAATATAAAATATTAAAAAAAGGAGCATGCTTCTCTTGTTAGTGAATTTGATAGATTAAAAAATAAGCATGATGATAGTATGTTAGCTCCTTGTAATCAATGTAAAGATTTAGAGTTATTTAAAAAGGAAAATTTGTTACGTCGATTCGAAAATATCATTCGATAAAATCATATCGGAAAGATGTTAACTTGATGGCACATTCATAAGTGTAGTAAAAGTAAGAAATCAATTTGTAATATAAACGAAAAGCAAGAAAGAAATACAAACTGAGTTCTATAGTGGTTCGGTTGTCGTGACCTACATCCACTCCCGATTCCTCTTTACTCAAGGCCACCAACTTCCACTACCGATCTTCTTTCAACGAGCAAAGATCAACTACCATTATAACTCTTTCTCCTTTTGATAGGCTCAGGAGAGGACCTTTACAACCTCTCTTTCTTATACATCACTTCTCCCTTTAGAAGAACTTCTAAATACTAGGAAAAAGTGACTCTACACTTCAAGACAGATTATAACATTTCTTTCTCAAGAATATTTTCCCCCTTTCTCAACTCAATTCTTACTTCTCCATGCAAGAATAGCTGGGGTATTTACAGACCCCAAATGACTTCAAAATTGGAGCAAAAAAAATGTCTCATCTCGGGTTTTCCGGGTCCTAGCGGTACCACCACATATGCTGGGCGGTATTACCACCTGCAGCACTAACACTAGGCGGTACCACCGCCCTGACTAGCTGTACCACCACCTGACACTGGGCGGTACCACCGCCTAGTTTGGCGGTACTACCATCTAATATAGTCTCGGAGACTATGTCTTGGAGACTAAGCCTTTGGCGGTGCCACTGCTTGACCCAACTTTTAGGTCACTAAATGAGCCTTTCTCTTGGCCCAAAATAGCCCCAACATAGGCCCAATTGGCTCATAATTGAGTTGGCTTAGTTACATTCTAAACCAACCCAATTATAACTAAAACTACTTCGATCTAGACAATTATTATAAAGCATTAATCAATTGTTGTCCAGCATGTCATTGGTTCATCGGTGCTTCATCCAATCCTTCAGCGCATCATCCTCTTTTACGACCTTTTGCCCAATCGGCATGTTGACCTCCGCAACATCGATCTTCTTGGCACAATGTCCACTCTTTTAGGCCCGATGCTCAAACTTATGGCACGAAGCCTTCTGTCGAGACATCGATCAATCCTCCGGCTCGACCTCCAATCTTCTAACATGTTCCACTCTAGCCCAATATTGATTCTTCCTGCTTTAATTGTCTCTTCATGATCGAAGCTAGTCCTACGCCACTCAAAATATAGATTAGATCATTAACTCTATCAATTGGTTTCATCATCAAAATTTGAGATTCGACACATATAGGGCCATTTGAGCCTAAAAAGTGGAGACGTGCTTTGTCGGATCGGAGCCACCATCGTAAGCCTCGAGCATGGGGAGGCAGAAGTTCAGTGGTATTAGTTTGTCCTGGATTTCCTGCACAAAGGGGAACTCTATCGAGGAAGCCTCCTTGAACACTTCTTTGGTCTTATGGAACTCCTTTTGGACCTCATCTAAGCCTCGATTAACCGAGTGCAACTAATCTTGGAGAAAGTTCGCCGAGTCGGATAATAAGGTGTTAGGCCTAGGGTAGCTCAGGGAGATGCATCAGAGACCTAGGCATTGTGCTTTGGCGTAAGCCTCAAGTTCCTCAATTGCTCCTCGGGTGACGAATTAACATCCACTGCTCTAGGTTGCTAAGCGACCGAAGAAAGTTCTAGTGGTGTGGTGAGAAGGGTCGGTTGGTCCCATAGTGGCAGCGGTTGGGGAAATGCCAACTACTGGGCAAGCTGGGGTACGAGGGGAATGATAGTCTGCATCATCCCTACTAGCTCTTGGACTTGGTGGGTGAGGCTGAGGAACGCCTCGGCTAAGATAGTAGGCTATTCCATGGTGATCTTAAGGGGCGAGAGCCCGGGGTTGTTGAATAGCCACCAATAGCGGCTGAAGGTCATGGCCGAGCTATTCCTTTCTAGGCTTGAAAGAAGTGGGAGTTGCCCTCCAAACCTGAAGGTTGGGTGAGTGGCGGGTGGCTACTCTCCTGGGCGCTTGTACGGGTTGCTTAGCTGGGGGTGTTCTTACAACATTGGGCCCTCCTTCTAGTATCAAAAATATCAAGAAACCTTTATATTGTGGCCAATGTGTTAGCATGGCTCGATCCAATCCTGGATGCGCAAAGTTGCCCACGTGAATGCTTGGATAGTAGAAGTAGGCATTAGGTCGAGTTAGGTTCGAGCCTCATCACTTGAGGCTGGCCTTCTCCCTTGGCAGGTTATTTGCCTTTCGTCGTCAAGTTCCTACACAAAGGCCAAAGTCGGGAGGAGGATTTTTCGACTCGACACCTCTAAAGTTTAAGTTAGTATCAAATAGAGTTAGGGGGAGTTGAGTGCTCGAAGTCCTTCTCTTACGTTGGTCATGCTAGTCATTGGAGCTCTATAAGCCAATCACATGAGAAATGACACGTGTGACATGATACACATTCTTTTTGCTTATTATATTTTGATATTTTATCATTTTATATTACTTGTTGCATATATGCATATATATTATAATGTCCATAGATCTATGCAATGGGAATCAGATCGTGATGATATCATAATAATGAGACCGATTCACTTTTAAACACAAATCCTAAATAATCCTGGTCATAGATTATTCGAGAGGGACATCAAGATAACTAGATAAACTAGTGTATTGTGTACCCATCCATATGATGGAGGCAGCTAGTCTCATAGCTGCTCGTGTGGGGACACTAGGGCTATACTGCAGGTACTCATTAGAGAATGAGTTCACTAATTGATCCACTCATAGAATATTGAATGGTTAATGATACCTCATTATTAGACAACAATTTTGTTATCTTAATGGTGTACCTTGTCCTTAGATTTGAGACACCAAGGATGTCTAGTATAAGTACTCCACTCTTTGATACCGGACTTATAAGTTTGGAAGTTCCAAATCTACCACAACCGATCATCGGGAGGGGCAGTCAATCTTACGAGGGCTATTGAGTGTTGATAGAGGATCATCTACTCTCGGTGTCATGAGAGGAATATCTCATGTGTTCTTGCTCAAATAAATCTTTGGCCAAGGTCATTCGGATTGAGAGAGAAAAAGTTCTCTAGGAGAATCCGATTAGAGCGAGACTCGAATAGAAACCGTATGGGTCTGACAGCACCATACCCAGTATACGATTATTAGGATATTAGATGGATGAGGGACTATAGATACACGGTAATTAAGGACATATATGTCAAAAGGATTTGATTCTCTTATTTCGTTTGGGAACTGCAACATAATGGCCTAGTACGTCTGTAGTCAATGAGTCAAGTGAATTATTATGAGGATAATAATTCACTCAGCCAGAAGGAGTTCCGACAGGTATGACTCACGGTCAGCTCGATATTGGGCCTAGAGGCTCACACACATATGGTAAGCGTTGCAATGAGTAGAGATTCAGGTATGAGATATCCGCTGAAGCCTCTATCTTATTGGATATCCAATAAGCCCTTGAATTATTGAATCCTATGGATGAAATTCAATAAGAGCCAATGAGAAATTATTGGATAGAGATCCACTAATCTAAGAGGCTTGGGTAGTTGGATGGAGATCCAATACCCAATAGGGTAGGATCCATTAGGGTTAAGTTGATAGAGGGCCTCTACAAATAGGAGGAAACCAAAGACCCATAAGCTGAAGGCTTCTTGATTGCCACATCATATTCTCCTTTCCCCTTCTCCTCCTCAAATAGCAGGTGTGGAGATTTAGGTAGTGATTTGAGGAGCGTCATCGTAGCCCTACTATGTGGATCACCGCTAGAGAGGAGGATGCTTGACCTCTTTCATCCTCTCCTATAAATCTATAGGATTTCATCGATATACAATCTCCCTAGATAAAACACTATCTCACACATGGATTTAAGTTTTGCGAGTTTTTACGCATAAACTTTGTATGACGATGAACACCTTTTTGGAAAATTTAAGGTTTTTATTTTCTGTTCTTCTATTGTGCATATGATATCATCCATAGATTTCCCAATAGTTGGCATCAGAGTAAGTTATTTGTGTGAAAGATTAGTTTTAAACTGCGTGTGTTGTGTTTTAGGAAGAATTTTATCATTAAAATTGTTGATGCAAATGCGAGAAAAGGTAGCAATTGTTGCTGCCCTTGCTGCGCTCACAGAATGTCCAAAGGCTGCTTGCAGCCTTGGCCATCTGCGATGGTCGATAGCTTGCGCACCGCAGGTAGGCAACCGCAAGGGCGGCAGCTACGGGCAACGATGCCCAAGGCCAACACTGCCCGTAGGGGCCCCGCCGACGGGCGTAGCGCCGCTTGCGGGCGGTTGCAATGCCGCCTACGAGTGTTACGCCCATGTACATAGAAGCCCGTGAGGGCAACAATGCCTACAAGCACTACGCTCGTGAGCAGAACCGCCCGTAGGGGCGCTCGTCGACAGAGGTGGCGCCCTCGCCCCTTACCGGTGGTGACTATCATAACGCAGCAGGAAGGAGGGGATTAGAGTTTTTATAAAAATGATAATTTTTCCCCTTAGAATTTTAAAAATTCGAACTTCTATCGTTTCTGTCTATTGAATCTCGAATTTTGATGATGAAACCAATTGATAAGTGTTTATATTTTAATCTGTATTTTGAGTGACACAAGATGCTTTGATCAGGATGAGATAATTAAAGCAGGAAAAATCATGTTATGCCGGAGGAAAACATGTCAGAAGATTAGACGTCGGGCCGGAGGATCGGTCGACGTATCGACAGAAGGCTTCGGGCCAAGAAGAGCGGATATTGCGCTAAGGATATCGGAGTTGCAGAGTCAACTGGCCGATTAGGCAATAGGCCGCAAGAGAGGACGATGTGCCGAAGAATCGGACGAAGCATCGAGGGACCAATGACATGCTAGACAATATGATTAATGCTTAGTATTAATTGTCTAGATCGAAGTATGTTTTTCATATGCAGGATTAACTACTATAGCAAGGCATGAGCAAAATAAAGTCCTAGAGTCAAGGATGCGATTTCGTTGGGAGTTTGAGAGTTCATCGGAAGTCCGGACGTTCGTCGAAAGTTCTTGCGGAACCAACCGAGAAGTCTCGGAGCTTGCTAGAGAAGCTCATCGAAACTCGCTAAGAAGATCATCGTGAAGTCCAGGAGCTTGCCGGGAGTCCATCGGAACATTGCCGAGAGATCGTCGGAAGTTTGCCGGAAGCTCGTCAGAAGAAACCAAGACATAGGGACTTGTTTAGCTTAGCAAATGTCTTAGGAATCGTAGT
Organism: Musa itinerans; assembly: GCA_001649415.1. Classification (NCBI taxonomy): domain Eukaryota; kingdom Viridiplantae; phylum Streptophyta; class Magnoliopsida; order Zingiberales; family Musaceae; genus Musa; species Musa itinerans. The sequence continues at coordinate 23,394 of LVTN01000326.1, forward strand.
TAGCACGTAATTGGGTTTAGATTTGGGCCAACCCAATTAGGGGCCAGTTGGGCCCATGTAAGGACTATATTGGGCCCAATAAGAGGCCCAAAGAGTGACCCAAGAGGCAGCACCGTCGTGGCACAGTCTTCGAGACTATGTTAAGTTGTGGTATCGTCGGTCTGAGCGGTGGTACCACCTAGACACAGCCTCCGAGAGGCTGCAAGCGGTGGTATCGCTAGCTTGGGCGGTGGTATCGCCTAGTGCAGTGTCAGTGTCAGACTGACACTGGTGGTGGTACCGCCCAACGTAGGCGGTGGTACCGCCCGTGCTCGGGAAACCCGGGATGAGATGTTTTTAGGCTCCAAGTTTGAATCAACTTGAAGCCTATAAATACCCCTCTCATCCCTGGTTAAAACATATACAAGCACAAAGAGTTTTAAAGTAAGAAAACGTTCCTGCAATCTCTTTAGAAATTTCCTCCTCCACTCTAAGTTTAGAATTCTGTAGGAGAAGAGTGTGTGTGCTTGTAAGTGTTGTCTCTTAAACCCGTGAAAAGGAGAAGAGGGGTGTAAAAGGGTAGTTGATCTTCGCCCATTGAAAGAAGATCAATAATAGATGCCGGTGGCCTTGACGGAACTACTTAAAATCTAATTTGCATTTTACTTTGAGCAATTTATCTTTACTGCAAACCTCTTTAATTGCTTACTACCTTTAATACATTTATGAACACGTGTTTCAAGTTAAGTTTCCGAAATCGGCTTTTAACGTACGAAAAGATTTTACGAAGTTGACGTGATTTTACTACTGCACTAATTCACCCCCCTCTTAGTACCGCTCTTGATCCTAATAATTGGTATTAGAGCCTCGTTTTTTCTTTTGGTTTAACACCAAAAGAGAAATGACTCTTTTCGGCTTTCAAGAGGGTCACTCTCTCATTCGTCCTCCCTTTTTCAATGGGACGGACTATACTTATTGGAAAACTCGAATGAGAGTTTTCTTGCTTTTATTGATTTAAATTTATGGAATTGGGTCGAAAATAAATTTCAAAGGTCTTCTCTTCCAATGAATGATTGGAATGATTTGGAGAAGAAGACGTTTTCTCTAAATGCTAGAGCTATGAATGCTCTATTTTGTTCCTTAGATAGAAATGAGTTTAATCGTGTTTCTATGTATGAAACGACTTTTGATATTTGACACATTCTTGAAATCACACACGAAGGCACAAGTAAGGTTAAAGATTCTAATGTTAATATTTTAATGCATGATTTCGAGTTATTTCATATGAAACCAAGTGAAACTATTGTTGACATGTACACCCGTTTTACGAATATCGTTAATAGTTTAAAAGCACTTGGTAAAAGTTTTTCGAATTTTGAACTTGTTAGTAAAGTTTTACGCTTACTTTCTAAAACTTCGGATTCAAAAATAACGGCTATACAAGAATAAAAAATTTTGAATACTTTTTGTATTAAAGAACTTATCGGGTCTCTAATGACCTATGAAATGACGTGTAATGCACGAAAAGAACTTGAGAACCACCTTCCAAAGAATAGGAAGGATTTCGGACTAAGAACAATCGAAGACCACTCGAGCATAAACTCAAGTGATGGTGAACTTGAATTACTCATGAAATTTAAAAAGTTCATGAAATAAAAATTAAAGAACAAAAAAAACAACTACTTGCTTTGAACACAAGAAGAATGAAGCAATCTTGGATGAATAAGCTCATCCGAAGACGAGGAGAAAATCAACAAAGGCGAGGTGACAAACTACTCCTTAACGACTTTCGATGATGAAGTAATCAAAATGCCCTTAATTTATTTTGAAATTACATGATGCTTTTCATGATGCATTTCTTTTTTTAATTTAGTTTTAAAAAAATATTTTTCTTGAAAATTACATGTTTAATAATGAAAATGCAAAAATTAGGAATCATGCTTATAATTATAGTAATTTTAAAAATAATCATGAAAATTACATGTTTATGATAAACAAAATGATTTTGATTAAAAATGCCTTATGAAATCATGTTTGATGATATCATGCCTAATAAATTTATTTTTCAAAATTATTCATGAAGATATTTATGATTTATGAATTATCGATATTTGTCGTAATGAAAGTTCTTTTTCGGTTTTAAATGTTGATGCATGTATTTACTTGGCAAAAATGAAATAAATCACATGAATTGAAATAACTAAAAAGAGGATAGGTTTCTCCTTGAAAGATTTCTTTATCGAGTTTTCCAAAAAAGAGATTAATGAATCTATTTGTATCACTTTTGTGAATCTTTTGAAAATGATCTTGATTTGATGATTT
>LVTN01000326.1:73070-103887 GCA_001649415.1 Musa itinerans
GCATCTCGCTGCCCTTCCATAGCCATCCATCAGCCCTCCATAGCCGCCCAAAGCAATTCCCACAATTGCTTAAAAGATCATCGCCGAATTCCGCCATCATCTCCATCGCGGATCATCCTTTGATCTCCCCATGAATTACAACAGGTTTTGGTTTCCTACCTTACTATTGCTATAATTTTGTTATCCTTATTAAAAAATCCAGCCATCCATTAGCACTCCACAGTTGCCCAAAGTAATTCCCATAATTGCTTAAATGATCGTCGCCGAATTCTACCGTCATCTTCACCACCGCGGATCATCCTTTGATCTCCCCGTGAATTGTAACAGGTTCTGGTTTCCTACCTTACTACTACTGCAATTTAGTTATCCTTATTAAAAAATCTAAAAAAAATTGTTCCTATATTGCTTCATCAACTTTTCGTCACAAAGTTTTTATCTCTATGATGAAAGATACACTATAGAATTCCAACCGCATAACACAGACTGTTTAATCTTACAACTATATTTTTTCTGTCTAAATCTCTATGAAATTTTTATAAAAGCTTTAACACTTCCTAACAATAGATTTTCCTTTAGTTTTGTCAAAAAATTCTTAATATAAACCATTGATCTTTTACATCAAAGCTGCTACACTTGAAAATCTACAATACAGAATTCCAACCACATAGCACAGATTGTTTGATATTGATATTGGGTTTTTTCCTATCCAAATCTCTACAAAATTTTTATGACAATCTTGACACTTCCTAACAGTGGATTTTTCTTTAGTTTCGTTAAAAAATTCTTAATATAAACCACTGATCTTTTATGTCCAAGCTGCTATACTTTAGATGTAAAAATATGTTGTAGTACCTTTCCGTGATCCTCAATTTTTTCGAACCTTCCACCACCCCATGCCATTAACCCATGAACAAAAAAAAGACAAGGACATCTTTGATCTACAAGTATATGCTATGGCTTCTCAAGATCTAATTGATAACAAATTTGAAGCATGGGAATCTCGAATTGAATCGCAGCTTGAATCGCGCTTGGAGGACAAATTGCACGCTTTATTTATAGAATTCAGAATTGGACAACCATTGAGTCTAACCAAATCTCAGTGAGGAGAGAGTTTAGAGAGACCTCTAGAGAAGGAGAGACAGGCCTTGGACATGCTTCAGCCATGCATGAGGGTGGACTTCCCATGATAGGAAGAAGGAGACCCGACGGGGTGGATTTCGTACACCGAACGTTACTTTCGCTACTATCGAACATTGGCTGATGATATGGTAGAAATTGCTATCATCCACCTTGAAGGAGATTCTATTCATGGGGCTTTGACGTGGAATCAATTTAAGAACGCACTACTGAATCATTTCGGACCTACGGAGTATGAAAATATCGATGGCCAACTCGCAAAGATTCGACAAACCTCTATGATTTAAGAGTACCAAATCAGGTTTGAGAAGTTATCCTACCTTGCTCATGATTGGACTGACTGTCAATTGTTAGGAATATTCATCAAAGGACTCAAGTTAGAGATAAAAGGGGAGGTTAAGGTGCTGCAACCCTATACCGTGACAACTGTGATTTCTTTCACCCAAATACAAGAAGAACAGCTCAACCAAGATGCTCAAAGGATGAGAACCTCTCCTAGGCCCACGACATATAAACCTCCTTTTGCTCCCAACTGCCCATCGCTGCCAAAAAAATTGACAAGAGAAGAACTACGTGACCGATCAGCAAAGGGTCTTTGTTGGCATTGCGACGAGCCGTGGAACCACGATCATCGCTGCAAGAGGGGCCACCTCCTACTGATTGAACCTCTTGAAGACATAGAGGAGGAGATCTAGGAGCATGAGGAAGAGGTCACAGATGAAGAATAGTAGCCGGTTGATATTATAATGCATGCCCTTGCCGATTACACAAACTCGCAAATAATGAAAGTGGGAGGACTTCTATTGCAACAACCTATCACCATTCTTATTAACACCAGGATCACTAATAATTTTATGAACAATAAGGTTGCTGTTCGGATGGCCTTACCTATCGAGAATTGCAACAGGTTTGACATTAAGGTCACCGACGGATGGATTTTGAAGTATGATCGTAGGCGCCCGCTGGTGAAACTGTTGCTGTAGGACCAAGAGATAATTGCATATTTCTTCCTCCTCCCTCTTGATGATTATGAGGCTGTGCTCAACATCGAATGGCTAATGATATTAGGTGATATTTTCTAAAATTTTATAAAACTAATTATAAAATTTTACGGTAAGGGGAAACAAGTGATACTGCATGGGAAACGTGGGGCGACGTAATGATGATTTGCACACAACGAATGGAGAAGGTTTTGCATAAAGAATGCAGTTGCTTTTTGGTACAGCTTGAGCAGCAAACTAAGAGAGAGCCAACATAATTTATGCTAGGATCAAGAGCGTACTAAGAGGGGGGGTGAATTAGTGCAGTGGAAAACTTATGCAATTTCAGAAAATATTTTGTACGTTCGAGTTGATTCGAAAAAACAATAACTTTAAAACGTAAGAGAGCGTAAGTGTAGTGAAAGCAAGATGAGGAGAAGAAGCACTTTGCTATGAAATAATTTGTAGTTGAAGAAGATTGCTTAAAACAAAATGCAAACCAGATTTAGAGTGGTTTGGTCAACGTGACCTACATCCACTTTCAGCTTCCTCCTCCGATAAGGTCACCGGCGTCCACTAGAGGCCTTCCTTCAATAGGCGAAGGCCAACCACCCTTTTATAGCTTTTCTCCTTTTGTTAGGCTTAGGAGACAACCCTTACAAGTTTCACTCTTCTCTTGAATGATCTCAACACTTAGAAAGAAAAGAGGAGAACTCTAGCTTTTATAACACTTTAAAGCCTCAAAGACTCAAGAATATCTCAAGATTTCGGTGCACTTTCAAGCAGGAAAGGGTGGGGTTTTTATAGGCCCCAATGAGTTCAAAAATGGAGCCTAAAAGTGTCCATTCCTAGATTTTCGGGGTCCTATCGGTACCACCGCTATTACTGGGCGGTACTACCGCTTGTCATCTATCACTAGGCAGTACTATCACTCAGTCTGGGTGGTACTACTACCTGACAACGCTCGAAGACCGAGCTCTGGCGGTACCACCGCTTGACAGGGGTGGTAGCACCATTGGTAGTAATAACTACCGACGGTACCACCGCCTGACAGGGGCGATACCACCGCTTGACAGGGGCGGTACCACTGCCTGGAAATCCTGGGAGACTGAGTCTCCCAGGCGGTGCCACTGCCGTCCCTAGCGGTGCCACCGTCGGTTAGGATTTCAGGGGCCGAATGAGCTATTCCATTCGGCCCAATTTGGGTCTGATAAGGGCCCAATTGGCCCCTAATTAAGTTAGTGAGATTACGTTCCAATCCTAACTTAATCTACACTATAAATATGACAATTAAGATATGATTACTATAATTTGTGTTCCGGTGCGTCAATCGCTTCTTCCGGCGAGCTTCCGGCGAACTTCCGGCGAACATTCGATGAACTCTCGGCGATGCTCTGGCGGACTCCCGGCAAGCTCCTGGACTTCGCGACGATCTTCTTGGCGAGTTCCGACGAGCTTCTATGGCAAGCTCCTGGACTTCTCGGATGGTTCCCGCAGAACTTCCGATGAACGTCCGGACTTCCGACGAACTCTCGTACTCCTAATGTGATCTTGATCTTGACTTCGGCACAACACCTGTTGCATGTCTTACTGCCATCATAGTTAATCCTGCACACTTTTCTCAACATATATATTAGATCAACAAATGACAATTGACTTCATCATCAAAATCCGAGATTCAAAAATCTCCCCCTTTTTTATGATGATAATCAATTGATGATAGAATTAAACCTTAACTCCCCCTATCTATATGCCATACTTGAGAAAAGTGCAAGCTCCAGGACTTCTCGTATTTGTTCCCGCAGAACCTCCGACGATCGTCTGGACTTCCGTCGAACTCTCGAACTCCTAACGTGATCATAGTCTTGACTCCGGCGTAACTCCTGCTGCATGTCTTACTTTCATCGTAGTTAATCCTGCACACTTATCTCAACATATGGATTAGATAACAAATGACAATTGACTTCATCATCAAAATCCGAGATTCAACACTTTAAGGATCAAACCCTTGAGGATTTGAAGAATGAAGCACTAGCCAATACTTCTATAGAAGGATTAGTAGATTGTGACCCAATTATTCCTCTTGTACATCAGGGTGATGGAGGAGATGTGTAGAACGATGGTGCAGAGCTTGATGTTGATCTGCTTGTAGGACATATTGAGCACGAAGTTGGGGTGCAACTTCCCACAGAACCTCAATTGATAAGATCTTCTAGATAATGTCAACCTTCTAGAAGATACTCTACATATGAGTATGTGATTCTTACTGATACAAGTGAACCAAAGAGTTACTAGGAAGCAGTTGAAAGTGAGCAGAAAAAGAAGTAGTTTGTTGCTATACATGAAGAGATGGATGCTCTGCAAAAGAATTACACTTATGATTTGGTGCAACTACCAAATGGACTGAAGACCTTGAAGAATAAGTGAGTTTTCAGGTTGAAGACTCAAGAACATTGTTCTCAACCAAAGTACAAAGGTAGATTAGTTGTGAAAGACTTTGGTTAAAGGAAAGGTATTGACTTTGAAGAGATTTTTTTCTCCTGTTGTTAAAATATCTTCTATTCGTGTTGCTCTTGGTATTGTTGCTAGCCGGGACTTTAAGGTTGACTAGTTGGATGTGAAGATAGCTTTCCTTCATGGTAATTTGGAGGAGAAAATTTATATGGAACAACTAGAAGGTTTCAAAGTTAAAGGTAAATAAAATTTTATCTGCAAGTAGAGAAAGAGCTTGTATGGGTTGAAGCAAGCTCTAGGACAATGGTACAGAAAGTTTGATTCATTTATGGCCAAAAATGAATATAAAAGAATGACTTCATATCATTATGTATACATCAAATGGTTTGGTGAGGATTTTATTATTCTCTTACTTTATGTTAATGACATGCTTATCCTTGAGAAAGATATATCTACAATTGATAGGTTGAAGAAAGAACTGAGTGAGTCTTTTGCAATGAAGGACATGGGGCTAGCAAAGTAAATATTAGGCATGCAGATTTCCCGTGACCAAAAAAATAAAAAAATTTGGTTGTCATAAGAGAAATACATCAAGAAGGTATTAAAAAGATTCAATATAAGCAATGCAAAGCTAGTTGGTTCTCCTCTTGCAGGTTACTTCAAGTTGTACTCAAAGCAAAGTCCATCAAGTGAAGAGGAGAAGGAGAAAATATAAAAGGTTCTTTATGCTTCAGTAGTTAGAAGTTTAATATACGCAATGATATGTAGAGGCCGGACATCACATATGCAGTGGGTGTTATTAGCAGATTTCTTACAAATTCAAGCAAGTAATATTGGGTAGCAGTGAAGTGGATCCTTAGATATCTTAGAGGAAGCTCTAAAGTTTGTCTAAGCTTTGGAGGTGGACCACTTGTGCTGACAAGTTACACAGATATAAATATGACAAGAGATATAGATACAAGAAAATCCTTATCAGGTTTTATACTTACTTTTGCAGGGGGAGCTATGTCATGGCAATCAAAATTGCAAAGGTGTATTTCTTTCTCCACCATAGAGGCAAAATATATTGATATTACAGAGGTTTACAAAGAAATATTATCGATGAAAGAATTCTTATAAGAATTGGGTCTGAAACAAGAAAACTATGTAGTGCATTGTGATAGCTAGAGTGTCATCCATTTATGTAAGAACCCAAATTTTCATTCTAAGTTAAAGCATATAGATGTCGGATACCACTAGATTCGAAATGTACTTGTAGATAAACAATTGCTATTGAATCTTTGATGATGAAATCAATTGATAGTGTTTATTTGATCTGCGCTTTGAGTGACGCAGGAAGCTTCGACAAGGGAGAGACAATTAAAGCAGGAAGATCATGTTGGGCCGGAGAAAAATATATCAAAAGATTATACGTCAAGCCGAAGAATTGGTCGACGTATCGATAGATGGCTTCGGGCCATGAGTTCGGGCATCCGACCAAGAAAAGTGAAAATTGCGCCAAGAAAATCGGAGTTGCGAAGGTCAGTTAGCTAATTGGGTAATAGGCCGCAAGCGAGGACGATGTGTTGAAGAATCAAACGAAGCATCGATGAACCAATGACATGTCAAACAACATTTGATTCAAGCTTTGTAATAATTATCTAGATCGAAGTAGGTTTTAAGTGTGTAGGATTAACTATGATAGCGATAAAGGCATAAAGCAAAATGAAGTCCCAAAGTCAAGAATGAGATTTTATTGGGAGTTCGAGAGTTCGTTAGAAGTCCGGATGTTCGTCAGAAGTTCTACCGGAATTTACCGAGAAGTCCAAGAGCTTGCCAAAGAAGCTCATTGGAACTTGCCAAGAAGATCATCGTGAAGTCTAGGAGCTTGTTGGGAGTCTACTGGAACACTACCAAGAGATCGTCAGAAGATCGCTGTAAGCTCATCGGAAGAAACCTAGACTTATCGGACTTATTTAAGTTTAGTGTATGCCTTAAAATTCATAGTTAGCACATAATTGGGTTAAAATTGGGTCAACTCAATTAGGGGCCAATTGGGCCTAATTTTGGGTTGTGTTGGGCCAAGCGAAAGGCCCAAACAATGACCCAATAGGTGGAACCGTCGTGGCACAGTCTGCGAGACTATGTCAGGTGGTAGTACCTCCAGTTTGGGCGGTGGTACCGCCCAGACACCACCGCCCAGACTCAATCTCCGAGACTGTCAAGCAGTGGTACAGCCCAAACACAGTCTCCCAGGCTATCATGGATAAAATTGTAAATAGGGTGTTTAATGTAATGCTCATATATATCTATCTTTTAGTTTATTCATGTTTTACGCAGCATATAAAGGGAAGGTCGAAGGCTTAATAACCCAAATTTAATTGAGTTTAATGGCCATTTTAGGCTTGTAATTAAAGGTCATGTCATGTGGATATTTGTATAAGATTTTGGTCTATAGTAAACCATTTTGGATCCTTTGTTATGCCACCATTCAGAGCTTGTGAAATCTGTTTGTAATTTGCATTGGTTATGAAGTGTTTTATGAAATGTTTACTTGTGAATCCCAAGTGAGGCGCTTTCTCTAACCCGTTTTCTCTTTTGTAGGTCCTAAGGGACCATAGGAGGTTTCGGGAGGCTGACCTTTGCGCACGGACACGCAAGGGTATCACACGACTTAGGCAAAATCAGCTAAGTCCATGACAAATGGTATCAGAACGGGATAAGCACTCATAGAAACACTTGACATGCAAACATAGGGGACCTAGTAGGGCTGCGTTGAGGGCTGCCAGCATGTGCGACCGTTTGGGGGGAAAACGGGCATGAAGATGTAGGGAAAAGGAGTCGCTTAGAGGAGTGGGCATTTGAGATTGGCATTCAGAGGAATGGCCAACCCTTTGCGCAAGAGGCACCACGAGGATAAGCAAGCTGGGAAGAATGCATAGTGCACAAAGGTTGGAATGGCTGAGTTTAAGTTACGGCTCAACGTTGGCAACCATACTTGATGGTGCTCAAGGCAAGCGAGGCGCTTCGTAAAGGATAAGACCATGTAAGATGGAATGGGTTGTTCAGCTACCGAAAGAGTTGTGTAAAGCTCATAGAGGTGAGGGGAATTGCTAACTCAAAGAATTCAGTACTCATGCAAAGGTTTATATGCGAACGATGGAGTGTTCGTAGCCATCCTAAGGCGACCAAAACTTAGCGTCATGGAGCATTGAAACTTTCTCTTCAGCATGAGAAGGATACGTTCATAGGGGGTTGAAGTGTGCAGTGAGCTTAACATGTTACTAGGCTTTAAGGGGTGTAATAGGGGCTGTATTGACGTGGAGTCACAATCTAGCAAGTGCATTTGTGGGAGGTAGAACAATGCACAGTTTGTTTAGCAAGGTGAAGTAGTCCAAGGGGATGGTGGTCTCTGAAACTTTTAAAGCAAAGGAAGCGAAGAGAGAAGTTGCTCCTACGGGACAGATATCCAAGAGAAATAAGTCTCGACTCTCCAGAGAGAGTACCATGTGCAACGAACCGCACATGTTGAGGAGGAGTACTTCAAAATAACTCTACAAAGCTCAACGAACTGAGCAAGTGGTGAGGAGTCATTGCATGATCTCGCTTGAGATAATGCATTAGGGGGATGCATTACGAGATCAAGTGGGGGAGCGATTCAAGGCAACACAAATGAAGACACACTTGGAGTCGATATAAAGATCATGCTCAATGAAGGGCTGACTCATGGAATAGTGGTCGCGAGGGCCACCATTAACTTAATGCAAAATGAGGAGCGGAGCAACTTGGGTGTAACTTGGTGAAGTACCCAATCCGTATGAAGGGAGCCGACATAGAAGATAGAATATAGAGCAGAGGCACAGAGCTTTCCTTGGACAAAAGTCAAGGACATGAACTCTTATAGAGGCAAGAGCGGGATCATGTCGTTACATGGGTCACTCATGCTGATAGAGCGGGCTCATCTTGCATGGTGCTAAAGACGAAGGGAGTTTCGAGTCACATGCACCTTAACTCAGATAAGCATTCAACGGAGGAACTGAGGTGACTCAACTTGCGGAGGTGAAGTTGGGTTAAGAAGGTTTTGACACGGGGCAAGAGGACGTAGAGGCGGGTACTCCTGAAGAATATGCCATAGTGCTATCATTCAAGTTACCATGAAGGGATCGGTACGTAGTGGAGATTGTGTTGGTAGGGGCAGAGGCCTAGGATCCAAACAATGGTGCACCAATTTCAGTGAAGTCGGTGGACTTCGAGAGTTACTAGGTGATGGACTATCCTAGAGTGGGTGGACAAAGGTTGATTGTCAAAGGAGCAAACACAATCAAAAGTAGAAGAGACCTTGTAATGTGTTGGCAGAGGCCACACATGGAGGGATCAAAATCTGAATTCATCCCACAAGGATCAGAATGTAATAGAAATGTCACCAGAAGGCGACATGGTGCAGCGGATCATGGTGGAACAACTCGTGGCAATGCGATACACACGAATATAGTCTTGTGAGGGACTATATCATACAAAGGTATGATCGAAAGCTACTAGGAGCTCCACTTTAGTGAACAACATGAAGGCAAGAAGGGCTATGGATTCAAGGAGTGAAGGCCATGGTACCGCAGAGGTGGGTCTTCCATGCGTGCATCGAATGAAAGTCTTGGTCATCAGCATATGGGGGTTGTATACTACCGAGGGAAAAGTTCGAATGCAAGTACTAGTGAGTCCCATAAGAGGGACTTGATCATGCAGAGGTATGATCGAAGTGGCTGGAGAGTTGGACTGCTCTAGAACTCATATTCGCTTAAGGGAGACCGGCAAGTGAGAGGATAAGGCCGAGTAAGCGAACGTTGCTACCAAGGAAGCTAAGGAGAACAGAATCGGTGTGAACACTGCAATATGATGGTAGAGACCATGCATGGGAGTTGCAGTTTATTTTTCTATCGACCAAAAGGAACTGCTTGGAGAATATAGAGGTGTTGAAGCAAAGGGTCGAAAGAGGTGAGGAATCGACGATGAGTTCAGAGGGACTTAGCTACCCAAAAATCAAACATCAATTAGAATGGAGGTGGACTCGGAAGAGTGTTATAGTGCCATAGAGGCATATCTACTGATCGTGAAGAAAGGGACGCAAATGCGAGGCAACAGATAGTAGAGCCATGAGCATGGCAACACCATGGTACCGTATAGGTGGGACTTTTATGGAGTCATCAATCCCTTGCTCTCATGGGGGGGAGAGCGCTTGGTCATGAAAGAGGCTGAGGAGATGGAGAGTGCAGAGGCAAACTCCAAGTACTGAGATAAGGCTGAAGGGCAAAGGCTAGGGAACTTCGTAAGACCAGTGTCAATGAGCTTCTCATCAAGATAGCCGAAAGTGAAGGACTTCGGGTCGATGCAAGAGTGCATGACCAAGGAACAAAGTAGGTAGTACGCGGTGCTGTACATTTGCTACTCAATGGAGTAGGCGACAGGGTTGATGGAGAAGATGGTACAATCCTAGAGGCGACTAAAACTATTAGAGACTTACTCCAAGTTATGGTGAAAACTTCCTACATTCCAGAAGTTCAATGGCACTACGAAGGTGAATCACAGTAGCTAACTTAACACAAGGAGTGCAAACATTTCGAGTGCTCTAGAAGTGTGAGCAAAGAGCGGACGAAGGCTAGTAACTAGCTCGATGTATGGAGTACAACCCTCGAGGAGGCAAGCGAAGTCGAGCGGACGAAGGCTAGTAACTAGCTCGATGTATGGAGTACAACCCTCGAGGAGGCAAGCGAAGTCAAGTAACCTTTATCTTCTCAACTCTTAAGAGAATGGGCGAAACTGAGTACCCCAATTCTCTTATCTATCCAGTAGAGGAGCTCTGCATATATTTAAAGACCCTTCAAAGAAACCAAATGAATGACAAAAGATATCAAATCCTCACCAATGGTGATCAGTGCTACTGAGAGTAGATTATCCACTTCATTTCCTAACAAAATGTCAATCAAAAGTAAAAGTGATGCGAACCTACATAGAAGTGACATCTAAGTGAAAGAAGAGTCTATGGATAAAATTCATAGAGGAAGGACCCAAAAACTTCAAAAGTTTGCGAGGCAATGCTCGTTAAAGCCCCAACAAGTATCTACCCAGTTCAAGCATCATGAGGCATTTAAGAGACTGGCATATAGTAAGGATGGCATTTTCCTTCACCTGAAAGATCTGCAAGAACCAACAAGGATTAACACAACTCAGCCAACCCTATACTAGAGTCAGAGTCATTGGCGAGTTGAAGCAACATGACGGATCAAAAGTTTGACTACTCAACAATAACAATGGAAAGCAGTTGGGAGCCAAGAGGCACATTACAGTTGGAGCAGAAGATTGAAGACTCAACAAAGGCGAGGAGTTGTAATGTCGGCAAAGGCTTCGACGAGGAGTCGAAGGAATAATTGGGGAGAATGTCATGGACAAAACTATAAACAAGGTGTTTAATGTAATGCTCATATATGTCAATGTCTTTTGATTTATTCATGCTTTGTATAGCATGTAGAGGGATGGTCGAAGGCTTAACAGCCCTAATTTAATTGGGTTTGGTGGCTATTTTAGGCTTGTAAATAAAGGTCATGTCATGTGGACACTTGTGGGAGATTTCGATCTGTAGTTGACCATTTTGGATCCTTTATTATGCGACCATTCAGAGCTTGTGAAGTCTATTTGTAATTTGTATTAGTTATAAAGTATTTCTAAAATGTTTGCTTGTGGATCCCGAGTGAGGCACTTTCTCTAACATATTTTCTCTTTTGTAGGTCCTAAGAGACCATGAGAGGTTTTGGGGAGGCTGACCTTTGTGAACGGACACGCAAGGGTGCCACATGACTTAGGTAAAATCAGCTAAGTCCATGATAAGGCGATGGTACCGCCTAGCATAGGTGGTGGTACCGCTAGGACCCGGAAAACCCGATATGAGACCTTTTTAGGCTCCAAGTTTGAATCCACTTGAGACTTATAAATACCCCTCTCATCCCTTATTAACATAAATAAGCACAAAGAGCTTAAAAGTGGGAAAACACCGTAGCAATCACTTAAGAGATCCCCTCCTCCAGTTCTAAGTTTAAAATTATATTTAGGGAGGAGTGAGTGCTTGTAAAAGGTTGTCTCCTAAACTTGTGAAAATGAGAAGAGGGGTGTAAAAGGATAGTTGATCTTCGCCCATTGAAGGAAAATCGGTAGTGAAAGCCGGTGGCCTCGAGTGAAGAGGAATCGGGAGTGGATGTAGGTCACGACTATCGAACCACTATAAAAATTTGGTTTGCATTTCTACTTTGCTCTTTACTTTAATTGCAAACTAAATTATTACTTTTACTATCTTATGAATACGCTTTCAAGTTAACATCTTTCTGAAATAGTTTTTCATCATACGAAGATTTTTTACTTGACGTGATTTTTATCCGCTGCACTAATTCAATCCCCCTCTTAGTGCCAACTCAATCCTAACAATTGGTATCAGAGCCATGGTTTTTCTCATTTGGTTTAACACCCAAGAGAAATGGCTCTTTTCGGATTTCAAGAGGGTCGCTCTATCATTCGTCCTCCCATGTTCAATTGGACGGACTACATATATTGGAAAACTCGAATTAAAGTTTTCTTAATTTCTTTAGATTTCAATATTTGGAATATCATTGAAAACATATTTCAAAGGTCTTCTCTTCCAATGAACTATTGGAATGATTTAGAGAAGAAGACTTTTTCTTTAAATGCTAGAGCTATGAATGCTCTATTTTATGCCTTAGATAAAAATGAATTTAATCGTGTTTCTATTTGCGAAATCGCTTTCGATATTTGGCACACACTTGAAATCACACACGAAGGCACTAGTAAAGTTAAAGACTCAAATTAATTTTTTGATCCATGATTTTGAGTCGTTTCAAATGGAACCAAGCGAGATTATTGAAGACATGTACACCCATTTTACGGATGTCGTTAATAGTCTAAAAGCACTTGGCAAATGTTTTTTAACTATTTTCCAATTGAAGAACTTATCGAGTCTTTGATGACCTATGAAATTTCTTATATGGCACTTGACGAACTTAAGAACAATCTTCCAAAGAATATGAAGGATTTGGCACTTAGAATAAATAAAGACCACTCAAGCGAAAGCTCAAGTGATGATGACTTTGAACTCTTAACTATAAAGCTTAAAAAATTCTTAAAATAAGAATCAAAGAACAAAAATGAATTTAAAAAGAAGAATCTACAAAAGAAAAAAAAAACAATCAAGGTGGCTTGGGACGAATTGAGTTCATCCGAAGATGAAGAAAAAACCAATAAAGGCGAGGTGGTAAACTACGCTTTAACGGCTTTTGATGACAAGACAATGAAAATCCCCTTAGTTTACTTTGAAATTACTTGATGATTTTCATGAGTTATTTTTAATTTAGTTTAGAAAATTTATATATAATTTTTTTTTGACAATTACATATTAACTCCTAGCACTAAGTATGACAAGTTAGATTCACTTAATTATTTTAATTGAAAATGATCATGTTGTAGATTTAATGATGCATAATCATTCAAAATCTTATATTTTGGAATTACGTGTTACACTTTTGTTCTTATATCTTTCGTGACATGACTCCTTTATATTTATAATTTGTATATCTCATGATATCATTGATACAAAGAAGGAAAATACATTACTACAACAAACAAAATGATTTTGATTAAAAATTCTTCATGAAATCATGTTTGATGAAATAATGTAATGATGATTTGAAATCATGATTAATGAGTTTATATTTCGAAATTATGCATGATGATCTTTGTGATGATGGACTTTGCTTTTAAACGATGATGTATATTTTGATTTGGTGTAAAAACTTGGGCATGCTCGTAAGAAATCAAATCACTTAAATTGAAACAACTAAAAAGAGAAAAGCATTTTTCTTGAAATTTTTTTTTCTCTTTATCTTATCAATTTTTCAAAAAGAGATTAATGAATCTATTCTTGAACTATTAAAATGACTTTGTTGATTTGACAAATTGAATGAGTTGAAAATGAATGATGATTTTTCTCTTGATTATAACGTGTGAAATTTTTTTTATATGAATCATCATCTTAATTTCTCAATATTTGATACATGAGATTTTTCTATGAATCAAGATCTTATTTTTGAACTCTCATATTTCTTTTTGTTAATTACTAAAAAGGAGAATTATTTAGATAAATCATTCACAATTGATCTTTCTTGATCTTCTATCTTTCATGTCATGATTTCCATATGACACATTTGTATTTGTGTGATGCTTAGAGTATTGATGTAAGAAGGAAATGAATTGCATCATTATAAAATTCTCTTCTTCTTCTTTCTTGTTTAAAATGAAAAATGGGAGAAATAAAATTGCTAGCATCTCAAGAGATTGATAAATCTATTTATGTTATTTTGAATCTCTTGAAAATAATTTTGATTATTATATGATTTGAATCTAAATGAGATTTTTTCAATTGAATCATGAACTTTCTCTTGATTTCTTAACTTGAGATTTTCTTTTATTCTCATATGATTCTTACATTTTGAGAATTTTCTATATGAATCATGTCTTTTGGTATTCAAATAATCTTTGATATTATACCTTTCATGTTATAATTTATTTATGATACTCCATCGTATTCATAAATTATATATCTCATCACATTTGATTTAAATTTATCTTTATCATGATGTGAAAATTGACGTAAAGGGAAAAGAATTACAAAATTGTATTCTTTCCTTCTTTTTGACAATGACAAAGGGGAAGATAAAATTTGCTTGCTTGCACAATTCAAGAAGAAGCAAATCATGCTAGCTTGCATATCGCAAAGGGAGGCAAAACTTGCTAGCTTGCTCATTTCTAGAAGATGCAAAAATAGGTTATCTTGCTCATCTCAAAAGATGCAAAAATTTTGCCAACTTTAATATATGAAAAATTTGCTAGCTTACATGTTCTAAACTTGTTATTTACTATCTCGCATTCTTTTTCAAAAACTTCCTAGTTTGAACATTGTAAAGAAAAGCAAACATGCTAACTTGCACATCTAGCAAAATATACAAACTTACAAAACTCAAAATTGTTGCTAACTTGCATGTTATAAAATGATATAAAATTTGCTAAATCGCTAAGCTTACATATCTCTAAATTTTAAAATTTGCACTTCTCCTTTTTGTTGATAACAAAGGGGGAGAAGATATGATGAGTTGAATCATGCATGGTAGGATGTAATATACTTTGATGTTTTGATACCATGATGATACTTATGATAATGATCATACATATGATGCATGCAATACTCATTATTTTATTATGATGATGTATTGCATACGATGTGAATCATAATTGCTTTGACTTGAATTCAATTTAAATTCAAGGTTCTATCAATATGGCATATTGATAGGGGGAGTTAAGGTTAACTCCATCATCAATTGATTGTCATCATCAAAAAGGGGGAGATTATTGAATCTCGAATTTTGATGATGAAACCAATTAATAGTGTTTATCTGATCCACGCTTTGAGTGATGCAGGAAGCTTCGATCAGGGAGAGACAATTAAAGTAGGAAGAATCATGTTAGGCCGAAAAAAAATAAGTCAAAAGATTGGACATCGAGCCGAAGGATTGGTTGACATATCGGCAGAAGGCTTCGGGCCATGGGTTCGAGCATTGGGCTCAGAAGAGCAAAAATTATGCTAAGGAAATAAGAGTTGCAGAGGTCAACTGGCCGATTGGGCAATAGGCCGCAAGAGTTGACGATGCGCCGAAGAATCGAATAAAGCGTTGATAAACCAATGATATGCTGGACAACATTTGATTCAAGCTTTGTAATAATTGTCTAGATAGAAGTAGATTTTAAGTGTATAGAATTAACTATAATAGCGATCAAGGTATAAGGCAAAATGAAGTTCCGGAGTCAAGAACAAGATTTCGTTGGGAGTTCTAGAGTTAGTCGGAAGTCCGAACGTTCATCGAAATTTCTGCCTAAATTGATCGAGAAGTCCAGGAGCTTGTAAAAGAAGCTCGTCAAGAAGATCGTCATGAAGTCTAGGAGCTTGTCAGGAGTTCACTAGAACACTACCGAGAGATCGTCGGAAGTTTGCCGGAAGCTCGCTGGAAGAAACCTAGATTTACCTGACTTATTTAAACTTAGTATATGTCTTAAAATTCATAGTTAGTACATAATTGAGTTAGAATTGGGTTAGCTCAATTAGGGGTCAATTGGGTCTAAGTTTGAGCTGTGTTGGGCCAAGTGAAAGGCGTAAACATTGATCCAATAGGTAGAATCATCGTGGCACAATCTCCGAGACTATGTCAGGTAGTGGTACCGCTAGGACCCAGGAAACCCAAGATGAGACATTTTTAGGCTCTAAGTTTGAATCCACTTGAGGCCTATAAATATTCCTCTCATCCCTGGTTAACATACACAAGCACAGAGAGCTTAAAAGTGGGAAAGCACTATAGCAATCACTTGAGAGATCCCCTCCTCTAGTTCTAAGTTTAGAATTTTGTTTAGGGAGGAGTGAGTGCTTGTAAAAGGTTGTCTCCTAAACCTATGAAAAGGAGAAGATAACTGTAAAAGGGTAGTTGATATTCACCCATTAAAGGAAGATTGGTAGTGGAAGCCGGTGGCATCAAGTGAAGAGGAATCAAGAGTGGATGTAGGTCACGACGACCAAACCACTATAAAAATCTGGTTTGTATTTCTATTTTGCTTTTTACTTTAATTGTAAACTGAATTATTACTTTCACTATCTTACAAATACGCTTTCTTTTAGGAACGAGTCGGCACTAAGAGGGGGGGGGGGTGAATTAGTGCAGTGAAGAAAAGCATTGATTCCGAAAATATTCGTTTCGATTAAATCTATTTCAGAAAGAAATTGAACTTGAAAGCTTTGTAAGAGTGCAAAGCGAAGATTAAGGAAGTTAAGCAGTGAGAGTAAAGAAGGGCAGTTTGCAGTAAATGTAAATTGCAAGAAGTAAATGCAAACCGAGTTATAGTGGTTCGGTTGCCGTGACTACATCCACTCCACCGATTCCTCTCCCGTCGAGGCCACCGGCATCCACTATCGATCTTCCTTTAATAGGCAAAGATCAACCTCTTTCTTACAACTCTATTCTCCTTTTGCTGGCTCAGGAGAGAACCTTTACACCTCCCTTTTACAAAGCTTCCCTCACACTCTCCCTTAGAATAGTCTCTGACTTTATGGGGAGGGACTCTATACTTTACAAGGGTTTTCAACTCTAAAAATACATAGTTTTTGTTCACTTTTCTTGTTACTCCATGCAGGAATAACTGGGGTATTTATAGACCTCAAATGGCTTCAAAACTTGGAGCCAAAATTCAAATCCCTAAAATTTTGGGTTACGGGCGGTACCACCCCCAAAATTTTGGGGTACGGGCGGTACCACCGCTTGTAGCCTGACACTAGATGGTACCATCGTCTAGTCTGGCGGTACCACCACCTAGAAGACTATGTCTAGGCGATACCATCTTCCAGACTAGCAGTACCATCACCCAAACTAGCAATACCACCGCCTGACATAGTCTCAAAGATTGTGCCATGATGATTTCACATTTTTAGTCATTGTTTGGGCCTTTTTCTTAGCCCAACACAGCCTAAACCTAGGCCTAATTATCCCATAATTAGGTTGACCCAATTCTAATCCTAATTATATACTAACTAAGAAATTTAAGATATTTACTAAGCTAAATAAGTTCGTAAGTCTATGTTTCTTTTGGCGAGCTTCCGGCGAACTTCCGACGATCTCTCAGCAATGTTCCAGCGAACTCCCGGCAAGCTCCTAGACTTCATGATGATCTTCTTGGCGAATTTTGATGAGCTTCTTTGGCAAGCTCCTGGACTTCTAAGTCAATTCCGACAGAACTTCTAACGAACGTTTGGACTTCCGACGAACTCTCAAACTCCTAACGAAATCGAGTTCTTGACTTCGGGACTTCATTTTGCTTTATGTCTTGCTATTGTAGTTAATCCTGCACATAAAAATCCATTTTGATCTAGACAATTATTACAAAGCTTTGAATCATGTTGTTTGGCATGTCATTGAATCATTGACTTTTTGTCCGATTCTTCGGCGCATCATCCTCTCTTGCGGCCTATTGCCCAATCGGCCAATTGACCTCCGCAACTTCGATTTTATTGGCATAATTTTTGCTCTTCTTGGCCCGATGCCCGAAGTCATGGCCCGAATTATTCTGTCAATACGTAGACCGATCCTCCGGCTCGACGTCCAATCTTCTGACATGTTTTCCTCTGGCCCAACATGATTCTTCCTGCTTTAATTGTCTCATCCTGATCGAAGCATCCTACGTCACTCAAAATGCAGATCAAATCATAAACACTTATCAATTGGTTTCATCATCAAGATCTGAGATTCATCAATCTCCCCCTTTTTTATGATGACAACTAATTGATGACGGAGTTTAAACAAACTCTCCCTATCAATATGTCATATTGATAGAACTCTTAGATTCAAAAATCCAAGTAACATATTATCATAAAATTATGCATAACATCATACTTCTCCCCCTTTGTCATCAACCAAAAGGAGAAGTGCAACTATCAAGTGTTTAGACATACAAGTTTAAGTTATTGCATAATAAACATAATTTCCAATTTTATCATTATGCAAGCTAGCAATAATTAAATATATGCAAGTTTAGCATATTTGCTTTTCTTGAGATAGCAACTTTTTACTTCTCTTTAGATAATAAGTTAGTAATTTTTATGATATGCAAGTTTTACAACATACAACTAGCATATTTGTTTATCTCCTTACAACATGCATAATCACCAAATCATCAGTAATTTTGAAGATGTGCAAGATTACAAATTTTGTAAGTTTGCATTTTTGCTTCTTAAGATAGGCAAGCTAGCAATCTTCGGTAATGTTCATGATAGCATTTTCTTCTCTTTTAAGAAGTGTGATTTTTTGCTTCCTTTACAAAATGCAAGCTAACAAAATTTTACATCATTTTACAACATGGAAGCTAGCAATTTGGTAAGTGTTACTTCTCTTTGAAGTATAAAGGTTAACAAGTTTTTGAAAAAGAATGCAAGATAGCAAGTTAGCAAGATAGCAATGCATCATTTTAGAATATGCAAGCTAGCAAATTTTAAGATGTTCAAGAAAGCAACTATATCTTCTTAAAATATGCAAGTTTTAAATTTTCCTAGATATGCAAGTTAGTATGTTTTACTTTTTGAGATAGGCAAGATAGTACTTTTTTCTCCATGCAATTTGCAAGCTGGCAAATTTTTGCTTCCTTTGTAATGTTTGAGCTAGCAATTTTTGCTTCCTTTGCAAAGTGCAAGTTTCTAAATTTTGCATCTTGAGCTAGCAATATTTCTCCTCCTTAATCATTGTCAAAAAGAAGGGAAGAATACAATGTTGTAATTATTTTTCCCTTTACATGAATTTTTAAATCATGACAAAGTTAAAGTATCAATATTTTTTCAATATGTTTGTGCATCATAATAGTTTCAAATTAAAACATGTATAATTTCAAAACCTTACATTTCATCCTTACTTTATGCATGATAGTAACAATATATCAATCATCATATCATACAAGATACTCAAGCATTCATAATACATCATTTTAGCAACAAATCATAACATTTCAAATCATGATGGTATCTAAATATCAAATTACATTACATCCTATCATGCATTATCATAACTTCTCATTTGTATTTTATGCATATTTTCATTTCATCACATTTATTTCATCTCATCAAGAAAAATTAATTGGGTGATGAATATAAGGAGTTATACAAAAATAAATCATATCATGAGAGATAAGATCATGTAAATACCAAGAGACATGATTCATATAGTAAATCTCCTCATTAAATAAAATACTAAGAAAAATTGTAGGGATAAAAAGAAGAGATCTTGATTAAGAAAAAAATCTCAAGTAATTCCAAGAAATCAAGATGATTTGAATAAAACTCATTCAAATTCAAATCGTCAAATCAAAATTATTTTCAAGAGATTCACAAAAGCATAATATACATGGATTTATTAATCTTTTATCGAAAAATCAATAGAGACGAAAAATGTATTCCCTTTTTTTATGTGTTTCATTTAAGTGATTGATTTCATAGAAGTATGCTCAAGTTTTTGTTTGAAAACCATACATCATAGTTTAAAATCGAAAGAGCAAATCTCATCATAGAAATCATCAAGATCAATAAACCATAAATTATCCAAAAATCATCATTACTTCAAATCATCATGCATAATTTTTCATTACAGTAAAAATCGATAATCCATAAATCGTAAGAATCATCATGCATAATTTTGAAAGATAAACTCATTAAGCATGATATTAAATCATATTACATTATTTCATCAAGCATGATTTCATAAAGTATTTTCAATCAAAAGAAATGTGAAAATTATCAAGATACACATTATTACTTTATTACATCATTAAAACATCTATCTTGATTTAAGTCTAACATTTTGTTCCTTTATCATAACACATGCAATTTTCATGATTATTTTCAAAATTACTAGAAAAAAGAAAAGCATGATCCCAATTTTTTGTATTTTCATTATATTATTAAACATATAATTTTTTTAAAAATAATTTTTCTAAACTAAATTAAAAATAACTCATGAAAAGCATTATGTAATTTCGAAATAAATTAAGGGGATTTTGGTTACCTCGTTGTCGAAAGCCGTTAAGGCATAGTTTGCCACCTTGCCCTTGTTGGTTTGCTCCTCATCTTCGGATATACTCGATTCATCTTTTGGCAACTTCTTCTTACGTTCATAGTAAGTTGTTCCACTCTTTTTAAGTTTATTTTTATTCTTTAATCATTGTTTCATGAACTTTTTAAATTTCATGGGGAGTTCAAGTTCACCATCACTTGAGCTTATGCTCGAGTGGTCTTCTTTTGTTAGAAGTGCTAAATCCTTCTTGTTGTTTGGAAGATTGTTCTCAAGTTCGTTTTGTGCATTGTGCGTCATTTCATATATTATCAATGAACCAAAAAGTTCTTCAAGTGAAAAATTATTAAGATCTTTTGCCTCTTGTATTACAGTTACTTTTGGATCCCAACTCTTATTAAGAGAACGTAAAATTTTGTTTACAAGTTCAAAATCCGAAAAACTTCTACCAAGTACTTTTAAATCATTGACGACATCTATAAAACGGGTGTACATGTCTCCAATGGTTTTGCTTTGTTTCATATGAAATAATTTGAAATCATGCATTAAAAGATTAATCTCCAAAACTTTAACTTTGTTAGTGCCTTCGTGTGTGATTTCGAGAGTGTGTCATATATCGAAAGTCGTTTCGCAAGTAGAAACCCGATTAAACTCAATTTTATCCAAAACGTAAAATAGAGCGTTCATAGCTCTAGCATTTAAGGAAAAAGTATTCTTCTCCAAATCATTCCAATGGTTCATTGGAAGAGAAGACCTTTGAAAACCACTTTTGACAATATTCCATAAATTCAAATCCAACAAAAGCAAGAAAACTCTCATTCGAGTTTTCCAATATGTGTAGTCCGTCCCATTGAACATGGGAGGATGAATGAGAGAGTGGCCCTCTTGAAAGCCGAAAAGAACCATTTCTATTTGGGTGTTAAACCAAATAAGGAAAATGAGGCTCTGATACAAATTGTTAGGAATGAGTCGGCACTAAGAGGGGGGGTGAATTAGTGCAGTGAAGAAAAGCATTAATTCCAAAAAATATTCGTTTCAATTAAATCTATTTCGAAAAGAAATTAAACTTGAAAGCTTTTGTAAGAGTGCAAAGAGAAGATTAAGCAAGTTAAGCACTGAGAGTAAAGAAGGGCAGTTTACAGTAAATGTAAATTGCAAGAAGTAAATGCAAACCGAGTTATAGTGGTTCGGTCATCGTGACCTCCATCCACTCCTCTGATTCCTCTTCCGTCGAGGCCACCGGCATCTACTAACGATCTTCCTTTAATAGGTGAAGATCTTCCTTTAATAAGAGAAGATCAACCTCCTTCTTACAACTCTATTCTCCTTTTGCAAGCTTAGGAGAGAACCTTTACACCCCCCTTTTACAAAGCTTCCCTCACATTCTCCCTTAGAATGGTCTCTAACTTTAGGATAAGGAACTCTATACTTTACAAGGGTTTTCAACTCTAAAAACATAGAGTTTTTATTCGCTTTTCTTACTACTCCATGTAGGAATAGCTGGGGTATTTATAGACCCCAATTGGCTTCAAAACTTGGAGCTAAAATTCAAATCCCCGAAATTTTGGGGTACGGGTGGTACCACCGCTTGCAACCTGACACTGGGCGGTAATACTACCTAGTCTAGTAGTACCACCACCTAGAAGACTGTGTCTGGGTAGTACCACCGCTTGACACAGTCTCAGAGATTGTGCCACGACGGTTTTACCTGTTTGGTCACTGTTTGGGCCTTTCTCTTGGCCCAACACAGCTCAAACCTGGGCCCAACTATCTCCTAATTGGGTTGACCTAATTTTAATCCTAATTATGTCCTAACTACAAAATTTAAGATATTTACTAAGCTAAATAAGTTCGTAAGTCTAGGTTTCTTTCGGTGAGCTTCTAGCGATCTTCCGGTGAACTTCCGACGATCTCTCGACAATATTCCAGCGGACTCCCGACAAGCTCCTGGACTTCATGACGATCTTCTTGACAAGTTTTGATGAGCTTCTTTGGCAAGCTCCTGCTCTTCTCGGTCAGTTCTGGCAGAACTTCCGACGAACGTCTTGACTTCCAACGAACTCTCGAACTCCTAACGAAATCACGTTCTTGACTCTAGGACTTTATTTTTTTTGTATGCCTTGCTATCGTAATTAATCCTGCATACATAAAAATCCTCTTCGATCTAGACAATTATTATAAAGTTTTGAATCATGTTCTCCGGTATGTCATTGGGTCATCGACGCTTCATCCGATTCTTTGGCGCATCGTCCTCACTTGCGGCCTGTTGCTCAATCGGCCAATTGACCTCCACAACTCCAATTTCCTTAGCACAATTTCCGCTCTTCTTGGCCCGATGCCTGAAGCCTTCTATCGATACATTGACTGATCATCCAGCTCGATGTCCAATCTTCTAACATGTTTTCCTTCAGCCCAACATGATTCTTCTTGCTTTAATTATCTCATCTTGATCGAGGCATCCTACATCACTTAGAACGCAGATCAAATCATAAACACTTATCAATTGGTTTCATCATCAAAATCTGAGATTCAACACTTTTAAGTTAACATCTTTCCGAAATGGTTTTTCATCGTACGAAGATTTTTAACACGACGTGATTTTTATCCGCTGCACTAATTCACCCCCTCTTAGTGCTGACTCAATCCTAATAGTTATAACTTTAGGAAATTCACACAAACGATAATGGAGCAGATATGTTGACAAAGATCTTATCAATAGAAAAACAGGAGATATGCTAATAGTTGATCGGCATGGCTTCACATTGAGGAGTTATGGGACAGTCTCCTTTATGAACTGAAGGGGAAGGTTGTTGGGTTGATAACCCATAAGTTTAACCCATAATGGACTTTAATTACCCATAGCCCACTTTAGCCTTAACCCTTTCTCATTTAACCTAAAATCCTAACCCTTTTAACTAAGAGTTATGGTGGCTAGTGAAGAAAAAAGGGGCAGCAAAACAAGAGTAGTAGTAGTGGGAAAGGGTAGAAAAACAAGAGTAGAAAAGAGAAGAGGCCAAGGACAATGCAGAAAGAGTATTCTCAATCATCCATGCAGTGTTCTCATATTAGGTTAGATCAGATCTATAATAGATTCTTTTGCTGTGATTACTTGGGGAGATTTTGGATATTGTGTACAGTGATATAATCCTTGTATCCCAATTATTCTCTTGTAATTATTACTTAGGTTTTGGGCAAGAGACTCTAAGATTTATATATTCATTATTTTTATAGTGGATTTTCTCTAGTTTACCTCATGGTTTTTACCCTTCACGTTGGAAGGATTTTTCACGTAAATCTTGATGTTCTATTTAATTATAATTTTTATTTAATTCGATTATATTATACAACATTCTTTTGTCTGTCCCATCATATAAACAACCAAATATATAAAGAATATACAATATTCTATCGATCTAAATCTGTGGACCAATTCAAAATTTTGCGTGAGTTACTGTTGTGTATTGTTAAGGATATTATAGGAAATATGACAAAAAAAAGGTTTTTCTAAGAAATTCACTATAAAATTTGTATTTTTATGTCAATGGTGATAATAAATTAAAGGAAGATAAGTTTAACTAAAGTTGGTGATTAAATTGATAGCTTTTCTAATTTTAGACTTATCGCACTTTTTTTTAATATAGTTTTGATAAATCATTCCTTCAAATATTAATATTCATCGTATATATTATATTCATTTATGTCCTACTCATTACCATTCATCCATGAAAGTTATTGGGTTTATATATATATATATATATATATATAATATAATGATCATTATAATAGGTTTTAAATGATATTACTATTATTATTTAAAATTAATAATTTAATTAACAAAAAAATAATTATATATGCTAGATTTAGATTTAGAGAGGTAAATATGGAAAATTACTTATTTTAGAGGGGTATATGTCTATTTTGCCTTGAATCTGTTATCGACTAGCATTAAAATTAGTTCATATGATATATCAATAATGTCCAAGTTTCAACGTCATGTTGAGCCACATGATGAAATGTTGACATGAGAAGAGTGTGAGCTGTGTTGCGATTAGGTCTGTGAGTACACGCACGAAAAATATGGCATGTCCCAATGACACACGTTAATGCAATAAATATGCCCCATTAGTAAATTTAGTATCGATGATATTTATAAGATTAAATTGCCTAAAACAATAACCTAAATCAAACCCATGGATGTTAGCTTAATTGATTACATAATATTGGAAAAAGTTAGGAAACGATCAATTCATTAAAGATGACTAATAATATGATGGTTAGCTTAGCTAATAAAATTATTCCTAATTTTGTTATTTATGTACGAAATAGAAGATGATCGAACGATATATATATATAGTTCGAGCATCTTCTATTTCGTACATAAATAATAAAATTATTCTTAGGTTTATCAACTAATAATATATATTCTTGTTGGTGGTTTCAGACCCGTTGATGTGGCTATGAAATGTGGATTCTCGGTCGTCCATAAACATGGTGTTAGCCGTGATGATCGACCTATGATCGAATGAGCGGTCATGATTGGTTTTCGGAAGAAGCTGAATCGGTCACGTTCATCATATTAGATGTGAGGCTCACGATCCACCATCAGCGTTCGTTTATTGGACAGTCCAGATCGATCCCATGAATATGAATGATCGAGATCGACTTAAAAGATCATCGTTACCATCCCCGAGCCTGATAGGCGACGAAGACTGCATCAAAATTAGTGTTGATGGTCATGATCATGTCACACTTAGGAGCAGCGTACACATTCTCGGGCGTTTTTGATGGTCTTGTGTTCTCCGCCTAGGCGACCACCGACGTCGAGAGCTTAGGGCTTGAATTGGATCCCGTCATGGACGAAACCCAAGCGAAGCAGGTGAGGGATACAACTCAAATATCAGATCTCTCTTCGCTCGCTCTATGTTCATTTTGTTAGTATGTTTCGTTCTTTTGGGGAGGAATCGTGATCGTTTTCTGGGGTTCTTCCAGATCATCGAGCAGCAAGTGTTGACGGTGGCGAAGGCCGTCGAGGACAAGATCGATGAGGAGATCGCGGCGCTCGATCGACTCGACCTCGACGACCTCGAGGCCCTGCGGGAGCGCAGGTTGCAGCAGCTGAAGAAGATGGCCGAGAAGCGGAGCCGCTGGATCTCACTCGGCCACGGCGAATACTCTGAGATCCCCGAGAAGGAATTCTTCGCGGCCGTCAAAGCCAGCGATCGCGTCGTCTGCCATTTCTACCGCGAGAATTGGCCTTGCAAGGTATTTTGCTAGATCCCCATGATAATAGTTCATCAAAGTAGCCATTTTGTTTTGCTTTTCCTTCTTAAATTTGCAATGTGGGGAGCCGCTGGAAGAAAAGGTTGTAATTTAGTGAGGAAGGCTGCCTGCGATGTTCATCATGGTTGTTAGTAGAACATTGCATTTGAAGAAATTAAATGCTTTAGATCTGCTGCATTAATAGTTGCAAAAAAATCGGATCTAGAATTAAATGTTATTTGGTTCGGCTGCGTGGATCTTTTCCTTCCCTTAATCTCTGTGTAGAGGAACATTCAGATCTACTTTTCTTAATGCTAGTAAACATTTCTAAGGCCTCTCTCTACCTCTCTTTGCGCCATTATTCCTAATCGTCTCACCTGACTTTTATAGGTTCCCTTTGAACATATCCATACCATGTTAATTGATTAACACTCATTTAGTTGTCTATCTTGGCACACCTAATTGGTCACAAATTAAACATTTCGATATATTTTTGTTGTTAATTTGGGTAATTAGTAGATCAATGAAACCATTTGTGCTTTATAAGCTTGAGTGAGATGCCACAGACAATATATTTCTTCAATACTACAACAAATGTTTGATAGGGCATTGATTTTTCTTAAATGAACCAATGTCAAATGTGAGAAAAACATGTCTAATATCAACTGTGATACCTGAACTCTGTAGAATTTGCTCATGTTTTCTACAGGTATGGTCGTGGTAGTAGACTAGAAAATACATGCTACTTTCTTTTATGCATTGCTTACCACATAAGACTGTTAATGAGCAATTAAACCAGCGATGCCAGAAGTTTCTGGTTTATTGCTTAGTCCTTTTGGGTTTTCTCACTAAATGAGAAGGCAGACATGAGTCCATGCCCTTGTGGCTGAACAACTGACCTGTATGACTATGTTGCTTTTCATCCTATAATCCTGGTTGTTATTAGAATCTTGCATTTTGTTTTTGCCTTTGATCTTTGAAATTTTCAAAACATGATCTCTACTCTTTGGTTCCTCTGTGGAAGTATCATATGCAGCGTAATTCCACTGCTCAAAATCAGTACTCGTCAATCAATTTTATAACCATTCGTGAAAATATAGCATCTTCTCTGTTATTGTTTCAAACCTAGCATCTTTGAATTCCTAGCATAAAGTTGTTTTCCTAGCATCTTTCTTCTATCCTTGGTGTTTCGACTTGATCAGCTGTCTTTCTAATAGATTTTTTTAGTATCATGCACCAGTTGACTTCTAGGACTGTAGTCCTCTATCCCCATGATCTTCCTATGCCCAGTCACCTCGTTAACCATGGTTCTATACTTTTCCAGCTTTGTATTGCCTTTTTGTGGGATTTTTTTTAGATGATATGATTCCCCACGATGTTGCTGATTATTTCATTGAAGAGTGTACTTCAGAAAAAAAATTGTGGTTTGAAATGGATGGATCTGAATTTTGATGATTTAGATAGAGATGAAATGGAGTATTGGGAAAAATTAGGCAGTATTCCTCAGGGGAGTGTATTTGTTTGTTGTTTTTAATTGATCATAGGCATTGCAGTATGGCTTCCACTAGTATCAGTCATTTATCACAGATATAATTTGAACATCAGATAGTGGTAATTTAATAGGAGACATTGTTTTTCAAGATTGCCCAGTTCATATCAATATCCTGACTCTGATCTAGAGTGGACTTAGATTTGCTTTTGCTTATGTAGAATTAATCAGACTAGTCTTTTATTCCTTGGCCACTGAGTATGTTGTACAATGATTTTGATGATCAACTACCTAAATTTTGTATTTTACGAAAAATTGCTACCGGTTTTGAAGACTGAAATAGATGGATCTTGGATTACATTCTTAGAACTAAGGTTTAAGCTTGAAACATAGGGATAATTTAAGTGGCTTCTTTTGGAGTGTATATATTGTTTTGGTTTTCGATTAATGGATGAGATGGGAAGCAAGAAGTAAAGAGAATACGGAAGGGTGAGAGGGAGAGGTTTTGAGGTAAAAAGCAAGTGAATGGCAAACAAACATATACAATAAGAGATGGGGGAAAAAAGATGAAATGAGTGAATTTTTGTTTTTTGTTTTATTTTTTAGAAAAGGAAAGAAGAAAAGAGAATTCTCAAACACCAGGGGAAGAAGGATACCTATGAGAAGAAAGGGGCTTTTATTTGAGTTAAAACTTATTATGTATTTAGCACATTCAACTGGTTTTTTGTCTGACAAAACAAATATGATCTCAAGGCTTAAATACATCACATAATCAGAGTAGGCATTCTGGAACCAGGCATGATAAAAAAAAAGTTATTTTTGTTTGTTAAGGAACAAACAGAATTTGAAATGATCATTCTATAAAGCAACTAATATTTGGAAATTAGGAGAAGATATGGCAGGGCTTGATGCAACGTTTTTTTTTTGTTGTTGAATGAATGTTCCCCAAGCTTGAAATTGATAATTGTCTTATTCTTTGGTGCCATAAGTTGCTATATGAGTTTTATTGTTCTCATGATATGACATAGTATTAATTAGATTAGAAGCTTTAGGTCCTACTTCTGCTTGGTTCACCTGGTGTGTTTGGCCACATGGAAGATGGACTTTGGGGGTGATAAGGGTGATAATTTATATATTTATAGAGTGCGGGCATGAGATTTTCCATCTAGTTTGTCGTCACTTCAAACTAGTGATACTCTTCTCTCTATTGAAATTATCTTCTCGAGTATAAAAAGAAGTTGGTCATTGTGTATGCTTGCAGGTGATGGACAAGCATCTAAGTGTTCTAGCAAAGCAACATATAGAGACACGTTTTCTGAAAATTCATGCAGAGAAAAGTCCCTTCTTGACCGAGAAGCTCAGGATTTCCGTACTACCGACTCTCGCTCTTGTAAAGAATGCCAAAGTCGAGGATTATGTGGTAAGCAGTGCTAAGTTTCACGATTTGATGAGTGAATATCAGCGAATGCATGCACTTTCACGATTTGATGAGTGAATATCAGCGAATGCATGCACGTTTTACATGTAATCTTTCAAAATACACACTAGGTGGGTTTCGATGAGCTCGGAGGCACCGATGACTTCAGTACAGAAGAGCTGGATGAGAGATTAGCCAGGTCACAAGTTATCCTCTCCGACGGTGAAGCATCATCCAATCCAGTCAAGTCCAGCAGAACTAAGAGAAGCGTCCGCCAATCTGAAACAGCTGACTCATCTGACTCAGAATAGTCGGATGCTTACCTCGGTGTGGATTGGGCTGAGAGGATCAGAAGGCTGTTGAGATTTGCATACCACTCCTACCGAAATAGCTAAATTCTCCTCCAGATTACTCTGTGATATATGCATCTGCATTCATGACTTTTGTTTGGCAATCTGAATGTATCTTAGTCCAAATCTGGAATTGGTTTTGGTGATAATTTATATTGTTTTCATGAATTTGAGAGATGGCTTTGGAGTTGAAACGAGCAATCCCAGTTGACAGAGTCACCCAGAAAATGTTTCTGAGATGGTGTTATGCCCAGTTGAGAAGAATTTGCTTGCCTCAAGATTTACTTGTGTTGATGTGATGTATAAAATTCAGGTATTGTGATCTCAATATTATTGAGAAGAATTTGTTTAAAGAGCCAAACATTTATTGGAAGCTTAATATAGGAGGAAGTGCTGCATATGGCAGATGGAAAATAGCAAGTATCTGAAGAAAAAGAGATCAACATGATTAATATCGAGTAAGATTATGAAATCTCAAAGATGTGTTATGCTTCCAAATGTTATGCTTCCTACGCACATATTAAGAGAAACCATTACCTACCTCAAAGGTGTGTGTGCGTGTGTGACAAAAGCCCATATTCATAAACTTAGAATTCCGTGGTTGTGACAAAAGCCCGTTTAATTATATATATTTGTCATAAACTTTTCCTCTGTCGCCTTTGCATGTTTCTCCATGATGCTTGCATAAAAGAATTAAGAACATAGTTTCATGAGGTGGGAGTAAGATGGAGATGACTTCTACTGATGCGTTTAATTGATGCACGTCAAAGAATTAACATGCAGCTCGTATTCTATTGTTCATGATGACTTCATTCACGTATATGTAGTCCCAAAGATGTGACACTCTTGTTGATACCGGGAACTATGATATATAGATGGCTGTCGACAGGTCGATACCTCATCTTTTATCCCACCAACACATCACTATTGGTTAGCTGAAGTCTTTTCAAGTAGCTAAACATGAAACATGCTTGGAGGTAAACGCTCATCACAAGGTGAGAAGTGTTCTGCGTGTATTACTATTTCACACCTGTGAGAGAGTGAGAGAGAGAGAGAGAGTGTGTGTGTGTGTGTGTGTACGGTTCTATCTATTGTTTGTTCGTGGATCAAAGCAGGAGAGAGAGAGAGAGAGAGTATGCGTGTATGTGTACAGTTCTAGCTATTGTTTGATCGTGGATCAAAGCAGGGGGAGAGAGAGAGAGTTGGGATTCAGGTGCATGCAAATAAGAAAAAAAAAATAGAAAATGTTTTTTTTTCCTTTTGAAAATTTCTTATATGGGTAACATGACACATGGATAATAGGTGTCGCGCCAATGCTTACCTAATCGGTATTAAATCTCTACCTATGTCGTTGGCCATATCACCATCGAATCTCTAATAATCAATCTTCATATTGATAAGAATTAAATGAAGAAGATAAAAAAATAAAAATTGTAGAAGAAACTATGAAATGTATAAGATGTAATTGGCTAATTTATATTGATAGTGAGCTCTTGATAGCTATTTTTACACACTCAATAGGGAGGTTATACACATTCAGCAGGGAGGATTTTTCTTAATTGCTTAGAGATTTCCTCAATTGCCTTGAGAAAATCTTATTTGCTTATCATGCCCCCGCAAGATTGAGCTTCCATCAATGATGCCGATCTTGGACCGATGAGATGAAAATAGTTTGCGGGCGAGAGGCTTTGTGAGTGAATCTGCTAGTTGATCAACTGTATGTACGTGAGAAACACGGAGTTGATGTCTGACAACTTGATCTCGCACGAAGTGGAAGTCGATGGCAATGTGTTTCATGCGGGAATGGAACGCTGGATTGACACATAAGTAGGTAACTCCAATATTATCACAATATATTGTAGGAATAACCGTGGAGTTGACGTTGATTTCCTTGAGCAGATTTGTGACCCAATTGAGTTCAGCAGCAGCGGTAGCGATGGCACGATATTCAGCTTCAGTTGTTTGCCTTTTGTTTTTTAGAACTCCAACTGATTGGAGTGGCTCCAAGGAAAATAATGTATCATAACGTAGATGTTCTATCATCAAAGTTCCCT